>VWZP01002971.1:41247-53501 GCA_013396995.1 Dicaeum eximium | reverse complement strand
TCCTCTTTTTTTTTTTTTTTCCTTCTTTCTTTTGCATAGTCTCAAACTCAAGCAGGGTTAAAGTACACTGAAAGAACCCAAGGACTGCTCCCTACAAACCATAACTGTAACACTATAAAGTAAAACCACAGTGCAATGAAGAAAATCTAAGCGGTTTCAGTATGAGTTGATAAAAACATATTTGCAGAATTCAAGAATATCTAGAGCTTGTTAACCTTATTAAATACTACATATAAGCATTTTAAAAATCAACAATATTTCTATATAAAGTCAGTCTATGCGTAAAGAAATATGCACATGTAGAAAGATGCCATTATGTTCTTTTTCCTCTTCAGCCGCTGGCTGCGATTTTAATTGTGCTGGAGGATCTTCATTAGTATTAACACATGGGGAGATTTCACAAAGCTGCTTCATTAGGAAAAAAAAAAAAAAAAAGAAAGCCTGGCAGACTAGCTCTTTTTGCATGCAACGAGAATGTCAGCCTTACCTCGGTCATTTGTAACATAATAAGTGCAAGCACAATGATTGCAGTGCAGGAGCATTGGGGGAAGGGCAAAAACACTGCCTAATATGGATATGAGAAAAGAAAGCTTCTCATTACACAGTAAAATTTATGCTAAAAATTAGTGAAGATGATGTCTCGTGAGACTCATGCTAAATATATTAATGTGCTCATATGTTTTTAAGTATTACTTTTGTACCAGGCTATTTCATTCCAAGGATTCACATCCAGCAGCAAAGGTTTCCTAGCATTTATTGATTTTTTTTTTTTTGGTCCACCACATTCCCAGAATACAGATTTTAATCATTTCACTACACTACACTCAGTAATTTCATTAAAAAATGGAAGCTTCCATCCCCAGAAAGGCATTTCATTTCAATGACACACAAATTCTTTTAGCAGCAAACAATCTCAACAGTAAAAGCTGGCCTAAGGTTTAAATGCATAATTTAGTCCCAAATTCTTCATGGTCTGCATTCCTTTGAAGCCATAATTTGACTAACTATCTAATAACTGTAATAAGGACAATGATTTCCTTATAATATAATATTAACCCACATTTAATTAACTCAGAGGCTGAGCTCTGTACATGTTTGATTGGGTCAGTACCTCTCTAACCTCAAAATTTACTAATAATGGTCTAAAAAAAAAGTGTGGGGTAAGAACTAGTGTAGATACAATAAACAGCTGCTTTGCTCAGAATGTTATCCATCAAAGCTCACACATTTTGCAGTACAACAACACTGTCATTCATGACATAACAGAGTTTTGTAAGGGAAACAAACAATGGATTTAGATAATTCACTATCAAATTTACTGGATATTTGGTGCATATTTAATACTGCTGTTTATAACATTTAAAATAAATTCTACTAATAATAGAAATTTTATCATTATAACCTCTCTAAATAACCATTGTGAATATATATTTTTGTTGTTAGTAAGAGGAATTATAGTATCTTGTGACAAATAAAAATGTGTGTATGTTTGAACAATGTTATGTAATCTTTATTTCCTGTAATGCTCAGCAGGACAGAATTTAATCTGTGAGCACGGAACCACAAGTCCCAAGATATATTTCTCTTCACTAAGTTCAGTCAACTATCCAAATTTACACCCCTGGGTTACATTTGTCATCAAAATATGAACAATTCTCATTTTCTCATTGTACTGAATATTAATTTGGCTTTTGGTCAACTGTTTAATGTAGTCTTAGGTGGCTATATAGTATTTTATAGTCTACACCAAAATATGTTTAAAAGGTTACAGTTTTCCACTAATCACAAACAAATCAGTTCTACTACTGCAAAACTTATTAAGGTTTTAAAAAAATATCACAATTCCTCTGTTTTAATATGCTTATTCAACAGAAGCTGTTGTTAGTGGATGTTTCTGATGAATTTAAAGTGATTAACTATTACATCAGAAAGGTCCCTAGCTTTCAAATTTGGCTGTTCTCCCTCAGGCAGTATAAAACCTGGAATTCTCAATTTTAAGAAATGCAAATTCAAACTGCAACACAAATACTACAAAAACAGGATTCATTTTTCTTTTGCTTCCTTTTCATGATGAATTAATTACAAATACAGCTAGCCTTTGCATTTTCAGGCTTCCAGCATAAATACCATTTTTAAAAAGTACACCATGCCAGAGTTCTGTAGTTCCCTTAGTATTTTCTGCTATGCTTTTTGACCCTGTCATTATAGTTTTTTAACTAGCTGCACGCACCAATGCATTCATAATCTTAACTGCTGAATCAGGAGAAAAAAGAATAAAATAAGCACCATATTTATAGACATGTAACCTCACATTTGAATAATTACACTGATGTCACAAGGGTCATTTACATACCATACATAAATGTCTGGAAGGTCAAATCCAAAATTCCTGTAGGACCACAGAGGTAGAGTTCACTGTAATGATCTCTCCAGAGGCACAGACAGTTTAAAGAGGTTTATTTCTTCTGCACCTCTACTCACAGGCTAGCAGCACAGGTTTACAGCCCTTCATTTGTAGCAATCCAGCTGTTTGTGAGGCTACACTAAAGTCAAAACTTACACAACATTTCCAAACTCTGATTTTGTAATAGGATCTGTTCTAGACAGACCTTCTTATACACCTAAACAAACAAAATGTCTTTGAAAGTATTTTAAAGGGCTATGAAGTATTCACTGGGGAGTATAAACTATATTATATACTTCTGTTAACAGATGTCCTGTGCACTGTTTGCAAAGCATGCATTTTATTATTATAAAATGTAATAAAACAAATTGCCACACTGTAAGGATCAGGAGAAAGTTATCATCAATCAAAAATAACAAAATTTTTACAAGGCTTGTAGGGCTTGTCATCCCCTGATGAAGGGTTGAAATAGTTAACATTTAATGAATACTATTAATAAAAAAAATTAAAAGGTTGATTTTCATAAAAACCCAAATATATTATTCAATTGTGATGTGCAATCTGTTTTTTAAAACATTACATCCAAAATTACTGCAAAGCCTTTTTTCTGAATTTGCTCTGTGTTGAGGAGGTTTATTGTGATCACAGATACTTGTCAGCATTTGCAGAGGTTATGTTACCACTCTCTGACAGCTATTTATACAATTTAACATGTCTAAGTACTCCTGGCTTTATCCTCTTATACACATGGTTTTATTATGCCATCCTGGAGTGGTAAAATGAGTATCTACTCCACTACAATGAATAAGGCTCGAGGTACAAAAGGCCAAGGAATCTTTAAAAACATAAATAAGTTTATAAAAAGTATAAAACTAATTTAATAGTTTTGCAACTCGATTAAAGTGTTCACCACTAAGTTGATTTTATTAAAAAATGCTGTGTAATTGTTCAAAATCAGAATGTAGGTAAATTTTCTTTTAAAGTTTTGCAAAGGTGCGGAACAAAATAAATCCACAGAGCAGCCATTGGTGTTTTGCAGAAAACACAGATTTGAAGTACCAAAATAAGAACTTCTGAAGGATGGAAAATAATTTAGACCGCAAGAATCTAGACTTCACACATTCTATAAAAGCATAGAAATCTTCCCTAAGGAGTTTCTGCATCAGCCTATGTTACAGACAACTTACCAAATACACTTCATAGAAAGTGCACTCTTCTTAATGACACATCTCACTGGGAGAGAGGTGAAAGCAGCTATGTGTTATTTCCCTTCACTCATAAATCGTTAAAGGATACTTCTGCTCATCTTAAAAGATAGAGAAATCTATGATCTGTTCTGCCAATCCCATTCCAGCAGTATCTCATACCCCAGCTTTGCCTCCCATAGTCGTCCAGCATCTCTTTCATGTCTATGATCAAAAATAGTATTTTTACTAACCCGTTACATCTCTAAAAGTGAGAAATGCCAGTTCAATTTAAACAATTAAAATATTAACCCCTGAAAGTAGAGAGATTTTAAAAGTTCTTCACTAGGTCCCTTCTATACTGCTATTCCTGCTAAATTTTACAGTTAAAGTATCTGGCTCTGTCTTGTACTGAGAATCAATGTTGGATTTTAAGTACAAGAGTGCTTTCAACTGCAAGTTGTTTGGGACATAAATCCAGGCTGTTATATTTACTCTTGGAATGAATGAAAAACAAGGTCATTTTAAATGTTACAGTCAGGCAATAAACCACCTCTACATTAGAAAACACTTGGGGTACTGTTATTTTTCTGTTTGACTGGAAAAGCACCAACCTCACTGAGAGCAATGTTAGCAAATAAGGTACAAAAAATCCTTGATTACCATGACAGTTCACATTGTTCTATCAAAATCTTTGCAAATTAAAGTGACATACCTAAAAACAAAAGTATCAGGGATTACCTTTGTATCATTTTTTCACTTGTGAATTCAGTTAATTTTTATCTTCTTCCAAAAAATTGATGCTTTCTGCTATTTAGGCATATTTGGCATTTTCCCTTCCCTATATAAGTCTACAAAATACCTTATATAATAACTTGGTTAATTTTTTCATGGCTACCAAGCTCTCTTCTTCTGGAACAAAACCACTGTTAGTTTTCTCTGATGAAAGGATGTAGTGTGGCAGTTTTTTTCCTGTTGCTTCCTTAACCACAAGGATGCAAAAAGGCCTACCTCAAAATTTAGTGTAGATCTGTAGTAATTGCACCCACAAGTGAAAAGAAGCTCTTTCAGGGTGGAATACAACAGCTGTTACATAGCAGACAAGCCTACACAATAGTTTAGGACAGGAAGTGATGGCATCTTTTATCAACCTATATTTAAGCAGGAAGTAATCTTACGTAATGAGCCAACTTGGAATCTGGCCAGGTCACAAGGATTAAGAACTCTTGCAAAAATTTCAGCAGTCTTTGTTAATTGCCCATGAACTTAATTTAAAATACAGCATATTACTACTGCATATATAGTGCTGTATGCACTAAAAAGACCTGTGGCAAAATATTTTGTCAGTATATACATTTTCAAGTTGCACTTAGGCTATTGCTGATGTTGCCCTTAGTATACTTTTAATAATTTTATGCATAAAACACCATCCAGTTTGCTACCTTTAAGGCTACATCAAATTTATGCATATTGTCTAGATGATTTTTATGTATTAAAACATAATAATTCAGAACACCAATACTGTGACAGAGGAAAGATTTTTTGGTTGGTTGGGTGGTTGGGTTTCTGGCTTTTTTTTTTTTTTTAAGAGGCATATGCTGTTCAAGGTTTATTTAATTAAGGTCTCTCATGCCTGCAAAACCTATAGTTTCAAGGCAGAACCTGGCTTTGCTTACACAGTTCAGATTCTTCAGCTTCTAGCTCTTCTCTTAGTCTATCCTTATTGTGTTTGCCATGTTGCTAAAGACGTTAGAAACACATTTCTATATTTTAAGACCTTGATGATGCATCCATAATCCAGAAAATATGTAAAACAGAGCAAGTGTTACTTCAAAAAAAGCTAAATTGTAGGATAAATGCACTGACACTTTTCTTCAGCCATTGAGATCATGACTTTTACAACAATACCACTACTTGAAGGAAACACAGAGGACACAGGTCTAATGCCCAAGAATATCATTAGTGTAACAGAATCAACCCATTAGTATATTTAATTCCCCCGCCCCAACATCCTAAATGCTATTCTAAATAAGAGCTATATTAAAAGGTAAAATATACAAAGGCCCTTAAAAGTTACATTCACTTGCTCTTTCTTCATTGCCTTACGAACAGTAACTCTTAAATTTAAAAATTTCTAATGACCATGTCCTTTTTATAGACAAGGATTGACGTAGACAGAACTAAGAGCTGAAATCATAAGCTTGTGATTCTAAATCCTGTGAAGTTCCACCTTCCAAATATTAGAAAAAAGCTTCTTAGAAATAGTCTTGTACCAAGATTAGTTGTATATGTTGATAAAGAAATACATATTCCATAAAATAATAGTTTTCTAGGAATTTATAATAATACTATTTGTCAGAGTTCAGAAATCATATTCTTGAGTGCAATACTATTGCCATTTAAAAAAAAAAAAGGTGATTATCCTATCACCTCGTCTTCAGAATCTATTGGTAATCTGTGATTTCTTAATCTGAGCACATTTTCTGCATCATCCGTTTGATGTCATGTCACATCTATTTGCACTATCTTAGTACCCTCAGAACATTATCACCATGCATGTCACAACATAACCCAAATAAAGATCAAGCTTTTTTCAGGACTGCAGAAAGCTGGACTATGGATCTAGAGATTATTATTGCAACTATCAGAATTGAATATTTCTAAAAGTGTTGCTGAAAAGCCTGCAACACATAGTATGGAAATTTTATACTGTTTCTTACATAAGTAACTAACATTTATTTGCAGAAAAGCAAGCATGAAAAGGACCTTTTCCATACTACTGAAAATTCTAAACACTCTACATTTATTGTTACATATTTGGGGATATCTTAGGCCAAAAAAAAAGTAACAAAAAGCTACTTAATGTAACTAGAATAGTAGAAAGCTGGCGTACATGTGTTGATAACACAACAGTCTTCCACAGTCTTGGCCTTTCTTCTACCTTTTCCTTTCTCTCCTTCCATATCGTATTAACTTCCTATTTTGAAAGCTAAAAATGCATTGATTTATTACTATCCACTACAGAGATCTCTATGGCAAAGCCTTACCTAAATCACTTCCTGGCGTGGTAAAGTGACTAATTTGTGCTTCTGTGAAAGCTCATAAGAATTATCGTAAGTGGGAAAGGTGTATTGTGTTTGAACTTTTAATAGGTAGTATTCTCAAATTAAGTATGTCATTCCAAATTTTAGCTTCTAAAAATTCAGGTTTCTGATCACATTTTGATCATAAAAATCCATAAAGATCACTTTGATGCTTCTTGTGTCATTATGTTTTAAAATAAACAGAGAACTTTAAAAAAAAGCCAAAAGCATTCTAAGCGTCTAGTCTTGAATGTCTACATTAATTCATACTCAGCAGATATAAATACAGCTGCATTTTATGCATCTCATAAAAGGTTACATATGTTCATGAAGTTACAAGTTAAAAATAACATTGATGCTTTTCCCAGCATTTTTAGCAGGCTATATATACTTAATTCAATCTCATTTTCTGTAGTACTTTAGCAGCTTAGGAAAAACTTTAAACAGCTATTTAAAAAAAACCAAAAACAAACAAACAAACAAAAAAAAACTTAAAAAAAAAGGGGGGGGGGTAGAGGGCAAATAATGGAATATGGAATACCTCTAGAGTTAATGACAAGACCCTGCATCTTTTCTCTGGCTTTACCATATTAATGGCCCTCGGCCCACACTCTGCTCTGGCTGTACTTTCCATCTGTTGAAGACAGTGCACATTTCGCAGCCGACCTGGGTGTTGATGGTGTTACACCTCAGAGGAGAAGCAGCACGCCAGAGAGTTCGCCGAGCCCAGGGCGGCTCCCAGCTGCGCACTGCCCCTCGCCCTCACGGCTCTGAGGGCCAGGCCGCTGCCGCCCGGGCCGGATCGGCACCGCCCGGTGCCGTGAGGGGACCCAGAACCGGCCCGGCGCCTCGGCTGTCCGGCGGCCTTCCGCATGCCCTCGGGCCACCGTGGCCCGCACCAGGCCCGTGAGGGAAGCGACCATGGCTTGCAGTGATGGCCTGCATGGGGCCTGGCCTGCAAGTGAGCAGAAATGGCCTGCGCCTGGGCCCGGCTCTGAGGGCAGCCGTAGCCTCACAGCCCAGCTGACCGTAAAGGCAGCTTGGAAGGTGGCCTCAGACTGAGCAAACCCTGCCTTTTGGCGTTTGTGCTCCCTCTGCCAGACTAGCTGCAGAGTGACTGAAGTCCAAGTCCCATCTTGGTAATTAAATTATATCTCTGCTTTAAGTTGGGTTTTGCTCATACTGTTTTGACTGGAGGTGACCTCATGCTCAACTGGAGTGGTTTATTCCACAATTAAATTTTCTCACCTACTTCACTGGCAAGGATTCTTCTTCAAAGAAGGCAAATAGGCGTAGTTGCTTCTTAAAAGCCTGTGTTTTGTGAAAGAACTATGGAAAAGCTGGAGTAATGGCAAAGGATTATTTTAAAGGGTTGATCTCTACTTCATGTACTATCTACTCTCAAAAATCAGTGTTGGTAGAGGCAGTTCAACAAGATTGTCCAGCATTGAACATTGTTTAAGAGTAAGAACAAGCTGCCGAGAACAGGCAATTTTCCATTGCAGACTAACCTGAAATGATCTCATTCTGTATACTTCAGTGGATGTAGAAGACAGAGATGAATTCTATAGATGCTGATGACCACAAGAGGGAAGATCAAGAGGGAACTTGAAGAGGTAACTAAATAGTATCATTACATTTATTCAGTCAAGAGATCTAGATGAAGTCAAGGAAACTCCTAGCAAAGAATCCCATAGTTATATTTGAAACCTATCATTAACCAAGTTTCAATAGTCTGTCTTTTCCTTCATGGGCATTTATTTATGAAGAAAAGGTGTTTACTATGGGTTCACTGAACTTGTGAACCCGTTCTTACCATGCATTAATTTTCTTCTAATTGTCATAGAAAGTACAAAAGTATATGCTTCTACTGTTAGACCTTGAGCTATGCATTATTTTTTACTAATATTTTTCCATTCTCTATACCAAGTAGTTCAGTTAAAAATATGGTGTTTTGTTTTCCCCAGTGTCAAATATATTAGTTCCATTCTCTGAGCCACCCTAACTTCCACTGATTTGTCTCAAGCAAATGAATTGAATTGAGTAATCTGAGTTTTGATTTCTTTGCCGTACTTCTGCTGAATAGTATTAATTTTATTGGCTGATACTAGGTCCTTTCATAAAAGTATGAATTCTATAAGCACACCAGAGGTATTTAGTATTAGCTATTAAGTTACTTCTTATGGTTGAGACTTACCTTGATCTCCTCACTTGTGGTCACCAGCATCTATAGATTTCTTGGCTGTCTTTTATGTGCACTGAAGTATATGGAACCAAAATAAGTTGGGGGAGGCGGTATGTGTGCAGGTTCCTTGGCCTAACCAGCTTAGGCTTCCTACACTATTTGAGGAAGTTGAGAAATAAGGCTTTTTGTTCTCAACTCCAAATATTAGTTGTATTTCAACTAGGACTAAGTTGAAATCCGTGCACAACTGGTGCACTAAACAGCTTAGGTCTTGAAAGTTTGGCTTGATGCAGTCAACCCTGGAAATTAAATCTTCCACACCTGCCCATATGTTCTTAATTTGTGTGGACATGAATTGATGTTCATGAGATCTCCTTTAATCTGATCTGTTTGAACTGACATCACATTCTGTTGTTTCAGTTATATGGAATCACAGAATGGTTTGAGTGAAAGATCATCTCATTCCTGTGAATGTTAAGATGTATGCAGAATAGTAAGTGCAGCCACTCAAAATTCCAGATATTTTGTGAATGTTTGAAATTCCACACCAGAGGACAGTACTGGGTTGCTTATACACACAAGAGCTTCATCACAAAAGACAGCTACATATTGATGCGTATGTCTAAGAACACTCCAGGGCCGTAGAGATTTGGATGGCCAACAAAGAGGCATCTGGCTTCCGAAATTCTGGGTGGCAGCTATAAAACAAGAAAGAAAGAACAGACTTTTGGAGGGGAGCAGGGAAAATTGACAACTTTGATTCGTATTCTATCAGTTTAAATTTTTTGGAAAACTGAGTAAACCAAAATCTAAGATTCATCTTTCTGAAAGGGGCTACAAAGTTGACAGCTAATTAAATGTCAGTCATCCATGAAGCTGAGCAGGCCTAAGGACTGAAAATTAACATATTATAGAAATAATCCTGTACTACTTTATGGGCCTTACATTTTACTATTATAACAAAAAAATATTTTCAAGACTGCACAGACAAGCTCTCAGAGCTAAGAATAAACAGGACTAAAACTCATGTGTGACATCAGTTTGGCCTCTTTGTTCTCGTGAGCTCATTATTCTAGTGTAGTTTGGTGAGGTATTAGGGCAATAGACAAAGAAGGAAGTTGTCTATTCAATTCCTGAGGCAGTTGCTGCAGAAGTTGGACCACAGAATGAATGAAATACTGAGTTGTTGGTCTTTAAGTTAAGGAAAATGAAAACCACACAGTAAAGAAGGCTTTCTGTCTCAGTCTCTGACATGAAATGTTTTGTATTAAACTGAAGGTTCAGTAATTAATCTTTATTACCTAAATATGCAGTTTGACCACTTGTTTTCTAAAAGTGTAGGGTATTCACCAGCTTCCATTCACAGAAATTTAGACCTGCTTTTTAGCAAAGATCTTCACCAAACACAGGTGCTTGATCTGAGCATCCGAACTAGTCAAGCAAAGTTGGCAAATACGTATTTTAATACCCCACACATGAAAACTGATAAAACCATTCCTAATACATATAAACTAGCATGCCAAATCAGGACTACTTATTCCAGAATCAACTGTCACATAAACATGGTCTCATATATGGCCTAATGACTATATTATAAGGAATGGATTTAAATTCATGTCTGCTCTTGTTCCAGAGTAATTTTCACATGTAAAAAAAAATCCTTACTTAGAACCTACTTCTTGTCTCTGAATTGATACATTCCTCATGTGCCTTAATAGTGTGTATATTACTACTGTACAAGAAGTAGAAGCTTGATGTCCTTCATTTTGCACACACAAGCAACTATGATAATCTGGCTTTGTAATTTGACTTCAGTTGCTTTCCAACAGAGCAATTGATTAAGAGTCAATGCAATAACAAACACGTGAAGATTTATTTAAAATATCTCCTTGTAATCTGATCTGTGTTGCCATCACTACAACTATACAGCAGCAATTTGAGACCTATGACTAGGGAGGTGTTTTATTAAAGATTCCTGTTCTCAGAGTGCTGGCATTTTTGACAGAATGACTTTACTTATGCATCTCAATCCAAAGGTAATTTTCATTACTGTTGCTTTCTAAGTGTGGCAAATTAAATAAAAAATATTTTCTCTAATCCTCATTCTGTGAAAAGGTAGTGAATCTATTTTATTTTGTCACTAATTTCAGGAGTATTTTTGTCTCTATAAATTAAACATTTGGTCTTTCATAAGCTTCATTTAGGTAGGTAATTGGTAACAAGGCTGCTGACTCCTGGCATTTGCATGTTTCCCAGCAGCATAGTACTAGCTGCTTTGCTGTCCTTAATGGATGCATACAGACAACTGCACACTCCTCCAAGAGTGTGTACATATTGCTATTTTTTATTGCAGATCATTGGATAAGATGCTGAGATAGACATAATTTTTAATGCAATATTTTTAGTACAAAATTGAGGTAATTTCCTTAAAATAATGAGACTCTTTTTTCCATTTATTTGCATAATTCCTGAGCTTTCTTCCATTAGCTTTGTTTCCAAGTGATAAAAACACAAGCTTCTCATGTTTATTCTTTTTTACTTTGACAGTTATGATGGTTTCTCTTGAGTCTTGATTTGCTGTCTCTAACGGGATACTCTTTTTCCTCATTATAAAGTACCAATGGAAAGAAGCATTTATTTGGCAAAACTAGGCAAAAAGTAAAATAAATAGTTGGTCTAGAATAATGTTAAACATGCTACTTTGTATTTGGAGGACTCCCAAATCAATCAATATGTATATACAACAAAGAGGAAGCAAAGAACACAGAAAACAATCTTACTAACTTCAGAAAGAGATGTGCAACAGAAGCTGGATGAAATAAGGAGACTGTGATTAAGTGAATTATGGTATTAGTGATAATTTTTTCCCATTGTCATAATGTCATTTTTTCTACAGGCAATGGACTTAGCTCACGGTGCAGGACTTTTCTCCAAATGCTATATCAACAATACTGCCATGTCTTAGTATGTGAGTGAAGTGAGCATGGAAAGCCCCACCAATGACACCAATATATCACGTCAGGATAATAACTACCCATCTGATGAAAAGTCACTGCAAAAAGCACCAAACTTATTAGTAAACAGATCTTTGGAGAGGCATAATTTAACCTTTATTGTAGTCTGAGGCCAATCCCAGCAATCTGGATCCTTAGAAAGCACTTAATATTATGCCAGGTAAATAGGCACCAGTGAGTCCAAGGCTTTGAACATTGATTTTATCCAGACTTCAAAAATCCTGTGTGAATCTTCAGATGGTGCTGGGCTTTTAGAAGTCTAGAACGGTTGTGTAAATGAGCTGTGACAGAAATTCTGAGGTGTAATATGCAGACTCAGTTCTAGTCTGGTCATCTGTGGCCTTCCTTCCTTCCTTCCTTCCTTCCTTCCTTCCTTCCTTCCTT
>VWZP01002971.1:19038-41177 GCA_013396995.1 Dicaeum eximium | reverse complement strand
TCCTTCCTTCCTTCCCTCCTTCCTTCCTTCCGTCCTTCCTTCCGTCCTTCCTTCCGTCCTCTCATCCTCCCTCCCATCCTTTCTGTCACAATTTGGATTCAGGACCATAATCAATGCTAATTGCATATATTTGTTTTGGATAATTGTTGGAATGACTCTTTATCATAACATAAACATTACCTGCTACCGGTTATGTTAGAACTGGCAATGAGGAATGCAGACTGATGATTTTAAAGGAGTACACTGTATTTGTTTTCACCTCTCACTTTCAACTCATAGAACTTGGTTATGATACTAAAATTATATATTTGCTTTTCTCTGCATTATTTCTTCATATGAAACTGGCAGTCATGCTTATTTACTAAAGTAAACAAAATAACCTATAGGTTTGGTAGCTACGATACTAAGTTATTTAACTAATGCCATGAATGTGCTTTAAGTTATGAGAAATTACAAGTATTTTTTACTGTATTTGGTTTTTATTTTATGAAGTGACAAACATGCAGAGGCTATATGTATGACACCTTCCAAAAAACCCACATTCTAAATTTAATTGTGGTAATTGTAATCACAGGAATCTAAATATATCAGTGTAAGAAATTTTAATTTTGCACAATAAATAGAAGCAGGCTGAGTTATGTTATAAAAAATGTAAGATATAAGCTTACTTTTTGTGATACCTTTATTTTGCTCTCCAGAGTTAGTCAAAATCTGGAATTTTAACTTTGTAGATAAACAATAATCCATAATTCAATTCACTTTTCCTCAAATGTAAATATTTTTCTTACTGAATCTACATTATTTAAGTTCTAGACAATATTACTTGTTCAGCAAAACAAGAGACTCAGAAGGCATAAAGTGACATCAGCCTTTATGACTGAATAAAAATCTCTAATATTTTATGAAAATAATCTTTAACATTGATAATGACATATAAACAAGGCAAATCTGGTGTTTTGCAATCTGGTGAAATTGCATGCATTTACATGGATGCAAGCCTTATAAGCAAGTGATACAAAGAAAAGTAGTAAATTCATTAGAAGATGCAGATACCATGTATATTTTCAAAAATTAAAGAGATTAATTTATCCCCAGTATATACACTCAGCTATTTCAGTGATGCAATAAGTGACCTTGTCCTTCTCATATAGCTACCAAAAAGTACGCACATTTAATAATAAAGCAGCATAATGGCTTGCAACAAAGCAATTCCTCAAAGGGTATTTAAAAGCAGTTTGAGAGTATTAGGATTGGGGTGATACAGTTTGTCTTGCAGTGTGGTCTTTCCCCTCTTTGTACATCACTGCGAATCAGTTAATCAATAACAATTCAGTTATAAAATTGCTTCAATGTGTAGATTTCCAGAGCAAGATCTGCTTATGTGAACAGCTTTTCTCACAAGATAATGGAGAAATAGTGTTGTGGGATACATCAAAATCAGTTGTTACTGCAGCCCATAGTGTCTGATTCTGATTTCACCAGTCAGTGCTACTGTGTCAAGCGGTGCTAATAAACGGTTACAACAAGGGGAAAAGAAACCGTGCTGCAGCAGGGAGCAAAATGGGTACTGAGACAGAAAAAGAGGAAAAACTCACGTGATGTTATGTGATTACACACTAGAGGAATTGAGCCTGGAATATGTCTCAGAAACCTATTTCTACCTGCATATGGATATTTTAAAGTAAATAAATTATTGTGAAAGCCTTTTTTTGTTTTGTCGGTGTACTATTGCTTTCTTTCGTTTTTGTACATGACATCTTGGCAGTGTATAGTTTCAGTAGTTAACTGATAAATGCCACCCCCACAGGATTGTTTTCAGCCCCACCTGCTGGTCTGAAACACACCACTTCCATCGAATTCTGGAGTTGGCTCTGTATTTGGTTCTGGCTAAATTATTCTTATTTTTAGGCTTGAAAATTCAGGTAAAGGCTAAATGTATTTTATTTAACCAGGATTTTCAGTATTTCTATTAAAGCAGTAGATATTTTACAGATATTTAGCAATTTTCCTCCTGCAGAGTCGAAGTATTTTATAACTACAACATGCGGACCCGGGCCCTGCGGGGGGACGGGCGCCACCGGGTGGATTGCCGAGGTACAGCCGCGATTTGCCTCCGAGCGTGACCTGAGTCTTGCGCTGCACCACAGAATGTTCTGAGTTGGAAGCGACCCGCAAGGATCATCGAGCCCTTCTTGCGTCTCAACACTGGTCTTTTGCACCTAAGGGTTAGAATTCGGCCTTTAGAAACATGATGGCCTTTTGCTGAGACCGCTGTCCATCCAATGGAGAAATATGCTTTCATAGTCTCTTGTGCTGTTTACTCACTACTTTTCCTGATATTGGGTTTTAAAACCCTCTTTGATTTTCCTTCTATATAAGACCAGCAGTTATCTCAAAAATATCTAATGGGTCATTATAGTTTATGTGTGCTTCATGCTACAGATAATATGAAAGAGGTATTATGAAGGCATTGGCTGAAACATGGTGAATCACATAGGAAGCATCACTAAGGCAAGAGAAATATGTTCAATGGAAAACTATGTCTTAGGGAAGAAAATATAATAGATCACCAAAAGAAAAACGTGATTTCAAACTATTTTTCTATCTGGATTTTGGATGAGGCCTGCATTTATGCTCATTAACATTCCAAATAGATCCTTAATTTTAAAATAATAATTAATTTTAAATAAATATTTAATTAAATGAAATAATTTAATTAATTTGATGTGAAAATCTATATGTAAAAGTTATCTTTTCATCCAGAACAACAGTTTGTTTCTGTAAAAACAAACTAATTTTTCATGTGTGAATATGTCTGATTATTAGTAGTAAAGGCAATGATGTTTTAAAAGAAATAATCCTATTTCCTGGTTTCATGAATATTGAATTATTTTCAACCTTTTTCTATGTAACAGCTTACAATGACAGAACCCACCTTCCTTATTTTCTCATATACACAGCCTAGCCAATAGTGTAAGGACATTTCATAAAAGATAAGGAGAGTTTTCCTAGAAGGAGACTGAACTTAATTTTTACCTCCCTAGGCAAGGATCAGTTGACCACAAAGAGATGCAGTTCTTGTGTTACGCAGCAAATACCTCTTACAGATCCAGTTATGTAAGAATGATCTGGCGGTCCTGTGTTTAGCCTAATGATCTGTTTTCTGAGTCTCTGACCAAGTATTTGTATTCGTCTTCTTCATGTACTTCTTGTATAGGAGCATCAATGGCTGTTATACTTTCAATTCCCAGCCCAGGGGTGCTGGTTGGCAGCAGCTCAGCAGGAGCGAGATGATGACGAAAGGAGATGGTCCCTCTGAGCTCAGCATCGGTGTGGCCTCACCATGAGACCCACGCGCAGCACTGGGCCCCAGCATTGGAGAATGACATGAAGGTCCTTGGATGCCGCTGGACGAGGCAGCCGAGCTGGTGAGGGGCTGGAAGGCATATCCTGGGAGGAGCAGCTAAGGGCTCTGGGCCTGTCTGGTTAGGAGAGAAGGCAGCTGAGAGATGACCTTTGGGTTTTTTACCAATTCCTGAGCAGTGGACATGGAGAGGCAGGTGCTGTGCTCTTCTCCCTGGGATCCAGGGACAGGATGTGTGGAAATGGCTCAAAGCTGCGCCAGGAGAGGTTCAGACTAGACATTAGAGAACACTGCTTTACTAGGACAGTGGTCATATGCGGGAACAGGTCTCCTGGAGAGGGAGTTGCTGTCCCAAGTGCGGGTGGTTTTGTGGGTACCACCCTCAGCAGGGAACCAACCCCCCAGGGCCCTTTTTGGGGGTAATTCCCTTGTGAGTTCTTGAACAAGGTGAGACACAGGCACAACTCAGAGTTTCTGTCTTCGGTCTCTGGTTTATTCTTATCTTATCTTTGTTTGCCTGAGGATCAGACTTAACATACAAGAAGCAAGCTACAAGAGGGGCAAAAATGGCCTCGAGAATCTCAAACCAAGGCCTTTTAAAGATATAATATCCAATTGTCTTTTCACACGTATATTGTTTTTACTTTATTACCAATAACTTTTTCTAATCTACATATGTGGCCTCTATGTCACTATTATTCTAAACCAATAACTATCTGCCATCTACACTACAGAACATGGAGTGAAAGAAGAAGAAGAAGAAGAAGAAGAAGAAGAAGAAGAAGAAGAAGAAGAAACCACACCCAAAATCTCCATTTTGGGTCCCTTTCACTCTCATATTAGATCCTAAAAATCCTAGACCTTTTGTCTAACACTCACTATTACTATCACTATCATCTATTTCACACTTTGTGTTCTAACTGATCCCAAAGCCTTGGCAACCTTCTCCAGGGATGCAGATCAAAAGCAGTGTTCTGCTGAGTGCCAGAACCTTCCAAGACAGACAGAGACACACTCTCTGTGCCTTGGACTCCCACACCAAGTATTGAAGAGACATTTGGGCAGTGACCTTAATAACAAACCTCAACTTTTGGTCAGCCCTTGAGAAGGCAGGCAGCTGTACTAGATGATTGTTATAGGTTTCTTCCAACTGAAGTAGCCCATTCTATTTTAAACATTTTGGCTGATATTTAAACTATTTGGCTGATATATTTAAAACAAAATCCTTGTTTTAAAATGTCCATCCATTCTTTTTGTTTTTCATAAGTAAATTAGATGGCTATTAATTAGAACTAAGACTTGGTGCATTTGTACAAAAGCATTAGGACTGTACATTTAAATAAAGGAAATCAAATTGCTTTCTAGTTTTGCACAGGTCTCACTGGGAACAAGAAATGCAGCATACATTATACAAGCAACCTGACTGTAGGCTCCTCAGTATTTGCAGAATAAAAAAATTACTGTAGTTAGTACAGAAGAGTGGCACATCTCAAGGTAATCAATGAGTAAAAACAAAGCTACATTTCCAAACCAGTAAAAACAGATATTCCCAAATTGTTTCCAGACAAAACTGTGTTCTCAATAAATTATAAAACATATATTTTAATATGTGTCAGTGGTGTCCAAGCCCAAGGTCTTATTGCTAAATTGGGAACACAGGGCTGGTGCAGCCAGTATCTTCATATAAATTTTATTTTTTGCTTCTTTTAACACCTTGTATTATAAAGATTTCTGAGTATGCTAACCATTATGGTTTGTGAGAATATACATAAGCCCTATAGCATATCAGGGCTGTTGCTTGATACTAAGTCTAGAGAGCTAAGAAAGAATGTCACATGTCTTATAGAGGATGTCAGTAATATTTGTAGGTATACGTTTAATATTAGCCAGTTACATATATGAAGCTTATTTACTTGAGTGAAGTCTGCAGAACCACTTCCAAGATATCAGTAATCACACCACTAGCAGATACTAGATGCAATATTAGTTTTCACTAGAATCTGAAAAGATGTCAGTGTCTGCACAGGTGTCCTGGTTTAACCTGGACAGAGTTCATTTTCTTCTCAGTTGCGGGTCCAGTGAGTGCTGTGTTTTGGAATCAGTATGAGAATAATATTGATCTTTTGATGTTTTTGGTTGTTGCTCAACAGTGCTCATCCTGATAAGTCAAGGACTCTTCTGTTTCCTGCGCTCTGTCAGCAAGGAGGTGCACAAGAATCTGGGGAGAAGCATGTCCAGGACAGCAGATCTGAACTGGCCAAAGGGATACTCCATACCACAGAGCGTCACAGGACATGACATGCCATGTTAATATGTATGAACTACAGGTTCTGCAAATGCTTATAACTAAAAATTCAATTTACAGATTCTAATTGTGAACTCATATGAAAGTACTCCAGTGACAAAGGGGCAACTTCCTAGAAAAAAAAAGTTACATTATATGCTTTCCCTACTGGCCAGCTGATGCAAGACAAATGTTTATCCTCAGTTCTTGATTCCAACACTTGTCTGTGTCTGAATTTCAAACCCATTTGTATGCTGGTCTTCATTAGGAGCAGTAAATTCTTCTCTGTTGCCAAGAAAACCTTATTTTGCAGTGATTTGTCTACTTTCTTGCATTGCGCATGCCTCCTGTATATAAAAGAAGTTTGAAATACTTCAAACAATTGTCTCTGGAGATCATGATCTCTGACCTTTATCTGCATTTAACAACAGCTTAAATTCCACATTTTGTTCAGTGTTGGATTCACACAAAAGTCTTCTCAATAGGCTTTAGCAGCTGCTGTTCAGAGTTACTCCCATTGTAAAAGCCTTTTCTCCCACATTTCATTGTTTTAGAAGTAAAACGTTACTGGTTGTATGTTTAGAATTTTTTTATCCATTACATCTTTAATGAGAAGTGAACATGCTAATAGTCTGCCATGCATTTTCTGTCTATGACTTTCTCCCAAGCACAGCTAAACCATCAGTCAAAACACTAAAGGTTTTTCTGTTAATAATAATTTGAATAGTGGTTTGAAAAATGCAGTTGTTTCACTAACATTTTAGTTCCCATCTACTCAACAAACATATACAAAGAAAGCAGATACTTCTACCTGTGATAATTTATTGTTTTGACAGCTTGTGGCCAAATCTCCTTTGGCTTTAGCAATAACTTTTGGAAGCAATAGATTTGTTAGTAGTCTCAAGCTCTAAGAATGAAAAGGTTAAGAAGTGATACTTAACTATACTCAGAATCTGATTTTAAATGTAAGATCTAAGTTTTCTTATTCTAAATGTGATGTTATATATTTGTTATTTAGGCTGTACAGTTTGGATAAAACCAATTAATTATTTACAGAAATCAAAAATTATACAAAGCATCTAAATGAAAGCCTTTTATATTGTATTTGATTTAAAATGAAGAGAAGGAAAAAAAAATCAGAAAAACCCAACAAACCAGAAATAAACTACTTGAAGCTGAGGAAGACAAAGCCATTCTTGTTTCCCTAACACCCAAACCCACCCAAAGTTATAAAGTTAAGATTCATGTGAAACAGGAGAAACCTGCATTTAATTATTCCTGAATCTTAGGTCCTGATTTCCATGATGAAGAGCAGAGCCCTCTGAGTCACTGGGGTATGACCTCTAAATGGAACACAAAAAAGCAATAGGCCTTGTATTCTGTAAGGACTGTGTATTTCTCCTAAGGCTCTGAGCAAAGCCCCCAAGCAAATGGTATCTGCAGGGTGGGAATGTGGTACCTCACTTGCAACACTCACAATTCACAATCCCATCCTGGGCAACCCTCCTATCCTTTTCCCCTCTGCACAACTTCTCAGGCACTGGGTCAAGGCTTTTAGAACTTTCTGGATCACATATCCATCCTGGCATGCGGGAGAGGACAAAAAGTGATCTTTGAGACTGCAGATAAAAAGAAGTGAAAGTTATTAACAGCTGTCCCTCCGTTTATGCATTTTGAGAAGACAGCTTCACTAGCTGGAACACAAAGTAACACATAAAAATTCCCCCTTTCCCAGATCAAGGTAATATGATCAAGAACTAATCCCTTTTTATGTAAGGTACTGCATATGAGATACCCAATGGGTTTGGGCACAATATTAAAAAGGAAATAATCTAATTAATTAGTTTCAGACTTGCCAAATTTCACAAGCTTGCCTCAAATGAAAAAGCTATGTCACTAACCAGAGATTCAGATTTCAGGTTCAGTCCTTCCAGGCTGAAGGAAGATTTAGATTTATTTAGGGGTATGTGCATAGCAGTAATAGAGCCATCATCCCAGTACAACTATACTACTCACACTCGTGAGAAAGAGTGTGAAAAAGACAGTAGTTGACAGAGATTTAGTTTGACACATTTCTTACTTACGGAACATTCAAGGAATAAACAAACAAGTCTGCCTATCTGAGATCAGAAAATGAGCATCCAAGACAGTATTTTGTTTCCAACAGTGTCTGTGTGGTGGGTTAACCTTGGCTGCCTGCCAGACGCCCACTAAGCCACTCTCCCACTCCACCTCTTCAAGAGCTCAGGGGGAGAAAATTAGATGAAAAATTATGCGGCTTGAGATAAAGACAGACAGATCACTTACTAATTACAATCAGGGGCAAAACAGAACTGACTGGGGGAAGATTAATTTAATTTATTGCCAATTTAAAATTGAGCAGGATGGTGAGAAACAAAGCCAAAATGAAAATCAATCTCCCTTCCCTTCCCCTATTTCCCAGGCTCAACTTTACTGCTTTGTTCTGAGTCTTCTGCCTCCTCTCCCATGAGCAACGCAGTGGGGATGGGGAACAGGTATTGCACTATGCAGCAATAAAGCATTCCTGTTATCAACACTGTTTTCATCACAAATTCAAAACATAGGACCGTACAAGCTACTATGAAGAAAATTATCTCAGTGAACACCAGCATGCCCTTCTCTACCACATCTTCCTCTTCGTGCTGTTTTCCTTCTCCAGCATGGCATCCCTCCCACAGGGTACAGTCCTTCACAAACTCCTCCAGCATAGGTCCTTCCCATGGGCTGCAGTTTTTTAAGAGCTGCTCCAGCATGCCCCCTTTCCATGGGGTACAGTCCTTCAGGAAGAGACTGTTACAGTGTGGGTCCCCCCCAGGCCACAGGTCCTGCTAGAATGCCAGCTCCTGTCACCTCTCCCCAGACCACAGCTTCTGCCAGCAGACCGTGCTGGTGTGGAGTCCTTCATAGGCCACAGGGCCTCAGCACATATCACCATGGTCTTCCTCATGGGCTGCTGGGGAATCTCTGTTCTGGTGCATGGAGCACTTCTCTCCCTCCTTCACTGACCTTGATTGTCTGCACGATTATTACACATTTTTCTCACTCCACTTTCACTCAGGTGTTCCACAGTGTTTACACTTCCTTCCATGAGGCACCACCAGAGCTGCTGATGGGCTCAGCTTTGGGCAGCAGTGGGTCTGTCTTGGAGATGGCTGGAACTGACTCTGTTGGAAAAGAGGGAAACTCCCATGGTTTTCCACAGCCTTTTCCCTGCAGCCTTCCCACTACCAAATCCTTGCCACGTAAACCCAATACAAGCTAATAGCAGATGTCTAGTGAGAGTATGGGAGTAACACAAGATACAGTGAAGGCAGCTTCTCTGGCTTGCTTTACAATCCAGCATACAGAGTTCTGTTCAACCCTTCTTCTGGGAAGAAGCATGAATCTCATTCCAGACGGAATCCTTACGTGTCTGTATTTCTTCATGGCCTGTAGTGATCAGAACCCCAAGTACAGCGTTAACAAGTGCTTAGAAAGGGAATACAGTACAAATGTGAAGTCACCGCTAAACTACTATTAGTCTGTGGTGTGCCTATACCCTGAATAATGAGTTCATTTCTTCACATTTCTGTATGGCCTGTAGTGATCAGAACCCCAAGTACAGCGTTAACAAGTGCTTAGAAAGGGAATACAGTACAAATGTGAAGTCACCGCTAAACTACTATTAGTCTGTGGTGTGCCTATACCCTGAATAATGAGTTCAGTTACAGCTACTTCTGACAGAAATTATCTAGTAGGACCAGAAAACTAAAATAAAGGATGTTCAAAGTTACAGAACTCACAGACTGAAAAATAGACTAGAATACTGTAACTCAGGAAAGGCAAAACTCAAAGTCAAGATTATAGGTATCTATAAAGTCAGAACTTGAAAAGGAAACAATGACTTGCTTTTTCTCTTATTTCAGAAATTAGGAAGTATCAAATTAAATTATCAGATAGCGAGCTCTAAGCAAACAAGATAATCCTTTTTTTGCACATCACAAAGCTGAATTCTGTAATTACTACTACAGGATGTGTCCGTGAGGATAAAATAATCTGTTATCATAAAGCTGTGTGTCACTACCTGTTTTCAATCTATAGCTCTGAAATGGAAGTCTGGTATTTGGTGTTCTTTCCCACAAACTCTGTGCATGTCACAGTCTGTGTAACACAGGCAGCACCTATCATAGAAGCAGTAAAAAAATTAAGGTGACAAAAATGCCTCTGTTGTATAATATCCCATGAAGTCAACTTTTACTTCTTGATCTGTTTCTGGCATTGGCTACGTTGTCTTCTTATTATTTCCAGTCCTCTCCGTGTGAGGCAAAGGTGAAGATACACTGTCTCAGCCCCATGTGAGCCTCCCTGATAAAAACCTCCAAGAGTATCTTACGCCAAATGCAGAACTGTGACCTCATCTACCTTCTTCTCCCTTCCTATCTCTGCCGACTGGTGGTTCCCTATCCTTGGTCAAAACAAAATCCTTGTATTTTCTCCTTCAATTTCTTTATCTGAAGCTGGTTTAAAATGGGCACAGTGGAGCATATAGGGCTTTTTTTGTGTAAATCACTTCTCAGGTAAATTCTAGCTAGGCCTCTGTTATGTACACACCCTTTAGTTTTAAATGAATGATTATACATTTTTTAAATGCACCACTGTATCTACCACATCTGCACTGTAAAACAAACAAAACAACAACAACAACAACAACAACAACAACAACAACAACAACAACAGCAGCAAAAAAATTCAGGCAGACGGGGACTTGAGCAGCTTTTCTACAGCTGAAACATACTTGTAGTACATACAACAGTAGAAACAAGGCCTATGTTCCTAATCCTACACATGATTTATTAAGTCAAATCTACTTGATATTTATTTTCTCATTCGTGTAAGGCACAAGAGGAAGAGATTTACTCTCGTCCCATTGAGTGCCCAGCAAAACAGATGTTCATTTCAATTTTTTCCTACTGGAACTTTAAGAAAGGGATATTAATCTGTTCAGTCATATATCAAGAGCAAGAGAGAGGTATAGTTTCACCAACAGTTGCAAATGCTTTCTGGTTTTAATTATGTTTTATCACAGTCATTTGTTCCTATTCATAAAAGTAGTGTTTGACATAATTAAAATTAAGGTAAATAAAGAAATAAATTTGAGACAACTTTTGAGACAATTCTACTGCCAATTACAGGAAAAGCAGAATGAACTCCTCGTTGAATGTAGTGTAACTAATAATTCCTGATGTTTTGCTCCTCCCACTTCCTTCTCTGCTTTAACACTGAATTAGTCACCATGTGACAATAACAATAATTATGTTGTATCTGGATTCCAGTCCATTCTCATCAGCACGGAAGTAAAACATATTGCGTTCCCCACCCTACTTACATACTATCCTCAGTAGCAGAGCTCAGATAGATTTCAGTAAAATATTACATTGCTATTATTCTTGTTCAAAAACGCTTTTAATCCCATATGTTTATATATATTTATTTTTATATATATATGTATGTATGTATGTATGTATTTATGCATGTGTCGGTTTTGTGCAACTATTAGATTGTTATAATAGGTATATAGAAAGATAGCTTAAGGCTATCCAAGTTTTTAGTAGCTAAAATTTCTTGCTAAAGGACAATAAACAAGGACATTTTCATCTCCAGTGGACTAATTTCCACTCCTCTAGCCTGGGTTGAAGACATCCTGGATAGGAAGATGAAAGAAAACACTGATGTCTAAACACTCTCTTTTCTCTAAAATGTGTTGTGACTTTTCACTATTAGCTTTTTCTATTGCAAAAAGGACAATCAACATATGTGATTCTTGCAGTTTGGTCAGAAATTTAACAAAAAGTCTTTGGAAACTGTCTATCTCCAAATGGTTATTAAAAGTTAATTTTACTGAAGAACTATTTACTAATAGGGATAAATATAAACTATGCAACTAGAAAACACCAATTTCTGATAATCCTAAAATTTCAGACTATGGTCTATTGAAGTTAAGGACAGACACTAGAAGAAGTTCAGCCATTTGTGGAAAAAATAGCTTTTGTGAATCCCTTTTTGTGAACAGGTGTAAGAATGGACAGTTAACAATAGTAACTGTTAATAATTATGCTATTTAAATCTGCCTGTTTCCTTATCATTGATATAGTTAAATGTTGCTTCACGTCTCAGGGGTCACCAATGGTTGCTGTTGGAGTCTTGTTGGGGTGAATCAAGACTCTTGACTCTAATATCAGGAGGCTTATATTATTTATTAAAATTACTCCATTGTTCAGAAGGATTTGGGCTATTTCTTCCTAGGTAGAGCTAGCTTGCTTCTTCAAGCTCCATACTTAAAAGCTCTTAGAATGCTAGAAAATGTTTACAAGGTCAGAGAGATAGCAGTACTTTATCTCATAAGTTGAGAAAAGCAAACCACATCTCCCATATCGGGAGACAGGGCAAAGGAATGCATTTTGTCCTTGAAACACACCCACAGAGATTTGAAATCTGCAGAGAAAAAAGAGCTTTCCCATGGAAGAAAAAACTCAACGAGTTTGCATCTAAGAAACTTATAAAATGTTCAGTGACAGTTAAAGAACACAACAAAGCAGATGTACTCTAAACCTACTGCTTTGCCATTTACGAGCACACTGTTACACAGGATTTGTGACTTCAGCCACTAACACCCAGTATTAGGTATTTTCCCTGAGACAAAACTCAAATCATATCCATGTTCATTAGATGGTGCCATTTTAGCAATGACTCAGAATGTAGAGAAGTCTTTGTGCAGTGTGGTAGTATTGAACACTACGTGTTAACCTTTCCTGAGTTCATATATTTGTAATTAAACTAGTTGTTACAGGGAAGATTTTCGATCCTTTATGCAGATTAAAACAAAACAAAAAAGCAAGCTCATGAACTCAGGTGATCGTCCAAGTTCTTTTTTCTATGAGCTAGCAAATGGCTCATAGAGCTCACAGATTCTTAATAAAAGGTTACTGCATCGACCCTCCAGTAATACAATTTGTGCATTGCATCGGACAGGGCTAATGTAGTGAATGGTATAACATCTTAGCATTCCCAGTAAATCCTCTTCTGATGATAGCAAGACTGAGTTGAAGACCTCTGAAGTTTTGTATTGGATAGGGTTTTCCCCAGTTACCTTCTAACTTGCTTTTAAAGCTACAAGCATAATGCCCTTGATTAGTGGTGGCCGTGATCTGTCCTGGCTGCAGGGAAGGCTGTAGACTTTATCCTCCACATTTACACAGGCATTTCGCTAGATCACTTGATATGTGCATTACTAAAACACACAATGACTCCTTTAAGGATTGAATCTATTCTAGTTCTAAGTGCTCTTTCTGTAAGTGCTCGTTTGCTAGCCAGGAAAAAGAGCAGCTGCTACTGCTGGAATCATTCATGAACCCATTCTAGCTGTCCTCTTCCCCTGGAGACAGTTATGCCAAATAAATGGTATTGTCTGGACCACTAGGCCTGCTTCTGGGTGCTATAGACAAGATTTTCCCAAGTCTACTAAGCATTGCTCTTGGCATGATGGTGAAAGGCAACATCCCCAACAGCAAAAAAACCAACAGCATTTCTCTCCCTGTCAGTTTTTGTTCAATTGTTCCTCTCTTCCCAGCTCAATTGTACAGCTCCTCACAGCTCTTCATCTTTGTCTCCAGTTAAATAGTACTTTGCCCATAATTTCTCTGTGGGAGGAAGTGAATAAAATGCAATACAATCCAAACATATTTAAAAGCATGAATGGAAACAGAGTCAAGGGTATTGCTAAACATAGCAACAGGATGGTTTACAATTTAGGTGCCACCTGTCTAGTGTGTAACCAGCCTGGCTGGTCTTACACGTGTCCCAGATCTGTCAGACCTATTAGGCATGGGCACATTGAATTTGTATGTGTTGTAGTCCCATGCCAGGATGGCTGGTTGTGTTTTCTTCCCTTTTTTAATTTTCTTTTTCCTGTTCTTTTTTTTTTTTCTTTTATCCTCCTTAGATAGCCAGCCTTTGCACACCCCTTTATCTGACTTGCAAAGTGTGATCCATGGCACTCACTGTGATACTGGGACAGCCCTGCTGCAGGCTGATGGCAGATGGACATTGGATCAGTAAAACACTGAGGCTCATGACTGCTGTGATACAAGTCTAGACTCCTTAGTAATAACATAACCTGTCTTCTTCAGGGCCTGGCTCAGAAACACAGTGTGAAGTCTCTGCCATGTTCTGTAGTGGCCAGGGACACTGGAAATCATAATTTGTTTAGGATTGCTAATCTAAAATATCTGATTGTGCAAAGACTTGGCATTTTAAGAATTTGGGAAGATTATCTCCTGATTTCCTACATCATGCAACATATTCCCCTCAAGTAAAAAGGGCTGCCAATGTCCGTTACTTTCAAGAGGACAAAACTGAGGCCTCAATGCAATGAAAATGAATGGCAATTCTGCTGCTTTGCCGTTGAGGGGGCTGTGTCCTACATCCCCATCCCGCCGAGTCCTTCAGGGACAGCGTCCTGTACCTGGTGACGAGAGACGGGGGAATTAATTTACAGGATTCAGGCAAGGAAGAGAATGTGACACAGAAGACTCAAAGACTGCGTTGCAGTTTACAGGCTGAGCGTGGAACACGATTCGGATGTCTCTGGGGATGCTGCCGGGAGCACAAAAGGAAATCCCGTCACTTCCAGCACGGCACCACAGCTCCGCCGGCCCACAGNCTCACGCCAGGGCCGGAAGAACCATTTTGTGCCGTGCTGGGATCGGCCCACCCGGCCTTCTCTCCGGCATCGCCCCCAACGGCCGCTCGGCTCCGCGTCCGCTCTCGGAGCGAGGCCGTGTGACACCTGGTGCCCCCTGTTCCTCTCCGCCCTCCTCGAGGCCTCTGCCCGGCGGTTGAGGCCGGATGCTCCTTCCCTGGGCAGCGGGATCGGGTGCGACCGCGGGCGCCGGCCGGGCCCGAGCCGTGCGGGCCGCTCCCCGGGGCCTGGCGGGGGAGGTACGGCGCCCTCGGCGGCTCTGCGGAACACCCGCTGGCTGCGGGAACAGCCCAGCCGAAGGGCACCAGCCGGGGGCGCGTGGGCAGCCATCGACATTTATAAATATTCTTGCTCCTGAGTTATTTGTCCATTTCACTGCATTGAAGGTTGAGAAAATACCCGTAACGAAGAATTGCGTAGTCTGAGAGAAAGACTCGTGAGCACTGTCTTGTTTGTCATAAAAATGTGATTGTGAGTAAGTCCCGAGGAAGACACGTGAGCACAGGTTTCTCGGGAGAAGATCTTATGAATAGCTTTACACAAAAACATGTAGACATGAGAGCTCGAGTTTTAGGTAGAAGTGTCAGAGCATAGTCCCAAGCTAGAGCAATGAATTTAGGAGCAGGCAATGAAGTTGATGCTTCCCTCTGATGGAGGGTACAAGACTGCTTAAAACTGGTAGTAATCATGGAAGATGGCAAGGGCTTTACTTACTCGTAGACGTGATTACCTCAAATTGCTCCTCTTTTATCGGTAGAGAAGGTCAAGGCAGAAGAGAAATATTTACTGTGTTTTGTGTATGCCTTTTTGTGAAGGGGTGTAAAAAT
Source organism: Dicaeum eximium (assembly GCA_013396995.1). Lineage (NCBI taxonomy): Eukaryota > Metazoa > Chordata > Aves > Passeriformes > Dicaeidae > Dicaeum > Dicaeum eximium. The sequence continues at coordinate 25,944 of VWZP01002971.1, read as the reverse complement.
GGACAGTTAAGGATAGTAACTATTTTTATCTTTCCAGGTTGTATTGCTTTCTCTCAAAGATCTATTGGATCTCTTATTACTTTGTTATCTCTATCTATGGCTATGTTAGGTCTAGTTCATCTTTTACAATGCTGTTGGAGGTATTACAGATCAAGAAAGGCAGGGCATTTGATCTGTGTGCTCAAAATAGGCTGTGCAGCTCCACCTCCTTTTTCAAGTTGGTCATCTGTTTCTCAGGTGTGACTTAAAAGTTTTATTTCAGAACTTGGTTTCTGACCAAGTCTTGAGAGGTATTGCATATGTCCTTAATTTCAGGAGTCTCTAGAATTGTTTCAGTTTTTTTCATGAGGTTTTGAGTGCTAAGTAGTGTAACATGGCATAAGCTGATGAAATGTGTTGCTTTGATAAGAAGAGTGCTGCTCATCCTGCCGTACACGTTCTCATTTCTCTGTTGTTGGATATGAGCATAAGTAGTGTTAAAACAATGGAGAAGCCAGAAGTGTATTTTCAGTGGTTAATGTGTTGAGGGTTGTCAATGAAGGACACATCAGATGTGATATTTGAGTAAGGTCTTCCTTTACTTTTTGGCAACAACAGGCTTTTTAATCAGTTCAGACTACAACCCAATTTCTGTTACTATGGTTATTGTTAATATTTGCTCAGAGAAGAAATTTAAGTATTTTTTTGGTCTCACTACCTTTTATGTAAATTGAGGTGTCTACTTTGTCATTATAGAACTCACTGCAGTATGTTAATTACCACCTGGGGTTTGTTGGATTCCTGTGTGTGTAAACAAAATGCTTGAGGTTTTGAGTGTTTTCCTTCAGGAAAACCCTTAAGATGATGATACTGTAAAAGGGAGCCATTTTCATTCTGAAATACTGTATACAAACACAGTATTTCCCTTGCAGACAAGTATTGCTGTGGCTTTAATAATGTGGTTGTTTTTTTAGCATGAGACCATTGTGTTGCTCTGTCCTGTGCTCTGTGATAGCTTAGCATGCTCACCTTATTTATAACCACCTCATTGTGTTACCATGATCAGCATAAGCCTTGTATGTGTTTTGTTTGTATTCAAGCCGACTGTGAAGACAGTTGCATCTCAGGCTTTCAAGGTACAGTGCCTAAAATGGTTTTCAGAGAACTCTGGGGAAAAAACTCCAAAACCCAGAAGACATCTTAGTCATGTTGATCACCAGAGGTGAAATGCCTAGATCTAGTTTTGTCTGTCTAGTAAATGGACATCATGGCTCCATTGACTTCAGCTGCATCTCTGTCCATCTGGGTAAGACTATGAGGAAAGGCTGAAATAATTTGGCTGGTTTGGCCTGGAGAAGAGAAGCCTCCAGGGAAACCTCATTGCAGCATTTCAGTACTTAAAAAGGGTCCGTAAGAAAGATGGGGACAGACAGATGGGGAGCTTATTGTGATAGGACACAGAGTAAATTTAAGGCAGGGATTTTTTATGATGAGCGTAGTGAGCCGTGGGCACAGATTACCCAGAGAGGTAGTGGATGCTCTGTTCTTGGAAACATGCAAGGTCAGGTGGGATAGGACTCTGAGCCATCTGATCTTGTTGAAGATGTCCCTGCTCATTTCGGGGTGGTTGGGCTAAATGGTCTTGAAAGATCCTTTCCAGTTCAAAGTATTCTATGATTTCTGCTAGTTGGATTGCAAGTAAATTTTGTAATGGATGCCCAGAAATTGAAGAGCTCTTGGGCAGTGGATTTTTAGAAGTGATTAATCTTAAGGACATGCTTTATGTCACTGAATCGTTATTGAAAAGTAAAGGTAAAATCCAATTTCCTTGATCAGAATTTCTTTGCCTGGATCATAAGGCTTTTTATTCAGCATCTTTTTACTTCTGCATCAGACATGGCAGATATCAAATGCCTATTCTTACGTGACTGATTGATCTTTATAACAGATCCTTCTCAAAGACTGCAGAAAAAATGTAAGGTTGTATGCAGGAAATGAATCATAGTGTGTATACATAAAGTGACACATGAAATTTTGCCTTTTCTATTGTGCTGCCTTTACTTGGTTTAAGCACCTTTTTTGAGTATAGTTTCTGCAAGATTTCTTCACTTGTAGAAAGAAAATATTCCATAGATAGTATTATCCTGACATACTTGGATTGAAATCACAACCTGTGCTAATTTACAAGATTAGGCTGATGGGTAACATTGTCTGTCCTCTTGGGGCTACCACTGAAGGAGAAAATTAGTCTTGTGCCTATTTATGTGTATCTGTAGAAGGAATTTGCTAATTTTGGATTCCGTTTCATCTTCTGCAGGTAGTTGGCTCTGGTGTCCAGTCTTCCACCCTGTCCTGTTCTGTGTGAATGCTCTTATTTTCTTCTGTTCTGTGGATGGTGCATAAGCAATTTCATTAGTACTAGATGATTTATAATTTAGTCTGTGAAGTTGTCTTACGCTTCTGTCTCCTCCACTGATTCATCTGGACATTAATTCCTACTAGTAGGTATGGGTATGCACAAAACAGATAGTACCATCAGCAGAAAAGAATGGATAAACAGGATGCTACAGGATGGTCTGGCAAAAACGGACCCCCTAAGTTTAAAATAAGATAAGGCAGCTTTCCGGGAGAAGGAAACCGCAAGCAGAGGAGTGTTTCGATAAACATAAGATTGATTGTAACCTAATTTCTGTAGTAAGCATTTCTGGACTCCTGAAGCAGTATATAAGTCTTGTATGTTCTCAATGAAATCAGACTCTGGTCATGGAGTTCGGAGTCTCCGTGTTGCTCCATTGTCGATAAGTAGGAAATTCTATCCCTTCTTGCATTTTCTCTGTGTCCATGTCTGATTTCATCTCTGCTGTTTAATTCATCTGGTTCCACACCTGTCTGAAACAAAGTGATTCAGAAACCTAATGATCCATAATAGAGGAGATAATGCCAGCACTCTTTGTCAAGTTCATAATAGTACAGAATTGGATCCATTATTCTGTGTGTTTATTCCTTGTATTTTATATCAGGGTAAAACATAGACAAACAGTGCTTTGAGTATCAGATCTCATCAAGACATATGGCTGTCCTTTCCAGCCTACACTCTAGTCTGTATTGTTGTGATGTTATTTTAGCTTCACAATTTGCAACTTTGATAGTTATTTTTTTACATTCATTGCAGCTTCATACAAGTACTAAACTTGTAGAGCACATTATGGCAGATTACTCTGAAGCTTAAATTAACTATCATTACAGTTTGAGAATAAATATGATTGTTACATTTTATTGAATTAATGATCACTTGAAGTGGTGTAGTTTAGATAATTAGGCTTGTCCTCAATTGCTTTTAAACTTCCACAGTTAACTGTTCTTTTGAACTCTGGACTGCTGCTTGGAACATTCTTATTGATACAGATGTGCTTCCAACCTGAGAATTGCATAAATGGCTGAGTATTTACGTAAGGTTTTAAATGTGATCTGGGAAATTTAATTAATTAATTAATTAATTCAGTATGTTAATGCAAAGTTGGGCAGGTGAGCATTCCTAACCAGATCTTGTTTACCTGGTGGTGGCTTTGGCAAACATGAACAGGTTACTAATGTTGGAAGTGTGGTCTAGAAGCATGTACCCTCAGTAATACAAGCCAGTAGCTCTTTGGTACACAGAGGTAAACAGTCACTTAAACTTGGTATACTTTAGAGTCCTACTTGCAAGATTAAGCATTTTGGCTGCTTTGTGTTTTGGCTGCTGTTGTAAAGCCAGGTAACTACTGAACATGCATGAGAACAGTGGTTAAGGAAACTAACCTCAGCTGTCCCTACTGTTTGTACAGAACTCCACTGACCTAACTGGCTTTTACCAGGTAGAATATTTAATTCAGCATGACTTGAGCAAAGATTAAAAGTCCTGAGTATGTGGACTCACCTTGAAACTGCAGTCAGACATGAAGTGTGTCAGGATTGATGGAGCAGCTTTTTGCAGAATGTACAACCGATGAGCATGACCAAATTGTGGAAAAAAATGTGCTTTGTTGATGGATTGGGGTTTTTTTAATCAATACAGTTTACTCCTATTCTCAGAAGGTTAGGCCAATTAGAAGGGGTTAAATAGACTATACCACTTTTGCAAATCACCCTATATCAGTGGGATTCTCTGCCATCTGTTTTGAGTTGTTAAGTGTCATGCTACTCTACCTCATGGTACCACACCACTGAGGATACTGCAGCTTCCTTAGATTTTTTTAAAGAGATAACATTTGTGGTCTGCTTCTGTCTGTACTGTCCTGAGGAGGAAGAATCTAGCTGTCTGGAGTTCTAGTTAAAAGTTAATCAGATACCATTTCAAGGGCAAGGATGAGTTTAGGAGCACATCTCATGTGGAAAAGGCACCAGCATTTCTTTTGTAATGCCTAGAAATAGCAAAAGGCAGATATGCACTCAGCAAGTGAGAAGTAAATTTATGAATACACTTGTGAGATAGCCTGTGCTCCTTTACATATGTTAGCTTTCATGGGAGTTATCTTTGGAGGAGTTGAAGGCAGAGAGAGTGCAAATGTGTTTTTTCACAGGAGGGTGAAGTTTCAAAATTTCAACCCTGAGGAATAAGTCTGAATATAATTTCTGCAAGTGTTGAGATGCAGTTCATTAGCAAAAACGTAATATATGAATTTAAGAAATCTGAGTAATCCGTTCCTGACTCATTTTGCGTTAATATGAGTGCTGTGTGGTTCTTAAGGGAGTACCTGTTATAATTGCAAGAATATATCATAACAAAATCATAAAAGGGACTGTAGTTTTCTAATGAGGGATGGGAGGAGATGTAAAGAAGAGGTTACAAAAACTAGGATAAGAACTTGTTTCCCCATTTTGCTGATGCAGAGTCAGACCAAAGCACTGTGTAAATATTTGTATGTGTGAATCTTATTTATGTTACACCCGGAATGACCTGTGCCTGTTTTGCATGAGCTCCCTGCTTCTATGAGAAAAAAATGATCAGTATGTCCTTGTACAGGATACAAAGGATGGAGTCAAAACCCTCAAGAATTCCTCGCAGGATATCTGTTCAGGCTTCCAGCTCTCCTCTAGGATCCAGAACTGGAAACAGTTTATCTGGTGCATATAGTACAAGAGAATCTTCATGGAGATTAGAATCTGGATACCAGGTAATGTATTTTTTTTTCTTTCTATAAAGTATGAATAATTTTAAAAGTGTCTTTTTTACCAAAAAACCCCCAAAACTTAGACACACAAAATTTATAAAATGCAAGAATTTACTAGGCCAGTGACAATAATCAGTCAACTGGTAGTTCTAGATTTTCTGGTTTTACCTGCTCGTGTGTAGCTGCACCTTTAGAAATCAGCTGTTTATTGAATGAAAGGGCATCCTGATAATATGGATCTATTTTCTTACGAGTCACTGCCATCTTAACCCTTGGTAAATGGAATTTTCTGTTGAGGGAGAGGTGAGGGTTTTGTTTGAACTTTGATGTGTGTAGGGCATTACACTTGCTGTGTTGGTGATGCAAAAAGTACAGGACTGTGTTGTCAGTTAACAAGGCTGTACTGTTCTGCAGCATCTCCTGTGTTTATATTTTGAAAAGGTAAGAAGAGGAGCTTTAGACTTTGTCCTGGTTTGACACTGGCCAAATGCCAGGCACCTACAACAGTTGCTCACACACCCTCCCCTGCTGCAGCTGGGCAGAGGAGGGAAAAACTTAATGGAGGCTTCCTGAGTTGAGATAAGGACTGGAAGAAGACACTCCAAGGGCAAAACAGGCTTAACTTAAAGGTACAAAGTGGATTTATTACTGACAAAATCAGAGGAGGATAATGAGAATTAATATAAGCCCAGGAAAAAACCCTTTTCTTCTGCCAACCCCTTCCTCCTTCTCACTGACAATGCAGGGAGATTGGGTGAGGAACTGACCAAAACCCCCATGCCCTAAGTTTTCTTCCGCTTGGCTCAGGGTCTGGAATCCTTCCCCTGTGAGGCTGTGGAGGGTCCCTACCATGGGAGATAGTTCTCCGTGAACTTCTCCAGCTCCAGCGTGGGTCCACTCTCACAAGCAGCAGCCCTCCCAGAACTGCTGTGGCATGGGTCACTCTTCCACAGGATGAAGTCCTCCAAGGACAGGCTGCTCCAGCCTGGGAGCAGGGGCCCTCTCTCTCCACCTGGAGAGACCTGGGGGTCTCCCACTGGGTCACAGCCTCCTCCAGGAATTCACCTGCTCCTGTATGAGCATCTTCCCCGTGGGCTGCAGGTGGATCTCTGCATTCCTCATGGACCCGTGGGCTGCAGGGGGACAACCTGCTTCACTGGTGGTCTTCACCATGGCCTGCAGAGGAATCTCTGCTCCAGCACCTGGAGCACCTCCTTCCCCTCCTTCTCCACTGACCTTGGTGTCACTGTGTTGTTTTCCCTCACATGTTCTCTCACCTCCTACTTGATGCTATGCAGGAGTTCTGCAGCCTGGCTAGCTCCCGGGCCCCCAGAAAGCCACGCAAGTCCAGGGTGCAGCTGTAGGGCACAACTGTTCTAGGGCACATGTGTCATGATCGAGGGCAGGGACAAGGAACAGGGAGAGGTCTCCCGCATAATTTCCAAAGGTGTTTACTCTCAGGAAGGTCAGGGACAAAGGCACACCAGTGTATAGGAACTTATATACGGGGGAGGTTTCAAGGGGCGGGTACAATCTTTAACCAATAGGGAGAAAGTAGGGGAGGGGTAACAGGCAGGGTTTACTATATCCAACCAACAGGATATACAGGGGGAGGGAAACAGTTGAAATAACCAACAGGGCCTCAAGTAACAGATGATTGGCAGGGGCCTTTCTGGAACAAGGGGTAGGTATGAGATAGGATTGACATTCAGTGGGAGGAGGAACCAGGAACATTCTTGAACAAGGGGCAGGTACAGAGGTAGATTGACAATTCTGT
>VWZP01002971.1:0-19013 GCA_013396995.1 Dicaeum eximium | reverse complement strand
GTATCCAAAGAACAAGGGTTACATAGGGGAGGAACATAAGGTGGGGAATCATTTGTCCTTGGTCCTCAGCCAGAGAAGAAATTGTTTACATGCTCTGTGCAGACACAACAATTCCTCTCCAGGCCTGGGAATCAAGAACATCTAAACTAATGGGGAGTTACAGGGAAAGGAGGAGTTAGAGGGGAGGGGAACGGTTTCTGCAGTTGAAAACACAGTACAACCACACCACAACATCTACTTTGTTGCGGCTGGAATTAAAACTACATCCCTACTTTTGTTTTGAAATCTGTTATCACAGAGGTGTTGACCACCATATCTAATTGGCCCAGCCTTGACCAGCAGGTTGTCCATCTTCAGAGCCATCAGGGATTTGCTCTGCCAAACATGGTGGAATCTTCCACAGCTAATCACAGAAGCCACTTCTCTGGTCCCCCAGCTACCAAAACCCATGCCTTGCAAAACCAGCACAGACTCACATTAGCCTGTCATGTTAGTATGTTAATACAGCTGGGCTTTGTGTGCACTACATGGGACTGAAAAAAGGCCTTTCGCTGTTTCACAAGCAGCATTTTACACTAACCAAACTACTTTTGTGAGGAAGGGGAGCTGTGCTCCAGAGGAGGTATTCACACTGTGCAGGTACTTGCAGTTTGGGAGAATATTATGGGAAGTAGAGATAAAACTACTGTAAAAGTTATTTTTGACACTTGGAAGCAACAGATAGCAGTTTGGCGCAATTACCTTAGTACTTTTTTCTGCTGTCAGCAATTCTCACCTCAATTTTGGACTTAGAAACATATGCCCATTTTGGTCTTTGAAATTGCAGAAACTTAACTCTGTGATTAAATGTTCCTATTTTAAAAAAAATGGTTAGATGTTTGGTCTCTGCTGACAAGGTATCTGGGACATTGTATTATATAATGCCTTTTTGAGAAACAGTTTTTACAAGTAATAGAACATTATTTTTAGCACAATTAAAGTGCTAAAAGTGCTAAGTGTGTTAGATTTTTGTTATCTCCAGCATTCATGTGCCTGTTATGATATAGGCTATAGAGAACATACAAGGGGAAGCAGTTGTTACTCATTTTTGCATTTTGGAGTCCTACATGTTTCCTACTGTCTGGCTGCTCAGCAAAAGCAAACAGAACAGCCTTACTCTTTCATAGAGATTTACGGACACAGTCCACACAGTGTGCATATACTGAAAGCCATTGATTAGAAGTCTTCAGCTGAACTGGTGCTGTTAAAAGATTTTGACACAATGTACCTTTCATTATTTCATTTATTACATGAACTGCAATGTGTTCGCTGCACTGTGTAATCTTTTGACTATTTCCTGTTGAGCAAAGTGATTCTGAGATGAGGAATGATATCATAACACTTGCCAGTTAAAACAGAAGGGAAAATATTTGTATGTAACATTGTGTTGTATCCCTTTTTTCCACTCCCAGTTTGTAGAAGGTAGTCTGAGAGCTCATTACACAAGACTGGTGCTTAGTGATAAAACCGTAGGGAAGCTCCCTCTCTTGACTAACCTTTGGTACTTACAGAGCTGGTAGGAACAAATTGCATTATTGCTTGCAGGTTAAGATTACAGAGAGTGGAGCAAGAAGGTTTAGGTTTAAGTCCAGTCAAATAAGAATACAAAGGACAGGTGTTTTCACTTTGTTAATCCATTCAGAAACCTACCATAAAGTATTTAAGATCTAGTTCAGTTACAAATAATTAAAAATTTGTCATTTAGAAGAAAAACTTTGACTATCAGTAATTCTTTAGGTATAAAGAGGACTTGGATTTTTAATACAGAATTTCTATAGAGAGAACATTTGATTATAGGTTAACTCAAAAACTTCTGAGACAGATCAGTCAAATTTGTATTTGGTTTTGATTAGGGCTAACAAGTAAGAAAGGTTTCTATCGGGTGGGTTTGTTTTTATTTTTCATACAGCTATGAAATTCTCGTACATCATGCACTTTTGAGATTGATCTGGGTACTAGCCCCTGTTTATCTGGGGAGGCATAACAAAGAGGTTAATTGTAAACTAATCAGACGTATGGGATATAGTGTTGTTGCCAGGTAACTTTAAAATACAAACATTGAACTAGTGTCACGGTATAAGAAAAAAATTCCTATGCTTTATGACACAACATAGTAAACACTTTATGACAAATGAATTGTAAGGTTTATTTTTTTTTTCCAGTGGAGGCATAGGGTCAAGAGTAGTTTATAAAATTGTTTTGAATGTTTTCCTGACCACATTTTTCAGCTATTGAAAATAGACACCATAACCAGAATACCTTATGTAGGGCTTTAAATGTTAAGTTCTGACAAGGGATTTTAGGAAGTCTTAAGCTGAACTGAAGGAAGAAAACAAGCTGAGGATTTTGTGTTGTTTTGGTTTGGCTTTGAATGCTAATCTCCATGATTATTCTATGGAGCAAATTAAATTGCACTCTCTTTCCTCAATTGTAATCTGTTCATTGAACTTCAGCTTGTTTTACTGGCCAAAGAGGTGCTTTTTTTGTCATGGAGACCCCTTCTACACCTGTGGGGTTTTTTGCAAAGCACTTGGAAATGAGGCCCTTAATTCTGCCCTGTTGTGTCAGTATCTAAGTGAGGGTAATGCCTCAAAAGCCTTAACACTTCAACTTTTTATTGCCCTACGTCAAAACAGAGGACAGATGAAGGAGCTGTTATAAAGTACTTCAAAAAAACCAAACAGCAAAACTTTCCTTTTGGCAGTGGTTCTCTCTAAGCCTGTTTCATTTCTTGGCTATCCTTCAAGGTTTCTTATTAAATGTTTCCAGATTTGTAACTGCTTCTACTTCCCTGTATTTTCACTATTCGGATCAGATACTGAATTATTTTTGAGGTACAAGATGCACATGATAATCATGTTGTTCCTCAGGAATCCAGTGTATTGAACAGTTCCAGTAGAGACTGGAGAATTGGAGAAAGGGACACCCGTGAAACTCCTTGGAAGTTTACAGCATCGTCTCCAACTCGCTACTCAGGGCCACTTGATCACCCTCATTCTGGAAGATTTTTGGGAAGCAGAAGCAGATTGGTGAGAAGTGTTAATGTGTGATACTTGGAAAAAAATATTGAAGCGCCAGGGCTTTACTTTAGCCTTCCCAGTCAGAAAAGCTGCCAGCGGGGGCTCTCTGTAATGTTTCTAGATAAGTAAATCTTACTAATTCAAGATGGAGCAAAAGCTAGAAGATAGCAGTGTTAAAAAACATTTAGAGGATGAAAATAGCGATGTATATTAGTTTTACTGAGCGTTAAGAAATACATTTGAAGTCAGTAGTTCCGTAAAAGTCCATTTAAAAAGAAGAAAGGAGGGGGTGATTAGAATCTCAGGCATGTTAGAGTCCTGTGGATGGCAAAGTTGATATTATTTATATTTGTTCCCTCTGGTACTTCCAGTGGGGGTGTTTTTTGGATGGTAATAGCTTTGTGAGTTAACACGAAGTTCATGGGTTTGGAGACCTGCTTTAGGAAATTTAATTGTGAGGTGTGGTTCCTAATCTGATTGTTCTTACATGCTGCTTACATCATACTGTGAAAGAACGGTTACCTGAGATTCAAGACTCAGGCCCTAATAGTTTGTCTTAACTTGGTTCTAGAATGTGCCTTTGTAACTCCAAGAATAAAGTAGTTTGCTTGTGACATGTTTATGCATTGTAGAGTGACAGTAAACACTTTTAAATGCAGTAGAAATACTAAGATAGGAAAAGCAGAAAATTGTGAGCAAGTGTGGTGGGATGATAGTGAAATAAAAACTCTGCTCACTTCAAAGTGAAAGATGTTTGGGCTCGTATCATTAAATAGGTGTTGGTCTTCTTAAGTGACTTGAAGGTGAAGACATTGAAATACTGGAGGGTGAGGAGGGAGGAACTAGTGTGCGCGTGTTGGTCTTCAGGGGAGGTCATGGTAGATGTCTACATATAGTTTAAATGCAAATGGAATCTGTGGTTCTAAGTGGTCTACACATCTAGTTAAATCAGTGCTATAGTTTTCAAGGTTTTCCCCATTAAGGTTAATTATTCTCTTAAAGTAAATTCTAATGCAAGTGAACCTTGCAAAAGACACTCTGAAAATTCCACAAATCGAGTAGTAAATGATTAAAAAATAAGTGATATGTTAAATAGAAGATTAATAAGGGAAAGTAACCTGGCTTCATACTTGGTTTCTGATGTTAGTTTGTTTCCCTATGTGTTTTTTTTATGATGAGATGAGGGGAATACTTAAGAGACTTCTTAGTTTGAAAGAGTAAGAAGTTGTGGCTTAAACTCAGTCAAAACCATAACTAAGTAGAAATAAAACACATATATAATGTACTCTAATTTGGTTGATCTTTAAAGGATCTTGGTTGTAAATAGTTTCTGGGAAGACTAACAGTTCAATTCAGCTTTTTGATTGAGCTTAACTTTGTCTTTCTTATATATTAAAAAAAAAAGTATTTAAAATAGAAAATAAATGCCTTGACTGCAAGTAACCAGATGAACAGCTTTGTAGGCTATTCCAAACTTTTTTTTTTCTAAGTCCTGTGATGCTAGTTTCTGAAAACTGTTCTATTTCAGTGCTGTACACTGCAAAAAATGTATTGTACCTGTTCTTTACTCTGAACTCCTTCAGTTGCGCTTGAGCTTATTGTAATCAAAATATACTTGTTTCAAACAGTTTTTCTGAAGCTCACTCCTTAGCTGATTATATTTTAGGATGATAAAAAATAAGTTGGATTAGTTAAACTGTTAAATAAAATAATGTAGCTCTTCAGTTTTGGCCATTTCTGGACAGCAGAATATGTTCCCTTGAGGATCTGTAAAGCTATATTGATTGTGTTTGTAACATCTTACAGGCCAGGGATATAATTTTTTCCCCTTTTTTACAACAATATTTTGTTGTAAGCCACATCTATCTGTAAAGGAAATATAATGCTGAATGTTACAGAAACTGACTTTTGTTGGTAGGACTGTATTGAGTGAACCTGGAAATACTAATCAAAAACACAAGCATAATTCATACATTATTTTTAAAGAAAAGGGTTTGTATCTAAAGTTATTCTTTCCAGTTTTTGTGAGTTTTACATTATGTACACTTTTGTGCAGTATAAGTGCATCTGATATACCATGTAATTTATTTTTTAATGTTATTTCAGTCTACGTCTTCTTCCTCTCATTTCACATCTGGGTGTTATGGTGAGTCTGAGAGAACTCAGGGAGCATATTCAAGACTGTATACCCAGCAGCAAGATAGTGATTCAAAGAGACCTAAACTGTCTTGTACATCTACCTCTTCTGTGAGAAGTAATGGCTTGACTGCCTTTTCAGGTGAGAGGTTGATTACTTGAGCTGAGTTACAGCAAAATTGTCTGAGTAGTACGATCAGGTTTTACCAAGTTTTAAAATACTTGCTTCAAATATTATGCTTATATCTTTCTTAAGTAATAAAAATTATGCCGTGTTCACAATGATAGCAGTATCCAAAATTCCAAGTATGCTGTTAACATGGTCTTCTGAAAATCCAGTTGTACTCATGTAATTTCAGAGCAATTACCTGTTCCTATTCCATTTGTGGTCAAGCTGAACTTCGTGGCTCAAACATACCTTAATTGGTTAAGATTTCAAGAAAAGAACGACTGCAGGTCCTCTTATTTAATGAGTCAAATGGTGTTGATACATCAATGTGTGCCAGGGACAGCAAAAAGGAAATCTTTACCATACTTAGCAATATGTTCAAGCACAGTGTCATGGCTGGTCAGAGCACTGTTGTTAGGGGTCGGGGAAGAAAACATTCCTTTTTTAGCAGGGCCTGAACTCATTCTTTAGGTCCTGGCTAAAGAAATATTCTACACTAAGAGCTCTTCCTGGAAAACCTAAGATTTTCATTAAAGCTGTGGGTAAGCTTGTGAAACTTGGATAGACAGGGAGTAACGGTCAGAACCTTACACTGAAAACAGTTTATAAACCATTTTGATACAGATCATTAGATTAATTCAGATTACCTTTGTGAGTATGGATTAATGGGTTTTTTAATATCCCCTTACAGAATTGCACAGCCATCCAAATAAAAATTAACAAATTCTTGCTCAAACCTCAGTATTATTGATACTTTCTTACTCTTTTAATCAAATGACAACCATTAACATTTCTCATTATGGTGTTGGACTGTTTATCTTTCCATTTCTGCGTTGGTTGGTCATCACACTGCTGAGCAATGAGTGCTTACATTTGGTTTTTAAGTTAGCAATGAAGCAATATCAAGGTTAATTTTTCAGAGCCATTGAAGGAGACTCTTTTAGAACAAGAGTTTTGTCCACAGCTGATGTATATACAGTTTGCTATGCAGCTTTTGGAGCTGTTAACAAAAAATAAGATCCATTTTTACACTGAAGTGTTTTGCTCTGTAATGTGAACAAAGGACAGTGTTAGTCATTGTTCTTAAAGTTGTGTCTAAACGCATTTAAGCTTCCTCAGCTATTTTTATGACAAATGAAATTTCATTTAAGTAGTGTCAAGTAGAATGGCAGCATTTACTCAGTCTCAAGCTGCTGTTTTGCTATAATGTGAAACCTTTTTAAAAACTAGCTACTATTAGGAAGCAAGATGCTACTTCTCTTCCTCTTCTGTCCTGTAAGAGTGTTAATGGGTCTGACTCTTCACAAAAGTATATTACTTTTTGTTTGATTTAGCTTTCAGAGCTAACTTTCTGTGACATGAAGTAAGTGCCAGCATCAGCAGGATGCACTTAGCTTTATGTTGGCAGCTAGGTCCTTGGTCAGCCTAGTGGTAATGTTAAACTTGCCCTTCATATGAATAATGAAAACGTCTGCATAAGTGCCAGTTTTAATGGATTTTTTAGCTGATTACAAAAACATGGGATTTATTTACTTTTTCTTTCTAGATTCCTCATGGAGATGCAGTAGGATTCCTAGATCTTCGTCAGTAATGCTTGGCTCTCTTGGAACTGATCTGGTGAGAGAGCGAACACAGTTAGAAAGAAGAGCAGATGTATCTGTTAATAACCTGGTGGATCCCAGCTACAGAAACAATGACTTTTCACCTTCAACATGTATGTTTCCTGTAACTGAAAGCTCATAAACCTACAGTTTGTATGGCTTTCAGTTTCTTAATATGTTCATAGGATCACAGAATGATTTCGTTTGGAAGGGATCTTTTGTTCCCTCCCCCCCCGCCATGGGCAGGGACATGTTCCACTATCTCCGGTTGTTTCAAGCCCCATCCAACGTGGTCTTGAACATTTTCAGGGATGGAGCATCCAAAACTTCACTGGGCATGTTTTTTTTAAATTTTATGCAAAACACAAAGTATATTTAAAAGGATATTTTAAAATAAAGTTGGTCGGCCACTTTCCATGCGTTGACCAAACGATCGAAGGATATATGAATGGTCTAGCTTGTAGATGCATTCAGTCACATGAAAGTGGTGTTGGTGGTCGCCACTGTAGCTCTGTGATTACTCAGTAAAGCTCTTTTCTTGGCTGTCTTAAAATCACTTTGTATTTAGGTATGGGAAGAGAAATACTGTTGATTTGACCAAGGAAAATTTTTTCTTAAAGGTGCATATGATCTCTTTTTATTTGGGTTCTCAAGTGGTTATTAGGGAAAACTGCTAGACCACTAAAAATAAAAATGAATAAACACACACTTTACATGAGGTGAGAGGTTGGTCTTACAGCAACTCCTAGGACTGATAAGGACTTCTGCACTGTAATTTGCACTTTCTGTTCAGACTGCTGTGACCTTCTAGAGCTGTCTTAGGGGAAACTCACCATTAGTCTTGATCTGCAACCTTTTGCAGATGCATTAGTTGTATTTTGTAATGCAGAAGTTTAAAAAAATGCCACATTTCTTAGTATGGAAGATAAGCAGAAAAAAAAAAAACTACTTTCAGAATTCGTCCTATAGTCTTGCCTTGACAGAAAAGTGTATTTTAATGTCAGCATACTCTTAGCACCTTTTAGTAAGTGGACAGTTCAACTACTCTGGCTCTGGTAGAGCCTAATGGGGAAAGTGGATTGGTGAGCAACCTTGCTTTGTATTGTCTATGATGCATTTCTAGCAGTAGAAAGTCTGCTATTAAGTGCTATAAAAATAACTCCCAGCTGTGTTCCCTGATGTGTAATCAAAAGCATATGGTAGATGATTGGCATCTTTGCAGATGTTTCGTTAGCTGGAATTTGTCAGATAAATAAAGCTCATCTTCAACAGTAAACTGTCATTGCAATACAGAACCCATTAAAAGAAAGTCACCAAAACTACAGAGTTGAAAGTTTTTAAATTGAGAATACATAGAGAGCTTCTGTTTCCTACCTTCATCTATCCATGCTTGTTCCTCCTTCCCCTTTTTCCTACCCACAACCCCCCAGTGCAGCCGTTTTGAGGAAGGAGACTAGCTACTTCAGCTGCTTCTTGTGAACTACAGTTCATCTACAGTGGAATTCTTCTCAGTGTGTTGAGATACTCAGACAGCATTTACAGAACATATGCTTGTAAGAATGATAGAATGGTTTGGGTTGGAAGGGACCTTTAAGGTTCCCTAGTCCAATCCCCCTGCAATGACCAGGGACATCTTCAGCTAGGACAGGTTGCCTAGAGTCCTGTTGAACCTGAACCTTGAATGTTTCCTGATGTGTCTGAGCACATCTTGTCATAGTATTTTCCTCTGCTTTTCTGCAACAGATCTTCAAGACAGGCCTGCCTCTTCATATGCAGAGGGAGCAAGACCAAAAGAGAACTCTTTAAGCACTTTGAGGCTGAATGCACCCATGAACCGCCAATTGCCTTCTGATCATCAGCCATCTTTTTTCAACAGAGACTCTAATGTGAGCTCTTCAAGATCTAGCTATTCTTCAAGACAAAGGCGAAGTGAATTGGAATCTCCCCAGAGGAGTGTGCAGCCAGCATTTTCTTTTACTGCCATTAGAGATGAAACCCCTTCCTCAAGTGGTTCTGAAAGGGTTTTATCTTCTCAGAGGTCACTGAATGAGTCTGCAGCTGACAGCGAAGGGAGGCGCACAACCAGACAGCTGCTGTCTCGTTTAGCATCTAGTATGTCATCTACATTTTTCTCTCGAAGATCTAGCCAAGACCCATTGCCTGCAAGGTCTGAAGAGTCAACAGTGGTCCCAGGAGTTCAAGCTACTACTCTGTCAAGTAGTAATGGAGCTGCAACTCCAGAAGTTCCAGGACTTCAGTCATCCGAAGCTTCTCAGGGGTTTAGTTTTCTTGGACGAAGATGGGGTTTATCAGGAGTTTCACAGAATCGCAACTCTGATTCTGATGGGGAAAGTTACAGACCAGACACTGAAAGTAGGAGCACAGGATCCTGGTTGTCATCCTCTTTGAGGAACAGATGTACACCTCTCTTTTCCAGAAGAAGAAGAGAAGGAAGAGATGAATCCGCTAGGATGTCTACCTCTGATACAACTGCTAGATCACATGTCTTCAGAAGGAGAGAGTCAGGTGAGGAGACCTCTCTTGAAGCATCAGATAGCCCTCCTCGGGCTTCTGTTAGCAGACCAACACCTGCAGTGTCTGTTATTTCTACAGCTACTGCCTCCCCACCAGATTCAGCCCCCAGTGGAAGAAGTTCAGGAACTCTGCCTGGTTCTCTCTTTCGCTTTGCAGTGCCTCCAACATTAGGAAGCGGTCTGTCTGACAATCTTATGATAACTGTAGATATTATTCCCTCTGGCTGGAATCAGTCTGATGGACAAGAAAGTGGCAAGTCTAAAGTACCACCTTCAAGAGATCCAGAAAGGCTCCAGAAAATTAAAGAAAGGTAAGTTAGTGTGTTCTTTTGCAATAGTAAAATGTACCTGTTTTAACCTGAGAGGGCTTTCTGCAATCATAATTTTAAAAGAAAACTTTCCTTTGGACGGGGTAGCAACTCAGTCCACTGTCACTTGTATTCTCACTTTTGTCTTTAAAGAAACTTGTTTTAATTCTCATAGGTTTGAAAACAGTTTGATAAGTGAATTTTCGTTGTTAGAAGTCCTACATGAAATGTCACAGCATTTGTTGGTATTCCATCCTATTCAGCCTGCTTTTAGAAGATTCTGAAGATGAAGAGGGTGACTTATGCAGAATCTGTCAGATGTCCTCTGCAAGTTCTGACAACCTTTTAATAGAGCCATGCAAATGCACTGGAAGTCTGCAGTATGTTCACCAGGAGTGCATGAAAAAATGGCTGCAGTCAAAGATAAATTCAGGTAAAGCAAACTCTAGACCAAGGAGGCTTATCAGAAGGATTGCACTTACTGAGGTATTCAGTTGAAAAGCGAGCAGTGGGGACAAACAGCAGTATAGCACTTCCAGGCTTTTTGTGTCTGTGCAGCTTCTCATGTGAGAAGTACCAAGAACTGTAATTCTTGTTTAGAGAACTACATTTTTTGGGGTTGTCTACTAAGATGTTAGACGAAAGATAACATTGCAGAAGTGTAGCTTTAGAATTACTCTGCCACTTCAGTGGTACCACTTCAGGTGGCATGTGTTCCCTGCCATTCCTTATGGAAATGGTTGTGCTTTTTTTCAAGACTTCTATAGCCGAACTAACTGTTAGCAGTGATATTAATTTGAAAATCCAGAAATTATTTTGAATTGCAACTAAATATGTTAATTTTTTCGTAAAGACACTAACTCCTGTTTAAGGCGCTTTAAAATTGCTTGTTCAAAAATTACTTCAAAGTGTATATATAATTCTTTAAGAAACGCTTCAGCTATTGCATACTGTAGAAATATTTTTGTAACAGATTGATTGGTTTGTAACAGGTATCTGCAGTATTCTTAAAAGTAGGTGGCTTGATAGAAGACATGAAATACTTTGTACCAAAGGAAGGTGCTAGTATCTGACTTTTTTACTCAGCGCTAGCGGATACACATCAGAGTAGGGATGTTTAAGAAGCCTCAGCCCGTAGAAGAAATTAATTTGAATTATTTAGCTACATTTTACGTATATGAAGACATAAGTCCACTGTCAACTTGCTTTGTTCATCTTGTTGCTTATGGAGGAGTCTGTTTTAAAACTGGTACTTAAGATAAAATGTTACTTAACAATAACTTTCTTTTGGTATATTTATTCTTACTGCTGTGTGAGTTTGGATTACACGGTAAAATTCAGAAAGCCCAAGAAGCAATTTTATGCCAGACTTGCAGGAAGAGGCATAATATGTCCAGAGTGAATGTGAGGCAAAGTAGGTGCAGCTGGATAGGGAATAAACATTCTACAGCATTTGAATTCTGATAGTGGCAGATGTCACTAAATTCCTATTAGAAGCTTGCTTTTCTTCTCACCTTGCTCTGCAAAATAAAGACAAAAATTACGTAGAGTTTTTAATATTTATATGAGTGTGTCGTATGTTATAGATTGTTGAAACTTGACACTGAGTTTTCCCCTTGCGCGCCTCCCCACCAGGTTCTTCTTTGGAAGCAGTGACAACTTGTGAATTGTGCAAGGAGAAGTTGCATCTTAATCTGGAAGATTTTGACATTCATGAACTCTATAGGGCACATGCAAATGAACAAGTTAGTATATTTTACCTTATTTGGTAAGTGTTGCTTTAGTGCTGGGATGGCAGTCTTTAGAGAAGCCAAATGCATCTCCATTTCAGAAGGACCGTTATGCATATAAAGTAATGTTAATGTGGAACCGTTTTTTTTCCCCTCAATATTCTGACTACCACTACCTTCCTGCTATGCTTCCTAGAGCTGAGCTTTCAGTAAGTGTAATATATCTCTTTTCTTAGTTGCCTGTCATCTATTTTTGTAATCCAGTGTTTCTACCACGTAGGTGTAGTGTGAATTCTAGCATGATTAGATGGAATTTCACATTAAGTCAGGAGTTGTCATCGCTTTCAGCTGTTTTTAAACACAGTTTAGCAGTTGTTTTAAGCATAAAATTACAACTTCTTTTGTCTCATTAGGAGTGGTAGAAACTAACCTCTGTTCTAGCAGTTTCTAACTGCTCCTTCAAATAATTTCCTAACTTAAAAATAATCAAAACCCCATTGCTATTACTCTAGTTATTTAAAATGGAATAGCTTAGAACTACTGGATTTTGTAGTATTTAGAAAAAGAGTAAATAACACAAAGCTGCTGTTTCTAATGAACTTTATTCAGACAGTTTTTCTCTATTCTCTGCGTTGTATTCTGATGATATAGAAAGACTAATGATATTAGCCGACCTCAGATGTTAAAGAAAATACCAAGTGACATCAATTTTGGGGCAAAACATTAGCCTCTAATTTTTTTATTATTTAAAGTAAGTTCTTACCCCAGTACTCAGATTCCTGTCAATTGGGGCAGTCTTTGAAAAGTCTTTCTCAAGAGTGCCATCATCTTGTTTTAGTGCTAGTGCTTATTGGTTGCTGTCACTGCAGTTTAATAGAAATAAGAACTTCGAATTTTTTTCCTAAAAAAGTGACTGAATTATCTGTTCAGCAGTAGCATTTTTAAAGTTTTATCTTAGCAGGTAAAGGAATTTCTCAAATATTTATAACATAATAACATTCTTAAAATATATCCCTTTATTTTGGCTTTCTGTAAAGCCTTGGGACCACAGAGAAGAAACCAGCAATACTGGTTTTATTTCCCCAAGTGATATAATACTCTGATTTGCACATTCTTTCTTCTAAACTAATCATGCTGACTGAGATTTAATTTGTAGAACTCTGTTTATCTTCAAGGATAACATGTTAAATTTGGGGTGGATGGGAAGGACCAGAAGTATAAATAGCTTTTCAGCAACTTAAATTTTTTAGTGTTACGTTTTCCTAATTCTTTTGGAATAACTAAAAGATAAATCTGTAATGGTTCCATTAAAATCTAATTGTTGTTCTACTTGAATCATATATGCAGATGTATTACTGACATTCTGAATGTTTCTTTTGATCTCCTTTAAGGCAGACTATGAATTTATCAGCTCTGGTCTCTACCTTGTAGTGTTGTTACACTTATGCGAGCAGCGCTTTTCTGATATGTTAGGAACTGCAAATGAGGCCAGCACACGTGTCAGAGTAAGTATGCAGTGATTTTCTGGCAGGAATTGCTCATACAGAGAACTTAAGCATATTGTTACCTTGAGTGACCTAGGAGCTAGATACCCAAGAAACACACTTCTTAAAACAAATTTAGGTTTAAAATGGGCTGTGCTTGTCAGTGCACCGTGTTTGATTGAAACTGAAGGTACTACATAATTGCAGGTACTCTGCTACAGAATACTTTTTGTTGGTAATTCATTAGCATACATGTTGTCATGATTATTGTGAATTTATGCAAAACTGGAAGGTTAACATCTCTCTGTGCCAAATGTGCAGTTAAAAATGCTGGCCTACCTGACTTGTTTAATTTTTCCCATTTTGCCAAGTCTGTATGGCAGAGGTCTAGAACTTGCAATGCTTGTCTGCTGGAGTACACCTAAAAGTGTACTTGAATATTAACATTCTGCAACAGCCTATAGCTGCAGTGTGATTTCTCTGGCATTAGTCCAAACTCTTATTAGTTGCATTTGACTGCATTCTTGTCACTTGAAAGGCCTGGCTTAGGAAGGTGTTAAATACACCTTTAAACAGTAAGAGATCAGGATACAGAGTTCTTTCTGCACAGTGATTCACTCATAAATCGAGTATTCTACATGTTTATTTGATACTAGATAATTAATCAGTGCTTTTAGTCAAGTTAGCTCCTGAAAAGTTGGTTATTTTTAGGTTTTTTGCTTACATACAAAGAATTGACAGTATTAAGCTTATCCAATGCATATGGGAATGGTTGACTGCTAGCAGGTACTAGATCTTTGAAGAGGCATTAA
This sequence comes from Dicaeum eximium, assembly GCA_013396995.1. NCBI lineage: Eukaryota > Metazoa > Chordata > Aves > Passeriformes > Dicaeidae > Dicaeum > Dicaeum eximium. The sequence continues at coordinate 5,180 of VWZP01002971.1, read as the reverse complement.
TCTCTTAATGTATTAGAACGGTGCTCCTCTTTTCTGTACAGATCCACTTGTATTCGGTGGTGCAGTTTCTGTGCTACACATGGAGAGATATAAAAGACACATGATCTAATCATAGCCAGCACAGATTGTTAGCTTGAGTATATTGCAGAAGATGTTTTTACTGGTTTCCCATCAGAGGAGGTGTTACATACTTTTGTGTGTGACACTGCATTTTAAACCAGTGAGAGCACCAATGCTGGTGTTTGATATCAAGCATATGAGTAAGCTATCGAAACTCATTTTATCTGCTGTGTCTCAGTATCTGGACTTCTAACTGAACCAGTGATGCGGATGGGCAGTGACAAAAGAAAACCACTTGGCTGAGACTTTTTAGTCATAAGAATTTTGGCTTTGGGTTTTGATACCACATGTTTCTTACATCAGACCACCACCATTGCCCAGTAGTAATCCTGCTCTTAAGATTTTAATTGTAAACAAAAGCTTTAAAGTGTGTTTATTCATTTTTTGTGGACCACATTCATTCCGAGGGTTCTGTTTTTTCATATTAGTCATGAATTAAATGAAATGGATTTAACTAATGCAAGTCCTTACTGTGATTATGTTTTTCTGCATTACAGTTTTTAGGAAGGGTTTTCATTAAACTGACAGTTGTTTATGTTTGCTGCTTTCAAAATTGATGTGTTTTACAGACTGTAGAACATGAAGATGATGTCACAAGCTGCTGCCACAAACATTTTACAGCTGAAATAACTGTGCAATAGCAATTTGAAGTGTAATGTGTGGGGATTTATATTAAATTTTGCATTGTTTTTTGTAAGCTGGGCAAATGGGTTAGGATAACCGAGATCTGTCATGAAGCTTTGGGATGTAAAAAGTGAAGAAAACTTTGCTAACTTGTTGCAAATTTCTGCTGATATCTTTGCAACTTTTAAACTACTTTCTCTCTGCCTTGTTTCTAGTTTATTAACCTTGCAAGAACTCTTCAGGCACATATGGAAGATATTGAAAGTAGGTGCTTCCCCTCTTTCCCTCCCCTCCCATTAGGTCAACTCAAAGCCAATGAGTACAATCCTCCTTGCCAAGATTCATAATACTGAACATAATTACTAAAAACCTTAACTCAGCAGTGCTTTTTCCATCATCAGTAGAGTTATTCTGAGGGGGAACCGATTTTCTCCATGATTAATTTCCCAACAGCACAGAGTTGTTTAGACCACAGAAGTGTTATCTGCAATCGATAACAAAATTCCGTAGTAGTTACAGTTTGGTTATTGTAGTTCTGGTAATTCGTAATTACAGGATAAATGGTGGCCTTCAGGTTGTTGCCTTTTACAAGAGAAAGTAGGAAAGAAAGTAGTAGGAAAGAACATTTAGAATTGACTTTTACTGCATTTAAATTAGACACTTGTGTTGCCACAATTTCTTTTTCTTGCCTTCTGCTCCCCTTTGTTTTTTGCATTCACGCGCACTTCTTGGTTGTGTGGGTTCCTTAATCAGACCTCTTGAAGAAGTCCAAAGGTTTCCAGTTTTGGCAAAGGCTTAGCCTACTTTTTATCTAATGGCTTTTTTTTAGTGTGTTTAAAATCAAAACTGTATGCTGATATGTCTAAATTTCTGGTAAATATACCCTGGACATCTATTTCTGGGCATGTTGAAAAGGCAGTAGAAGGGTAGTTGGTCTACCCTTTTTTTTTCCTAGTATGCATGTGAGTGTCTGTCAGCTGTATATGGGTTTTTGGTACACAGGATGCATTTGGAATACTATAAAGAAAGGGGGGGTGTGGGTGTGTGTGTGTGTGTGTGAAAAGAGGGAGTTCTGGTTCAAGGTGATTACTTCTGCATTCAGGGTGGTCAAAAGTGGACTTGAGTTCTGAATTCATTCCTAAGTTATGTGCATCCTTACTAGAGGAAAAATGAATGAGTGTCATTTTACTCCTTAATTTAGTCTACATTTGATTCAGCCTTTAACTTGCAGGTGAGAAATACTGAGTTATAGATTTCTTATTGATGCACTTCAGTTACATTTCTCTTCTAAGAACTGAAGAAGGAAGGAGTCAGACTTTTCTTCTTTCTGTGTTCAGGGATGGAACAAGTTACTCCAGTATAAATACTTCCTTGCCTGCAGACCTTGCTTCAGGGGACACACTAAATTCTTGTTACAGAGAAGCTAGTATTTCGCAAACCTAATGTAGATGTGTGTAATAGTTGACAAGTGTATTTGTCTTTTAACTCACCTTGCAATGACAAAATTCTGTGCATATGTGGGCTTTGTGTTCATCTTGCATATGCTGAAAGGACAGGAGTGGAGAGAGGAGCTGCTTCCAAGTAGGCCCAGGTTGCATTAAGCAACATACATGTGTGTATGTATATATACATATATATAAATTTAAGTCTTTGTTTAGACGGCTGGGTCTTTCTAGGTATTTTAGTATCCAAATAGTTAACTTAGTGAATAATGTACTTCCCCTTATGTTGGGTGCTGCTGTCATGGTTTGAGTATATCCTTCTCTGACTACTGCTGGAATTAGCCACTCTAAGCACTACATAAAAGTTGAATCTCTGGCATAAATAAGTTCTCTTCCTCTTATTTTGAGGAAGAAGGGTAGGAGGACACTGCATATTGTACGTACTGTTGAGTTTTGATTTGAAAATGCTGTATTTTTCCAACATGAGATGCATTTAAGAATTAAGCTGTGTGATTACTCAAGGTTTGGGTGGGTATTAAAATCTGCTATTAAATATTATAAAATCACCTTTATTTCCTCTACTTATCCTAAAGTGCTTTAATTTCACACATTTTTGTCAAGGCTTCTGATTACACTGTGTTGTTCCAACAGCTTCTGAAGATGATTCTGAAGACTGACGCTGGTACAACTTTCATAGTGCAAGAAAAAAACGGAATTGCTGCAGAAATGCTGAACTGGCAAGAACAACATCAACATGCATTTGTTTTATTCCTCTCCTTAGTAAAATGCACATTGAATATTACTGTAGTTTATGAAGCATTGTTGAATTCAAAATCAACTGCTGCACAGTGGAGCTCAGTAGACTTGAGAACTACTCAGCATGTGTGAGGATTAGATACATAGAAAGCAACTTCGCTTTTTAAATTATGAGGATGTTGTGCTTTGTTTTGGAAGACATCAGATTCTGAATATTAAAGGAAGCTCCATCTCCCTTTGTGTTTCCTTCTTACTGTAGTCAGACTTCTGGTTTTGTCTTACCGAGTTTTGCTCCTGTACTGGCACTAAGTGGTTATAGTGGGTTTCAGGGGGAGGGTGGGGATGCCCGTGTACTTAAATAAGTTTTGTTTGGGTGTTCTTAAATGCATCTTTTGCTGCATCATATAACTGATTGCTTCCATTGATAATGAATGAACAGGAGGATGAGCAAGATACTGTAGAGATTGTTTGGGTTTTGGCTTATTTGAAGATGATTATTTAACTCAAAAAGCAATAAGAACTTGCAGTAGTCTTTTAATACTTGGTGATGGCTTTTTTATGTACTAGTTTGGAAATCTGAGATTATATTTGATATCATGTGTCTGTTCCATTATGGAATATTGCAGGTGTAAACTCTTGCATTTCAGCATTCCTAGCAGATATGCAAAGACCTATGGTTGTTTAGTTTAATCAGACTTTTTTTAGATCCCACCTTCACTGTTCAAAGCACTTGTTATCAATGTGTTTTCTAGTGTTGTCACTTCTTTATAAATAAAGACGAAAGAGGTATGCATCTGTACTGGTATTGTCCATTTTATTTAAATGTGGATATCTACCAGAACTTACACTTGAAAACATAGAAAGCTGTAGTCTGTGGTATATCTTTACTAATGTTTATAAATTCTTACCCAGATATTTAAGATTGTTTTAACCATTTTGGATTTAAATGCTTTGTATAAATGGTGATACAATAAATTCTTATACATGTATTGGAATTGTATTTCCTACAGATACATGTTAGTTTTGTAATTGCCACAGTAACAATGTATCAGCAAAGAGTGCAGTATGTTGAAATGCTATGAGTTAGGTTTATTGTTACAGATGTAAAAGTAACTGGTGCTGATGAAGGGATGTGCCTTACCAGCTGAAATTAACTTGTTATTTTTAGAATTAACTTTGCTAGCATTACATGAGTTGGCCTGTCATCTGTAAGACTTGAAAGAAAACGGAATGCTAAGGAAATGGCACATTTCTATGCCCATTCTGGTAACTTTAGGCTTTCGGTACCAACACTTTCAAATATTATTCAGTGATTATTGAAATATAGCTCTGGGACATTTGTCTGCAAAGTGAAGATCCAGGCATATATGAAGATGTTTGTAACTCATTTCTGAAGAAAGTGAATTGAAGTTTATAATAAGTGTTCAATCCTTTCTGAGTTAGATGGTACTGTGTAATAAAATGTCATACAGTGAAGCAGTCAGTCAGAAGAATGCTGCCACCAGACCCAGCTGCCTTCTCAGAGGAGAGCTGCCTTGCAGCCCTGTTGCCCCACAGCTTTAGATGGGTAGAGCCTGGGAGCAGCCAGATAAGTTGTCCTTTATGTAAGCTGTGCATGTGAGATACTCAGTTTGTCAATGGGAACAAGCTGCAGAATGGAGTGCCTCATCCCATCCTGGGGCCAGTTAAGAGCTGTAGGGGTGACAGGATGCAAAGGTGTTCAGTGCCACCGTGAGTATTCAGGACTGTGGTTCCTGCAGAGGTCCTTGGTGCTCTACTGGATGTGCTCCAAGTGTCCATCCTGGGCTCCTGTGTTGGGGGTAAGAAGGAGTGCATATTTTTCCACCTTACAATTCTGACTTCTGCGACTGTGTGGGTAGTAGTCTTTTGTTCTGTGCCACTCTCACCTGCCAGGTTGTTTGCACTGCACTGACCCGCCTTGTTTCAAACGCACTTGTTTCTTGTGCGTTGCTGCGCTCCTCCCAAACCCAAGTACGGGCTGGACTCTTCTGCTCCTTAACACTGCAAATAAGAAGGCTGCACATGTGCAGCACACAGGATCCCACTCGTGCACAGGAACTCAGCAGCGCCGTGCATGCGCAATTAAAAAGCAATAATACAACTCCTCAAACAAAAACACCCAGCAGAAATGCGTGCACGTAAACGGCACGACTCAAAAGGGCAGAGCCTTGAGCAACGCAGTGCACCGAGTTCCTGCGCATGCGCAGCAAGGAAACC
>VWZP01002969.1:975163-1017905 GCA_013396995.1 Dicaeum eximium | reverse complement strand
ATGCAGTACCAGGTCCTGGCAGGCCTGCAGTGCCGGTCTCTGTTAGTGCCGGGCCCTGGCAGCGCTGCAGTGCCAGGCTCTGGCAGTGCCGGGTCCTGGCAGGGCTGCAGTGCCGGGCTCTGGCAGGGCTGCAGTGCCGGGCTCTGGCAGTGATGCAGTACCAGGTCCTGGCAGGGCTGCAGTGCCGGGCTCTGGCAGTGCCGGGTCCTGGCAGCGCTGCAGTGCAGAGGAGCTGTGTGGAGCCGGGGGAGGGAATGCAGGGAGGGAGCCTGGTGGAATGATGCAGTGCAGAGCAAGGAAGAGGGAAAGCTGTGCTGCAGATCCTAGAGCTCAGGTAGGATTTGGGGAAAGAGCAAGGACTGTGTGAATGCTGAAAGGCTGGAGCACAACAGCTCTGGGCGTTCTCTTGCTTCTACCAAGCACGGCAAGAGGGAGACAACGTTTTTTAGGGACGCTCAAAAGTAATTTAATTCATAAATTAGTCTTTTTTGTTATTTTTTTTTTAATAATTGGGGTTTTTTCAAGCTTTTTCCCCTTCCCTGTGAGGGTGAAATTTGATTTGACATGTGACTCTTGTGTCATCAAATGACTCCAGCATCGGGGGCTTTAGGAACAAGGTGAATGATGGGATCTGCAGGTGTGAGCTTAGGAAGCACAGTCACAGTGACAGCCCGAGCAGAGCTGTGTTCCTTTAATACTTGAATGACTGCTTCCTGTAATTTCAGTTTTCACTTTTTTTTTTTTTCTTAAATCTGCTTTTGCCCAGTCTTGCATAAGATTCTTCCATCTTAGTGTGGTGTGATAATGGCTTTACAGGACAAGGAAATGTTCAGTACAGAAATACAGGAGGTCCTCATCAAGCAGATTCTTTTCCAATGACATATGTATTTATTTTGCTTCTTGTGTGTTCTGTTGGTGTTAACACTTGGGTGGAATTTCAGCACAATTTGAAGTCAACCTACTTGAATTCAGGAGAATTCTTTTTTTACTTGATTTCTGTTTCCTTTCAAATATCTACAGGGTTTTTCTGCTTTAAAGACTACAGGATCACAAATTCCAGTTTAGGGGAGAGGCTCTACTTGAGGGACAGGAACAGATTTTGAAGCACAAGTATGTTGTTTCCTCCTATAGCACTTGTCACAAATCAAGACATTCACTGAACAAAAAATGCTGAGCCTTGGAAGTTACTTAGATTTTAAACTTAGAAGAGAAATGTGTTTAAAAATATCACATGAGATCCGTGTGAGGATATCTGATTGTGTGGTGGGCTGGAGCTCTGCTGAGGATGCAGGAAGACAAGAACTGCTGATGGGGCTGGGACTATGGGCATCAATTCCAGGGTGGCACCTAAACACTGAAAGGACTGTCACCTTTTCCACGTGCCCCAACAGATGTCAATCCATCCCAGAAATCTCATCCTGCACCTCAAATGCTCCTCTAAATTTTGCCTGGAAGTGCCTCACTATGTTTCTGGCTAGGAAATGACATTTCTCCTAATTAATTCCAACGTTTTTAAGTTCTAGTTGCTCGTGGCTGAGACACTTTCACCAGGAATCAGCACAGATGTGTAGCACTGTTCAAGCAACACCCTTAGAAGCAAACCCGGTGTTGCCTGAGAGCAGCTCTGCACAACCAGCTGGGAAAAGTGCTGTTATTTGCTGTCACCTCCTAGAAATTACAGCTGGAGCTGTTATTACACCCTGGCACAATGTCCCAGATTGTCAGAGGGACCACTCCCCTGGAGTGCTAAGGCTGTTCTGCAAGGGATTATCCCGGACTCTTCCAACAGGTTGGAGTGTGAATCGCTGTCATCTCACTCCGCCCCTCCTGAAAGGGGAGCAGGAAATGCTCAGCTGGTTATCTGGTTGGATCTGGAATAAAAGCAGGGAGGTTGATCCCTCAGTTGATTATTCCCCGGTTTAAACATTACCCAGGTCTTTCCTCTGTTCAGCCTCCTGCTTTCCCCATTCTCTTCACCAGGATTAGCAGATAAGATGGAGTGCTCAGTGAAAACTGAGAGGTTTTGTTGGTAGATCTGTTCATCTATCAAAGTCCTGGCTGCAGCCTTTTTTAAATTGACTCTGCTACTTTTCTTCTTTCATAAATTACTCTAAAAAAAATAGAGACAAAAGGCTGCCAACTGTGTTAGTTCCTGGAAAAATCCTTCTTCTGTTTAATATACAACTCTTGAGAGACATTTAAAAGTGAGATGCAGCCATGTATGAATGCCTGCATATATAGAGCCATATCACACTGAAGAATTTTCAGCAGCTCACATGCTGACTTTGCTGCAGATTCCAGAGGTTTGGTTTCCTTTTTTCCCCGCAAAGATGCTTGTTTCAATTTGGGCAGGTCTTTATGGTCAGCCCTTCAGAGACAAGGATCTTCACTCACCCACACTGACTGCATCATCCAGGGGGATATTTTTACCCAAATCTGCCACCTCTTCCCAGTTATTTCAGCTTGTTTGGGCACAGGAGATTTGCAGACGCGTTGTAGCCATGTCTGCAGCCTTGTGGTTTGGGGACTTTGCTATAAAGGCCACAATTCTGAATCTCTTTTTATATTTATCTATTGCCATTTCCTAGGAGCTTTTCCTAGGTCTTGGGAACTCTGCAGGAGAATGGGTGTTTCTCCTGGTTCTACCCACATGCACACCTCTGCAAAGTCCTGTGGCAATGGAAATTTCATGAAACACTCGTGGTCATGGCACTGGAAGCGTGGCATTGTTGCCGTACTTCAGGTCCTTCTCCAAGTGTGGTGGCAGGAATTCAGCTGGTAGCTCATAGGGAAAGCTCAGAGGCAGCTGTTGGTCAGAGCATGAGCAGTCTGGAGGTTCATTGACAAAAAGATCTTACACCTTCTGAATGTTTAGGAACCACTCTGACCTCCAAAATATGACCCAAACTGGTGATGCCTTTCCTCAGAATTGTGTTTTCTCACAATTTCCTCTCTTTCCCCACTATTAAGTCACTGCTGCTGTCAAACATCTTCAGGGAGATGAGAGCACTGAATAGCTCATCTCTCTGCTGGAACAGGTGGTGATTCACATGTTCTTTAAAACTTGAAGTCACTATTTCTGTTTTGCCCTTCTCTGTCAGAGGCTTTTTCATACCTGGCATGTTCCTATTAAGAATCTTCATTCACTGTCATAGCACCACCTCTTAATCTTTTGCTTTAACACATTAAGTGTCTTTACCTGCTCTGAAAGCAGACCTTTAAGTGAGCACCTTGACCTCTCTGTGCCTTCATTTGTGCTGGGCTCTAACATGATGCAGGATCTCAGTGCAAAGTACCAGGCACCTGCGATGTGAGGCTGAGAACCCCCAATGAGGTGAACAGAAAAAAAAATGCTAAGCCAAAGTATTTTAAATTCTTGATTTCCAATGTCTCACTGAGTATATAAGAAACTGATGATGAGAGGCAAGCAGAACAGGAATTTCTGGTGCAAAAAACACCCAAAAGTATTTGCAGTAACAGGCAGGAATGGTCCTAGGTCACATTTTAGTTGACACTGTGCTTTGCATGAGAGCAGTGCCTTCAGCTGAGATATATTAACTTTGAAATTTCTGAAAAGCAGAGGGATGGGAGCAGAGCCTGGACCAAAACATTCTAGCTGGAACAGTTGCTTCTAATGGTCACCAGTTTTGTCCCAGCACTTTAAACCCCCCTTTCCCAAGCAGCATGAGGGGATGTGTCCAAGTTTGCTTTTGTTTTGCACCTGGGAGAGGCACAGCCCTGCTCAGCTCCCCTGTTGCTGTGGAAAGGAGCAGTGTTTGGGCTCACACTAGACTTTGCTCTGATTTGGGAGTACAGAGCAAAAGAACTAAAACAGGCAAAAAGACATCAAATATCCAAGGTGTCCAAAGGAGTGAGGAGTGATCATTACAGAACAAGAGGTGGGAAGAGAAAATTCACTTATCTTCTGCCTTTAAGGAATAAATGAGAGAGTTGAGTGTCTGTGCCCTCAAATTTGCTTTCATCAAACCCCACTGTTTGAGGGAACAAGGCAGAGCTTTAACCTGCAGCAGACATACTAGGACAGGCTGGCGTTTGACCTGACTGAAGAGCTTGCACCTGACTCTGAACTCTTGTGGGCTCTCCTTGTGAGTGCTCCATAAACAGGCTGAGATTTTCCTCTTCCCAAAGCATTTCTATCCTTCAGAGCTGCCCTGTGCCCTGGAGGCAGCAGCCCAGGCTCCTGGCTGCCAACTTTCCCTCTGTGCCCACGTCACAGGATTGGTCCCCTCCATCACATGGTGCCAGCTCACCCCTGCCCCGCCACCCCCGGGAGTGATGTCACCATGCCATGGATTTTGTCACAAATCTTGATTGTATTTTATGCTCCAGTGCTTTCAGTTTACAAGGGCAAAACCCTCCTTCTCTTGGCACTTTGCACCAGGCAGCCTTCCCATACAGAAATGGGTTTTCCAACAGGAACAAACAGATGCAAAGCCAAAGTTTTCTGTGACCTGGAGTGCAAGGAGATTTATTTTTCTTGCTTTTTGCCCAGTCCAAGGTGACAGACCAGCAGAACTGAAAATATTTATCAGGCAGTTTTTCAGAATATTTCCTTTCTAACACTAAACATTGAAAAAATTGTAAAGATGAGCATCAGAGTGGGGAACTCATCTGTGTTACCAATGAGGAAGATTCATCCTTTTTAGCTGTCACGAAGTTTGCAAAGTTGCTTATGTCGGCTTTGGTTTCATTGTCAGACGACTTAGTTCCAGTTGAGATCTTCCATTTGAGCTGTTAAACAAATGAAAAGCAAAATTGTCACTTTTAAATAGAGTCCGCACATAATCACATTTTGAAACGGTCCTCTGTGGTAGGAGCAGGAGTTGTGTGCATTATGATATTGAATTTTAAATAATATATTACACAAAATAGCTTCCAATTTGATTTGGGAGGGATATATTTTCATGAATTATTGAGTATTTGATTATTGTAGAAAGCCTTTGCTGTTATGCACTGAAACTGTCACTCTCCCAGGCCTATGATAGATGAGTTTGGTTATCAATATTTAAAGTTCCGGTCAGCCTGTGTGCCTGGCTGCTGATACTGGTGACACAGACTAATCAGTAGTAATGTATATGTGCCTCCTGTCTCTTGTTTGCCAGGCAGAGCTGGAGCAAATTGAGTGGAGAAGATTCCCAAGTGATTTGTGGAGGGGTTTGTCATTCTGAGCAGAAGCCCTTTGACACCACTGCATAGAAATGAGGTGGAGAGGAGTTTGCTGGGCTTTTGGAGTGGAGGTGAGCAGAGCCCAGCAGGCAGCAGATAGCAGCCTTTCTTTTCTGGGGTGATAAGAGCTGAGCAGCATTTACAGATAGAAGTATTTAATGTGAAAAAGAGAAACTGGCAAGCATCAAGGGAGTAAAATTTTACTGTCATCTACCAAAATATTCTGAGTTGCTGAATATGAGCCCGAACTTCCTGGAGGGTTGTTAACCCCAGAGATACCTTAGAGACTTGTGCAAGTAGGACTGGGATTTAAGGTCTTTGAAAACCCTATATCTTTCTGTGGAGAAGCACCCTGCATGCTTCTTTATTATTCTACAGGACCTTTATTTTTATTGGTGTGTCCACTCAGAGTGTTGTGTGAGGGGGATTGCTGGCACAAATTCCCTGCTGCACTTCTGAAGTGTTGTGCAAACCAAATATTCCACAGGAATGAAGAGGTTCATCATCTGCTGCTTGAAAAGCAAAGCCTGGTACTGAGTGACCTCTGCCCCCTGCTCTAGATGGTGTGGAGACGACAATGGCTCCAAACAGCTTAATTAAACCCAAATTGCCTGGCTCCAGTGGGAATGCTGCAGGAGAAATCTGCACGCAGAGGTTTGCAGTGCTGGGCTGTGGCTGCAGGCAGGAGAAAACCCAAATAAAAGAAGCACTGTTGCAGTTAATGTGCTGACTTGTACCTGTCTAATTAAGGCTGGATGTGCCAGTGGGTAACAACAAAGCAGATGACAAATATTGTGGTAACTGTCACTCCGTGGAGTCCCTGTAAGAATTGAAGAGCACTGTGGTTTGGCTACCTGCTTTGCAAAAAGGGTATTTAGCTTTAATTCAGTGATTTAGCTGAGATCAGAGGCCAGAGGAAAACCCAACAGTTTAATTTCTGTAGCTCTTGTATAAGAATGGCTCACAGTTTTGTTTTCAAAAGGGAAGCGAGACGAAGGAGAAAGGAGAAATTGCTGCTACACAATTGTTTAAAGGTGAAAAGAGCAATACAAGTTTGTTTCTTGGAGCAGGATGCAACACTTATATTATGGTACAGAGGAAGCCAAAAAAGACTCCTGGCTTGTCCTTGTGTTACTCCTGTATTTAGTAGGTGTGTATTAATCACTGTAAACTGCAGCACACAAACCCACCCATGCCGAGCCCTTGGTGTCCTTGGGCAGCTGTTAAATCCAGCCTAATCACACTGGGAATCACTGGAGGGGCTGCACCTCGCCAGCCACTGGAAGATGTCACAAACCACACCAAAATCACCAAGGCCACTTCAGCCCCCAGGAGCCTTTTTGAGCGACCTCTTCCATTCTCCAATTCCATACAGGGGCAGGGAAGATTTCAGAGCAGGCTGTGCTCTTTCATTTGTGGGTGAGCAGAGAGCTGGGGCAGCAAGGCAGAAACAGGATGGTCCAGAGGAGAGGGATGGCTCAGGAGGGTAAAGATTAATTCTGTTATAGCCCCATTTCCCCCTTCTTTCTTCTCATTTCCCTTTCAAGAGTCTAATCTTCTCTCCTGGAGAAGGGAATATCTTTGGGTAGAGCTATAAAACCTTTATCATTATTATGTTTTCCCTCTTGCCACTGATTACAGTGACGTTCACAAAAGTTAAACATGTTTCAGGTTAGGAGATTTAATGAATCAGAAAAGCTTGGTGTGGTCAGAGAGGATTCTCAGGGCACACTGTGCCACAGACGTTTCTCTATAACTGCACACCTCCCTAGTCCTGATCCTTCCCTCATCTCCCCCTCCTTCCTTGCTACTATTAGATGGATTTATTCTGTGTCTGGGGTCAGTTCTGCCTGTATCTGGTCCATTTGCATAAGCCTGCAGTAAGGGAAGGAGCTGGCAGGGAGGTGTTGCTTTCATTGCTCCTAGTCTCATAATTTAGCTCAGAGCTGTGCTTGGCCTTTGGGGATGGCAGGTTTCCAGCTGATGTTCTGTAATAACATGCACACAGGTTTCATATTTAAAAATTCAGAGAGGCTGAATAATTACAATGTCCTGCCCAGCAGTGTGGTTGGTGACATGTCCTGAAGAGCCTCGCTGACCTGAGATGTTTTAGAGACCGGGGAAGGGCAAAGATGCTGTGAGCTTTTGTTTCCTATTAACTTTGTGGACTCAGAAGAGGCCAGGCTGTGCCCCCAGGTGACTAGCAGGGGCACAATAAAGTCTAGAATTTTTCAGTTTCCTTGCTCATATCCCTTATCTTCAGGAAGGTGTTAAATAAGACCACCTGCATTTATAACCTGCTGCGGTTCCTGCCTGCCTTCATCAATAATGTATTTCTCACCCGTTCTCCTGACTTTGGGCAAATGTGAGATTTGCCTCTTGAATACTTTAGATTGGACTCATCTCTGGTTCCTAGACAAGTTCTGGAACAGCTTTTATCTTTACTTCATTACAAGGGTTGTCATTCATGCCTGAGAAATGACAAAGTCATCCCTTTCCCTTCAGCAATGCCTGGCCTCTGCTGTCACAGTTTGCCCTGAGCAAATCAGCAGCTTCTGTGAGGGGATACTTTTCTCCCATGTTGCTCTAAATATTTTAAAGAAAATTCTTCCTCCCCTGCTGCACTTTTCTGGATGTACTGGGACTACTGGGTTGAAACTTTACTTGAAACTAGTAAAGTTTCAAGAACATCTGAGGAAAATCTTAGTCCTGATGTCATCTGCAAGGACAAGTTAGAGCTCCTAGAGCAGCTGGGGACCCTCTTACCTCTCCTAATTATCAACAGCCAGGTTAAAAGGGCATCCCATGATGTACTTTGGAAGAAGAATTCCTAAAGTCCTGTCAGGAGCATAAATCCAATAAGAATTTGAATCCATACACCTACTGTCCTGCAAAATGCTGATGCTGCTTTGTCTTGGAGTATGGGAGGACTTGGGCAGTGACTGTGCAAATAATGTTGTCTGGTATTGTTCTAATCGCTCATGTGCACTCAGCTCAGTGCTGTAGCTATAAATTTTTCAGCCCTGTTCCTCTTACCTGGGTTCATTAAGCACTTAAAGGCTCATAAGTGAGGCAGCAGCAAGGGAAGCAGACCCCAATCATGCTCTGCAGAACTTCTGTGCTGCACCACAGCGTTCATCAAACCCTGCCTGGCTGTGGAGGTGGCAGTGGCTGAGCAGTGTTTAGGACACCTGAACTCCACTTCTGTGCTTTAATGCATCTTGCTTTAGTGAACCATTTCTCACTGCCTTCAGAGGAATTTTTGCTGTTCCTTTTGTGTTGAATCACCTGACACGTGCACAACCTCCACTACAGTTTAAACCAGGGTTTTTGGGCTGCCTGGCTGGGTACCCAGCTCTCTGTGCCCACATAACAACTCCACAGACTGAAACACAAATTCCAGCAGTGTTTTAATGCTCAAGTGCCATTTCCTAGCAATTAAGGGAGAGAACTGAAGGCATGAGGCTTTTCCTACAGGATATTAACCCCAGCTGCCCTTTGGCTGTTTGGGCAGCAGGCTGCTTCCCACACACAGCTGCAAAGGACAGGTGAGGCAAAACACTTAAAAGAAATATCTCCTAAAGCATTGGGGTTTTGTTCTCCTTCATTTGTGGATGTCTGGAGTGATGTTCCCTTATGTAGCTTGCAGCCTAGGTGTTTTCATGGACCCATTCTGGTGGAGGAATTTCCTCTGGTGGTCTGGAGGGTGAGACTGTTGCTGGATGAGTCATTGTGGCTGTAATGAAGGGAAAAAACCTCACTGTGGATAAATCACAGCCATAAATCCTGTCTGTGCTGCAGGGATCACATGGGATCTTCTACAGGGAAGAGTCTTCTGGGGAACCTCCTTTGAGACATCAGGAGCAGCCCTGATTTTTGTCTTTGAGATGGGACAGTCTCCTGATGGCACAAAGTGAGGAGAGTTTTATTTGTTGGGAAAGTGCTGACTGGGCCATCAATCAGCCCTCATACAAGCCTGGAGTTATTAATAAAAAACCTGGTAATCTAACACCTGCTCTCAATCTTCCTTTCAGAGGGCATAAAAAGCCACAAGATCAGCCTCAGCAGTTTTGTGCATCTCCTGGACTTGTTAAATCTCTCTCACTTCCTTTAACTCACTTCCTGAAATCTTAAGCATCAATGCTTTATGCTCTGCCTTGTAAATGAAGCCTGTTATTATCATTGAGATAGTGTTTTTATGGCATAAATAATGAGCTGAAACAGGGGAAGAGGCGTTGTGTGGAATTACTGCCTGAACTGAGATGGAAATAATCAATATGTCCTCACTTACAAATCTCATCTGCATGTCGGCTCCATCTCCCTGCCTGTCTCACCCCCAATTCATTGCACAGGAGGCCCAATAAAGCATGCTGGTGTCATTGATCTGGTTTATTCATAGCTGGAGATAGAAATGCATCATTCAAAATTAATGGAAGGCCTTCTCCTTACTGCCCCATCCTGATGGGAGTATCCTGCACCCCAGCATGGCTGGAGGATTGAGGTGGGATTGAAGATTCAGGGCTCATCTCTGCTGTTTGGAACCTGGGTCACCATGTTTGATCCTATCACATGTGGTAGAGCAAAAGCAAAAAGGCTTTTTTTGGGTTACTTCATCCTATCCATCACTTCATTTTATTGAGAAGTTTGCAGTGGGACCTGCGTCTGCAGTTTCGGTAGTTTGGTCTGGAGACATTTGAGAATAATGGCTTAAATTGGGTATTTGTAGCACCCATAGAGAAAATTTGACTCAAGATACATTGAACATATTAAAAAAAACGCATGGACATTTTGGTGGGAGAGAAGGTTTGGACATGAGCAAGTGGAGGAAAAAACAGCACTGAAAATATTACATTAGGGGGGAGAAACTCTTCTGTCTCTCCACACTTGCAGCTCCCTCTCTCTGTGACAGAAGGTTCTGGTTCTATTTCTATAGGAACACCTAATTCTCCTGAAGAAATTTATCTGATTTGAAGTTCAGCTGGATGAAAAGAATTATTTGGGATTTGCCTCAAATGGATTTAGGGGAAAAGTGTAATTAAAAGGTGAGAACCTGAGCTGGTCTTCCATTTCTTCTGTGGTCAAAATGACTGATCCACCTGCAGCACAGCTTCTTGTCTCTATAGGTTCTTTGGCAAAGAAATTGCCAGGTATTTGCTGAGGAGAAAATATTCCTTAGAAAGCAGTTTTCTTTTTTGGGTATCTCATCTGTGACCTAGTTAAAACCTGCCTATTGATCTTGGAGGTGGAGAGCAAAGAAAATCATCTATTGGATCTTTTGCCTCCGAGGGGAAGGAAATTTGGTTAGTAAGCACAGCTCTGGAAGAGTTTCCACTCTTGTTTGCTTTGTCATCCCTTTTTCTGTCCTCAGCTCTAGTCAGTACGACTGCTGAATCCCAGAGAGTCTTTTTACTCTGATAATCCAATATTTATACAGAGGAAAACATGGTCTTGCAGTGTGTAAGATCTTCAGTCACTATTTTGTCCTTTGCAGCCAGTTTTGAAATTCTGCAAACCCGAATCTGCTCAGCCATAACCATTTTACAGAGGGAGTAAAGGAAAAAGGAGATCAAGGGAAAACTGCTGAGGAAAAGCCAGTTATCTCTTAATGATAGAGGGGCTGGAAATGGTTCAAGTTGCTCTTCCCTCTGAGAGGGAACAAGACCTGAAAATAGTACAGGGAGCTAAAGACTTGAGTCAGATTTACAGGACTGAGCTGGCTGCCAACAGCTCTCACCAGCAAAGCCTAATTCCCCTAGCAAACAGCACCACCAGGACCTGGGTTCTTCCCACCCACACCAAAACCCGCCCTGCCCTGGTTCCCAGGCTCAGATTTCCTGGATCACTGCAGAGAAGCAAGCCAGGCCCTCTGGCGTATTGGAAAACCAGCCCTCAGACACAAATAGAGTTCAATAATTGCTCAGCCAATTGTTATTTTCTTTAATTTACTCCTCCCAGTACACATAGAGAGTATTTTAAGAGTTTCTCTCTAAACATCTGTTTTATTGGGAGCCAAAACCACAGCCTCTATAGTAGATCTTGAGCTGGAAAAAAGCAAGGGATACAGTTCAGCTGCTTGCATGGAGAGTTTGGCACGGGAAGTTGATAAAACACTTTGGTACCCAGACAAGCCCTTGTTTCTTGGATCTCAAAATATTTTCTAGTTTAATCTCATCTCCTTCAAGCTCCACTGACTCTGATTTCTCCTGAACTTTAAAATTAAGTGGAAAACTAAGGGTAAGGACTAGTGCTGAGAATTTTCCCATCTTCATTGTGTGAGAGCTGGAATAGAGCATGGCAAGAGGAAGATACAGGGGAGAAGGGAAGGGAGTAGCTGTGAATCACAAAGTTTGTTCTTTCCCTGTTTTCATGCTAGTGCATGTCAGAGTAAATCAGTGCCCTTGCTAGGTCTGCTGGAAGGCAGCCCCCTCGGCTGGAGCCTTCCCCTGCTCCCTGCAGAGCTCTCAGCATCCATTAAGGAGCTGAAGGACATGTTTTGGGGGAAGTTTCATCCTCTAACATGTTTAATATTGTTGAGAGTCTTAGAGGAAAGCCAAGTTGGGGATCTTGCTGCTTTGTGTAGCTTTCTGAGCAATTTTCTCCCTTATTCCTTAATTTAGATTAAATTAACCCGTCATCCAGAAGGGGCCTGCTGCCAGCTGGGACTTCATCACAGACCAGGTGTGTGTGCACTGGGTTTCTGAGGAGTTTTAGCAGATGTGAGCTGTGCCTAGGCACCAGCTCTAGTCTGCCTAAGACTGGCTTTGCATTCCAGCCTGGCACACAGCCTGCTCTGTGCAATTAACCTGGCAGGATGTGCTCCAATCCAAGACTATTCCATAGGAATGATGAAACAGTTAATTTTTTTTTTTTTTAATTACAATTAACAAAACATAAAACTTTCATTGCAACTGATCCTGCATTTAGGTGTTTTTTGTTTGTTTGTTTGTTGTTTTTTTTTTTTTTACCATTTCTTTGAAATATTTAGAATCACAGAATTCTGGAATGGTTTGAGTTGGAAGGGACCTCAAAGATAATTTTGTTCCACTCTCTGCTGTGGGCAGGGGCACCTTCTACTATCCCAGGTTGCTCCAAGCCTGTCCAACCTGCCTAGGACACTGCCAGGGATGGGACAGCCACAGCTTTTCTTGACAAACTGGGCCAGGTCCTCACCACTGTCACAGGAAAGAATTTTTTCGATGTATATTTGGAGAAATTAATGCTGGCAGAGACACTGTAAGATAGAGTGAATAGGACAATGAGTCCTGTGGATTTTAGCCTTTCTTTTATGAACCAGTCTCAGGAAATAACTTTGAAAACAAATCTTTTTGAATCATTTCCCTATTTCCCTGAGTTAATTTTTGGTATTAAGTGAACTGCCTTTTATAAGTGTTTGAGCACTAGAAAACATCAGGCGGGCTTGTAGAGATATTTTAAGGATAATCCTTTGGGTTATATTTTGCTTTCATGAAGCTATCATAACCCCTGTAAATGTCAGTGGAAATTAGGTATTTATATTAATGGAGGCTCTCCCCTCCCTTCTTTGTTCTTAAAGGTGGGATTTTTGCATCAGTGATTCAAAAGCAAGACTGAATTTCATCAACATTTCCTCTGAAGGAGCTTGTGCTTGTCTGAGATCTGCTGGCAAGCAGCAATTGTTTAGAGGGGCTCCTTAGAATCTAATTTACAATGAAACAAACTCAAATAATATGCAAAAATAAAATTAAAAAGTGCATCAATTAACATACAAAAGTAGAACTACAACACATTCAGCTTTAACAACTCCTCAGAGGGTACAGCAGCCCATGGAAGGGAAACAGCACTGAGCATGCAAAGTGAGCAGGGGAAATGAATGGGAAAATAAACTCAGGGCTCCTCTTAGCCAAAACCAAACAAGATTTTAGAGTGAACTTTGAAGGTGAGGTGCAAAGCCAGGCACTAATAGTCTTTGGGAAATAGGCTGTGCCTAAAAGAAAGGCTTGGCTTTGGGTTGTCTGGAGAGAATGTTGTATGGAATGTCTGGGGGTGTCACTGGGGATCAGTCTTGTGCTGGCAGCTGAAGTCACAGCTGAGTGTAGATCCCGCTGTGCTGTACATCTTCAAAAGTGTCATTATTGCACTGAGCAACCCAGGGACTGGAAATTTTATAGATATTCTAAAGGCCAACATTTAGAAAGACAGACATTACTATTGCCCCACTGCCCAGAGCACAGAGTGTGCCTCAGAATCCCAGAATGGCTCAGGCTGGAAGGGACCACAGTGGGCTCATCTGATCCCACATTCCTGCTCCAGCAGGGCCACCCCAGAGCACCTGGCACAGGATTGTGTCCAGGTGGGTCTGCAATGTCTCCAGTGAGGGAGGCTCCACACCCTCTCTAGGATCCATCCAGGGCTTGGTCACTGCACAGTTCTCCCTCATGTTCAGGTGGAACTTCTGGGCATCAGTTCCTGCCCATTCCTCTTGACCAATTGCTGGGCCCTGTTGAGCAGAGCCTGGTCCCTGCTCTGGGCTGCAGACATGGATGAAATCCCCTCTCAGCCATCTCTTCTCGAGGCTGAGCAGGCCCATCTCTGTCAGCCTCACCTCTCCCCAGTCCTGAACTAGAAGCTGCCACTCACTTAAGCCTGTACCTTATTATGTAGCACAAATCAAGGACGTTGTGTTCTCCTGCAACTTCAAAAAAGCAAAAAATGTGGGGTTTGGGGTGTACCCCCTCAGAAAACCTGGCAAGAGGTGGTGCTGGCCATGGCTGTAAAGCACAGGGGTAACACTGACCTCTGGATGCTGTGTAAATGTGGGATACCTGTGGAGGTGCTGTCATCCTCACGTGAGTTCAGCTGCCTGCACCACCTTATCCCAAAACTAGCTGAATCCACCTCTGGGTGGATCAGCCAATTAGTTAAAAATCCTCTGCTGGATTCAGGAGGATTACAAGCATGGGAGCACAGGAGGGTTGGCTTTGCAAAGTCTGGGGGGAAAGATTTCTGCAATGTGTAGCCAAGCCCCAAAGGAAGTGCATTGGTGCTTGTCTGAATGTTAAGTGCTTGATTAAGCACTTTGCTGAATCAAAGCTTTAGATCATTCCTGTAGGCAAGGATTGTGACTGTATTTTTATCTCTTGCACAATGCATTAATACATTCACGTGTTTTTCAAATTGCAGCAGATTTTTTATTAGGTGTTTTGGTGCTACAGCATAGCTTCTAGGGATCCTGAAAAGTCTTGGATGGCAGTAATAATGTCACTGTGCAATGTATACAACTTATAATGAAGTGATAATTAAGGTTTCTGCCACGTTTATATTTCCTGCAGACTTCACTGACCACTTTGGACAATTAATGACCAAATACACCTTTTTTTAAGGTTCTAGGACCATTTACTCAATGTCAGATTTCATCTTGGGACATCTGTTTTATTGATTCCTCCTTCTTCTATTACTATTTAAACCCAAATTCCTCTTTTCTTTTCCCTTTTGCTGCATGGAATGTACAGAAACGGGGTTCCTCCTTTGCTCACAGGTGTCTGCAATTCAATGAATGACTGAATGGTCTTTGTAGGAAAGGTTTGCAGTCGGCTTTAGAATCTGTCTGCTTGAGAAGCACTGTGTATTATGTGCTGTTATTAATATTGCTCATCATGCTGAAATAGTTACCTTTTCCAGATGAATCACCACTGGCATAGCATTATTCAGGATATTGAAACTACCAGAAAATAGTGTTTTTCTAGGAGTAATATTCCCTCAGCACATTAGTTAGTAAATGTCACACAGAAATTGCTCATGATTTCCCTTAGATCAAAGGAATATTTCATAACAGGTGCAATATGCTTTTTCGCCTTCAAAAGAGAATGTGAGAGTCAGCATGAGATACATCCTATGGAAAAAGCTGTCTGGGATAAATCAGATTATGAGGGATGTGTAAAAGGAAGGACAGTTTCTATTTGAGATCAGGCATGTTGTCCATGGTATTTTGAAAGATGAAATATTCTGCTCTGCTGAAGGGCAGCTGAATGCAGTGACTGCAGACGTTCTTGCTGGCGAGTCAGGAAAATGACTTTCCATCCTTTTCACACCCAGTCACACAACAACACAGAACTGATGATGCTCTCGTGTCGTTCATTCCCTTTTCTTTCCTTCCACCCCACCAGCAGGCAATGCTAAGTTGCTGCATTGTGGGGTGCAACAGAAATGGGAGAATAAATAAGGATTTTGGGGGGGTTAATAGCAGGACTGGAGGTGTGTACTACTGTGTAAAACTGAGGATTCATGGGATGGTTCTAGCAGCCATGTTTCCATGTGAAACCCTGGAATGCTTCAACACAAGGGTAGGAAAGGAAGAAGATGATGTTTGGGTCAAGATGTTGGATGTTTGGGCTTGGAGCAAGGCTGAATATTCCTATGAGTAAAGGCAAGGTTCAGCAGGGCATTTCAGCAGCTGAAGAATAAGATGTTGAATTTCTGCATGTGATACAACCTGGCCTGGGAGCCAGCAGGACACACCCACCTTGAGCACACGTCTGCTGTGGATGAGATTCTTGGCGTTTCAGAAGTTTGGGGGTTACTGCTGCCAAAAAGTGTAAATCCAGAGTGAATGGCAGTGTCTGCAACCCACTGGCAGTTTGTGTGCTGAGGAGCAAAGGGCAGTGAAAAACCAGCAAATCTGGTCACTCTCTGGGCTTCACAGCTGGGGAAACCTCAGGGCTCAAAGTTGCCTAGAGAAGGCATGGCAGGGTGGAATGGAGCCAGCAGCTTCTGAGACCCAGATCAGCTCCTTCCTCCCACAGCAAAAATCTTCTTCCCACCCCAGTCCTGGAGTTATTAACAGCTGTTTCCAAACTGAAAGCAGCTTTCTGAAATTGGAGCATAAAAATAATCTTTCTCCTTCTACTCAAGCTGAACGCAAACGTCTGTGGATGAAGGGTAACAGAGAATTAGGGAAAGCAGAATATTCCTTTTTATTTAATCCTAGCAAAAATGCATCCTTCTTACAACCAAACAACAAACAGAAAACCTGTGCTGCCATAGATCTTGTTGCTAAGGAGGAGTCTATCCCAGCAATCTGTCCGCCTGCCTTTCTTGCTGTGCTGGTACTTTTCTGAAAGTGTTGAGTCTGCATTTTTATTCCTCCTCACACTCTGTACCCAGAGTAAATGATGCCAGACTCTATCAGCTCTCTGGACATCTTTCCCATAGCATTTGCAATCTTGGCTGGGGGGAGAGGGATGGGTAGTTATCTGCTTCAGTTTAAACACTACAAAACAAAACAATTCTCTCCAAGAAAGCTGGAGAGATCATCTGAATTTGCACAGCTTAGGTGGGGAAAAAATAACTTCACTGTCATTGAGATTGCCTATTCTCCCTTCACACTTAGGTTTGTAGTCAAAGGATCATTTACCAGCCTAAAATGCAGGTGGAGCAGAGAAACATCATCTGAAAGGCTGGCAGGAAGGAAATGCGCTTCACTCAGTGTCTTCACCACCCCCTTCCTTCTATCTTAGCTTTGATTGTGAGATCCTGACAATGGGGCTGTTTATAGGCACAGTTTTAGTATTTTAAAAAGTCTCAATCCTGAGCAGGACCAGGGAGATGGGGCTATTATAAGTTGTAACAAGGTACCAATTAGGCAGGTCATAGAAAGCAAAATTTGTCGTTTTTCTCCAGGGTTTTCTTCAGCTGTGGCAAATAGGAGATCCTAAAAATAAAGTTGCAGATGATTTCTCAGCAGACAGAAGTGCAGTGCACCATGTGAAATATTCCTGAGTGTTTTGGTGTAAATAGTGATTTATGTTCTCCCTACCATGGCACCACTGAAAACTCCTCAACTTGGTCAGCTGTGGATCTTTGAACCCCTGGCATAGCAGAAATCCCCTGTGTTGCCTCATTCTAAATCAAAACATAAAACCTTGATATTTTCCTGAAAGGAGGAAAGACATTGTCCTTTATTTAATGGTAACTTTGGACAAAGTTGCTTTCCTTGAAGAGAAAATGTTCTTGAGCACATCATTTTTAGAGCACAGTGTGCTTTAATAGCAGGCACAGCCTGTTTGTCCTTTACTTTTAGCTCTCGCTTGGCTGATATCAATTAAGGAGGAAATTCATAAAGGTCAGTTCATAGAATCCCAGCTGATTTGGGTTGGAAAAGACCTTGAAGATCCCTTTATTCCAACCCCCTCCTATGGGCAGGGACACCTTCTACTCTACCAGATTGCTCAGAGCCCCTTCCAATCTGGCCAATAGGACATGTAGTGGCTTATTATTCACACAGCCCCAAAATTATGAAATTATGAGTAATTTCCAGCTAGGACAACTGGTGTCTTACCTCACTTTAATTGTTGGGGCTTTGAAGTGTATTGCTTTTATTTTAGCCACGGGTAGGTTCTGTCTCATCTTCACATGCAGGACCTTCATGACACACTCCTGGAAATTAGACCATATTCCCAACCCCTTCATTCTGGCAAAAGTTCCCTGTGCTGCCTTGGGTCTTTTATCAACTTATGTATAAATCCAAATAAAATAGAAATATCCCAATAATATTTTCCTGCCTGCTAGTGGGCAGGTGGCACAATCTTAAGGCGATTAAAGGCTTTCCCTCCTCTTTAGAAATAGCAATTTCCTTCTATTTTTAGAGGTGGAGACTGTCCCTGTGTGCCTCTACCCAGACAGTTGTCCTTTACCCAACGTATGCAAATAACAGCCAGCATTAACAGGAAAATAGAACCAAACCTCTTAAGTCCTGCACAACTGGGACACTTCCACAGCAGTGACCAAGCCCTGTGGTGACATGTTCTCCCCTCCTGGCAGAAGGGTGTGATGCCTTGTGAAGGCTGATCTAGAACAGAGACTAGATGGAGTTAAAGAATAAAGAGGGATTTATTAAAAGGATTTCCTCCATGGATCCACCTTGGGCAGCACAAGAGCCCAGCCAGGGCTGCACCCAAGATGAACCAAAATGGGCACAAAATGGACACCGGGCACGGCTCTGGCACTTTGATCAGTTCTGCTCCATTTCCATATTGGAGTTAATTGTCCAATTCCAGCTTTAGCCCATCAAGTCCCATCCTTCTTGTTTTTCTTTCTTCAGTCCACGTTGTTTGTGCTCTTGGGCCTGAAATTTGGATCATTTGTCCTTGGTCCCCAGCTAGAGAAGGAATTGTTTTGTCTCCCTACTCTGTGCAGAGAGCTCACCATCCCCTGATATGAAGCCCAGACCCACACACTAAAGCAGCACAGAATCTGAAAAATATAAAAGCCAAAACCTGAGGCATGAGGTGTCTTGGGGATGTGCAGGGCACTTGGAGCATCCCTCGTGTGCCAGCTCGAGTCCCAGGAAACGGGCAGCCCTCGTAGTCATTCGGCTCACGCCACATCCCTGTCTGGGAGTCCCTCATTTAGCAATTTATGGGCCATGTCAGCGTAATTTAGTGTCTTAATACTGCTGGTCAAGGACCATCAGCGTCTTCAAAACCTCCGTTGTCCTTGGTAGGGAATGGAAGCAGAACTCGCCCGGAGTCAGCTCTCCGGGCAGCTGAGGGACAGCTGAAGGCAGAGCTGATATACACCCTTGGAGATAAAATTATTTCCCTGCTGGAAAAAAAAAATGGCTTTAAGAGCAGCATTAAAACTAGTAGCGAGAGAGAATGGGCTCTGAAAGATCCACTTCACGGGCCTGTGCTCTCCCCTGGAGGCAGCAGGGCTGGGGTGGTGCAGGACAGGCACAGGAGCAGGTGGCTGCTCTCCAGCTGGGCTGTCCCCAGGCCCTGCTCCCTGGCCAGCCATCCCTGCTGGACAATCACTGCCACACTCAAGGACAGAGGGAGATGAAGGCTGAAGTGTTTCACACCTGCACTTTGGGGTAAAAAACTCATGGTTTTATACTTTCCTTGAACCCTCCTTTCAAGGCGAAGAGGTGGTGCCTGATTTCTCAGTCATCTGCATCCAAGACTTTCACCACTTGCTCTAAGTATAGCAAAGACATTCCTGTAATTCAGAGGTTCACTCACCAGGAAGAATGCTAGAGGTGACTTTCTACTGGTGAAAAGGGACAGTAGAAGAAAGAACTGCCTAAAGATCCATATTAAAAGAAGAATAGTATCTTAAATGAGATATTTGTAAGTAAAAAGTAAGGACACAGTGGACTGGAGCTTGCCTGAGTGTATGACTTCTGTGGAGTAGTTCAGGGAAAATGACATTTGATTCTCTTTCTGAAGGTTTTGTGGGAAGGTTTCATCCATTTTGTCTCACACAGAGTGTGCACACCCTGAAGTCTCTGTTGGTGCAGTCAGGTCCTCCTGTCCCTTCTGTCAGGTTCCCAAGGGTATTTATTTTTTAAGAGGTTTTTTTTTTTTCTGTTCAGATGCTGAGTAAGTTCTGCACAGGATGTAGCAGAGTGGAGAGTCACATGTGGTTGCTCTTTCTGACTTCTAATAAAGAAAATATAATTACTGTCATTATTTACAGCACTAACATCCTATGAGGAAACCTTTCTCTGTCTGATCCCACTTCCAGCTCCTCTGCTTCTGTCTCCCTGCTGTTTTTCACAGAAGGCCCCAGAGGGAATAACTTTGCAGGTTTTTAGAGATGTTTTTCTCCTGTTGAGGCTTGCTGCTCTTCTGTTGTCTTTTTGCAGGGAGTCCAGGCCAAGGACATGTAGTGAAACTGTTTTCCAACCAGGCTTCTCAAGTGGGGGGACAGGGAGAAAATAAACAACTCTGGCTTTGAAATTCCCCATGCAGCGAGAGCAAGACCTTTTTTTTTTTTTTAGCTCCAATAAGAAATTTTCAAGGAAAGGAGTGAGGAGCATTTTATCTTGCTGATAGGAGAATATTAAAAACACAGGAGGATGCCGTGAGAATGTGAAACCTTCATTGCTCTGAACCCAAAGAGAGGCAAGAGATAAAGTGCCAGTGCCTTTGTCCTATTAGCTGCTCCTGTTTGCTCCACTGTGCCAGTCTGTTGAGGTGTTTAATGACTTTTCACATCACCATGGGGGCACTGAGACAAGAGAAGCCTTCATTTCCAGTCTTCTCGCTTTCTCCTCCTTTTTTTCACTCCTTTGCCTCAGCCTCTGATGTGACACATTCTTCCAGGGTGTCCTGGCTATCCTAATTCCTGTGTCACCCTTCTACTTGCTGTTTATTTGTTGCAGGCAGCACCTCTGGGGCAATGGTGCTGGTAAGGAATAAGCAACACAAGGAATTGGCTTTGGAAGCCAATTTGGAAGCAAAGGAAAAGGTGCAGGTAGGAGTAGGAAGCAGAAGGAATTTCACGGTAAGAGAAAGGAAAGCATCAGCCGGCATCACTGCAGCAGAGACATCCTGGCAGTGCATGCCCAGCCCCTGGGGGTTTCTCCAGTCCTTCTCCAGTCCCTGGATTTGCTGGTGAGAGCCCCGGGCTGGCTGAGCTGCTCTGCAGTGTACAAACAGCTCGGCATCGCAAAGTTCAGCAGGATTTACGGCATGACAGCGCCGTGTGAGTCACCAGTGCTGGGCATTGAACTCGCAGCCCTCACCCTCTAAATCCAAGAGCTGCCACAGCCCGAGGTGAAAGGCCACATCTCCGAGATTAAGGAGAGCCATAAAACACCCCATGGCCCCTCTCTTTGGTGCTGGCTCTCCCCTCAGAGCAGTGGGAGGTGTGGGGGCTCCGTGCCCTGCAGAACAGCAGTGGCCACGTCACTCATGGCTTGTCCCCTGCCTTGTGCAGGGCAGAACAGTGACCAGGAGGGAGGAGAAGGGGAATGAAGCATTCCAGAGTGAAGCTGGGGGCAAGGTGCAGCAGTGGCGCTGAGGGAAGCTGTGTGATGGATGCGGTGGTGGCTGGAGCTGAAAGGCCCAGGGTTGTTTGTTGTCTCAGCAGTGGGAGCCCCACCGGGCAGGGCTCCCTCCCCCCAGCACCCAGGAGCTGAGGGTATACAGCAGCTGAAAAGTGACTTTAGGGGCCTTCTCACTGCTGACTCTTCAGTGGGTCTGGGCAAAATATGAATTTACTGCTGTTTCCCCCTCGCTTTGGGGTTGCAGGTGATGCTCTGAAGGCAAATGTTGAGAAGGGTTTACTACAAAAGCCATTTCTTCCCCCCCTCATCCTGCCCCAAACAAACAGGGCTGGGTGCATGGAGACACTGCTTGGCAGTCAAGCAGTAGCAGTCTGTAGCCTTTTAGGTGTGTGGATGCTCCTTATTTTTCTGCTTTTGGATTCTGTTGGTGTCCCTGTGCTTAATGGAGAGTGAGGATGGGAGGGGATGGGAAGTGAATAACCCCTCTGGGGAAAAAGAAGAGCTTTCTGTTGCCTCTCTCCACAGCCAAAATATAAAGGTTTGAACCTTTGTTTTCATTCTAATACAGTGGGAAGATGGAGAATTTGTTTGTGGCTGAGCTTTGCCCTTTTATTGCCCAGGGATAAACCATGTCCAGAGCTTTGAACATCTCTGAGTTCCTGATGGCATCTCACAGGTCACAGGTGACTGATCAGTCTAGCGGGCTTAGATTGTAGAAATCCCATGCTGAATTTGATGGACCAGAATTTCCCAATGGGAAAATCCGTAAGATCTACAAGAATTAAGTCATGGGGGATTTCCTCAAGGATGCCCATCCCAGGGCACAGAATCTCACAGAGGTGTGGATATTCCCAGCCTGCATTACAGCCCTCCCACTGTAACCAAAGCTAACAAAACAACAGATTTGACTCCATTTGCTTTTAATCAGAGCTCACATCATGGCCAATATCAAAGATATTTTGATGTCTTTCACTCTGGATCTTGAGAAAATACTATGTGGTCTAAAAATTTTTGTTTTGTCAAAACCAAAATATTTTGCTGGAAGGAGTCTGTTTCAATGATAGCTCCAGCTGGGAATAGTTGAAACAAATAATTTAGATTTTGTTTTGATGCCACTCCACTGTTTTGATAAAATAAAACATGTCAACTGCATGTATTATGACAGTTCACACTGTAATAAATATAAATGTCTACGGCCAGTGTTCTGTAATATATTATGCTACTTCAATGTAACCAAAATGGACAATTTCCCTATTAAAATGTAATGCTGCACCACAATTGAAATAAAATATTTTAAGCAACAAATCATCTCTAAAATTTTAATTCAATAAGAAATATAAAAATTTCAACTTCTTTCCCTGAGTCAGATATAAAAAGACAGACAATTTTCTGTATAATTTATTCTCCCACCCAAGTAATTTTGGTTTGGAGAAAGAGGTGAGAAATAACCTACTTGACAATTCTGAAATAATTTATTCAACAGATTAGAAACTGATGGAACTTGTGCTTCTGTAAAGTTAAGTGGTAGGGTAAGGCCACAAATGTTCATGTGAATATGGGAGTGGATTATATATATTATCACTTATAGTAACTGACATCGTGCTCAACCCCTTCTGTGCTAAATGTTCCATGGTTCCAGTGTTTAAAATCTCAGAAGATGAGGCAAAGGAAAGCTGGAGCTGCCCAGCCAGGTGCAGGTGTTTTTGTGAGAGATTTTAGGAGCTCTGCTCACACAGGCTCCCTCTCACAGGCAGCAGCAGTAAAGACAGGAAAGCTTTGGCTTAGCCAACATATTGCCATTGAAAAATAAATTTATTGCAGGTGCCAGGGATGAGTTTGGTCGACCCCTTTAGGTGCCAGCAATGTGTGGAGCAGTGATTCTCATCAGCTTTGCAGCAGCTCAGAAGTTGTCCTGACATCATCCAAGTTCTCCTGGTGTATCTTGGCCACCCCATCTCTCCTGCATATGTGGTTAGAGGCTGCTCTCTTAAATGGAACAGGGTTTGGGAGTTGACTGCAAAAGCTGCTTTTAAATATTCTGAATTTTTATGGCTGGATGGCAACAAAGTTGCACGCCCTTTCCAAAGAATAAGCTCAGTGCACGGTGGAATGTAGAGGTTTCTAAACATTATAGAATGGTTTGGGTTGGAAGGGATCTTAAAAATCATCTTGTTCTGACCCCACTGCCATGGGCAGGGACACCTTCCACTAGACCAGATTGCTCTAAGCCCTGTCCAACCTGGCCTTGAACATTTCCAGGAACATTTCCACTTTCACAGCTTCTTTGGGTGAGAGAGGAAAGAAAAAGGACATTAATCCTCCCATGGCTGAGTAAAAGCACAAGTTCTGTGTGTGCTGGCTGAGCCAGTGGTATTCAAACACAAGTGTGTTTTCTCAAATACATTGCTTCAAGGCCCTGAGTCAAAACAGGAGTTATTTATGCACACATAAAATTAATCCTCAAATGATTAGCTCGGGAATGCATGTCCTGCAAGTAATCGCTGGTAGTATTTTAATAATGAGAAGCTAAGTCAGGAGAAATTCTGCTCTTAGTTATTCTGCTAGAGAATGTGGCTGCTAGTAATGAAATAATTCAGTGAGTTATACATTTGCTTTATTTATGGATGTACTCTTTACTTATACATATTTTTATTACTTAATATTTAAAATGCACTGAGGGCATGTAAGATGCAGCAGCAGAACCCTGGTGCTGCTTCAATCCCGTGCCAGGATTCTGTGGAGAAACAGCAGCAGGAGGGCTCAGATTCCCCAGGTTATTGTACCTGCCCTGTGCTCACCTCAGGGATGTCTGGATGGGAATGATGGTGAAGTTTTAGATCCCACAGGAGCCAGGAAAGGAACGGAATACAGCCCAAAACAAAGCAGCTCGTCTGGGCTGACAGTGACACGTCCCTGCTGCAACACTGCCAACCCTGGGCACCCAAAAGTCATGGTGTACAACATCAAAATCATGAATTGTAAAAAAAAAACCTACAAAAACCCCCAGCATATGGAAGATTAGATTGCTTTTATTTGGCACAACACGCCTTGGTAAATGTAGGAGCTGCATTTTTAAACCTTTCCCTTTCCTCTTACTGAAGCAAGGAGGGTTAGAATTATGCTGTTATTTTTACAAAAGAGACAGTCAGAAAATCCTTTAATGCTTGATTTAAAAATACCAGGTTATTACCCAACATGTGGCACATGAAGAACTCTTTGCTCACATTTGCATCTCGATGTCCCCAAGCCTGTTTGTACAAGTAAAGGGCTGGCCCAAGTAGATTTCTTTTTCCTTTTGACATACAAGGAGGTATAATCTATCTGCAAGAATGGAGAGGAAAACAGATTATTTCTTTTCTTCTTTTTTTCATTACCCCAAGAGGTTTGCAGTCTGGTCTCTGTGTGAAAATAAATGGGTGAGGCCAATAGTCTGAAAGCACCACTGAATGATGCAATGATGTGTCTTAAAGCAGTAATATTTCATGGCAAATCATCTTGCTTTAAAACAGAGACAAGATGCTTCTGTTTTTCTCCAAACTACATCTGTTTTCTTTTTTTATTTTTTATCCTTCTCTTCCAGAAACCTGATTCAAATCCAACCCAGGGCTTGGAGGCTGTACTGAGCTCATTTTGGAAAGTGATTTTAGTCTTGGTAGTGTAAATTGGGTGGTTGCAGTTCCCTTGCTTGATGGAAAGCCATTTCTGGTAGAAAAGAGCAAAAACTTAGGATTTTGGATGCCAAACATCCTCTTGGTAGTAGATTCAGCCTCAATAGCTGATGTTTGAAGGCAGAACTGAGCTTTCTGATCAGGCCTGGACAGGACATCAGTCCTGGATGCTGTGAGAGGAGCCAAGCAATTGGATGGCATGGCATGAAGACAATCCAGTTTTTTCCAACTAAGAAGATCCTGAGAACAGTGCCATTTGGGATGGGCAGGGAAACCACAAATATCATAATTGGGTTTCCTTCCTTTCCTTCTTCCTCCTTTTTTTCTTCAAATATGAAATACAAAAGAATTGTTTCAGCAGCTTCTGAAAACATCTATAGCTTTTTAAAATTTTTATTTCTCTTCAATAATCTATTTGATTTTGAGATGATTGCTTTGGAAAATTATCAAACTAAAGAATTGGAAGAATAAAAATCTGTAGCAATGACATTTTCTTCTGTATTTTTTCATAAATGAAAAAAAAAAACAAAAAAAAACCTCAATATTTTTAGAAAAAGTTGCTTAAATAATTTTTTAGTGGTGGAGGGGAAAAAAAAGGTCAAACTGCCAAATTCTGCTGATGGGCTCCTTGGTGCAGGTGGATGATGCATTTTGATGTGTGGACTCAGAAAGGTGGCAGTGGCTGCCTTTACTGAGGTTTGCTTTCCTCCAGCTGCAATTCGCACAGGGATAAAACCAGAGACAAATCTCCCAGTCTGAGCACAGCTGACTGAAGCTCTCTACAGGTTTGTTTTCCCTTCCCCTGTCAGGGTCAGGTGTTGGCCACTGCCTGCAGCACAAACCCACCGTGAGCTGCCCAGCAGTGAGATCCTGTGGCTGTTCCCTGGCTCAGGAGTGGGACTGAATTGCTCCAAACCCTCTCCTTTATTATTATTTCTTTTAGATGGACAGCAGGGAAGTGTGTTAGGAGCGGGCACTGTGGAGCCATAAATCTGTGGCTGCAGCTGGGGAAGGAGGGACAGGCAGGGGTCTGGCAGGGGTGACACTGTCCCTTCACAGAGGTGTTGGCTGTGGGATTCCTGTGCATATGGATGCAATAATGAGTGAATATGACTGGCGAGCTCCTCACTCAGAAACATTGGTGCTTTTTTATTGTTCATTTCCTCGCCTTCCTGTGAGTTTGCTCCATTGATTGGTCTCTTCCTGGGGTCCCTCACCATCCTGCCCATCCCGAGGAAATTGCCATGGCACCTTTCTGTGCCTCTCTGTGGCTGCTTGCTCGTCATCATCAACTTCTGAAGGGAATGAAGAAAACCAACCCAGCCCTGCTCTGCACAAGCGCTGGGGGCTTTCTTGTCTCCTCCTTCATCTAACCCTGCTCATTAGCCTGAATTTTTGCAGCGTGTTTGGTAGCCTGGGCAGAGTGCATTGATCTTTCTGCTGCCAGGCAGTGGAAAAGGGGGAGAAGCAGGAGAGGGAGAGGCACAGACTGGCCTGCAGTAGTGACTCAGCTGGAACTGCTTGGCAGGGCTGTTTGTGAGCTCAGGAGAGGTGATTGCAAGGCACGTTTTCAAATGAAATTTGCAGGAGGGCTTCCTTTCAGCCTGGGAGACCTGTGGCTGTGCTGATTGTCCTGGGTTTTGTGTCGGAGCTTTTGCAAATCTGTCTTGTCTTGAAATAGTCCAAAGGGTTTATTTCACCTCCCGCTCCAGCCAGAAGGGGTCTGGATATTTGTGTATGCGTGTTTTATCTCCAGCCCTGCAGTGGTTTTCAAAGCTGAGCGAATGGTAAACACAAGTGCTTAAAAGGTGTTGGGATTTTTAATGCCCCTCCGGTTAAAAGGGAAAGAAGTAAATGGGAACAAAAACAGAATAGAAGAAAATGCACTGTCTACAAGGGAAAGAAAAAATGTAAAGAAAATGGGTGTTTAAAATGAAATGCCCCAAAAGAGTACCTCTGCAAAGTGTCTACACCACAAGCCTCTCTTCTTTCTTTCTTTTTTGTCTTTACAGAGATGTTTCATTTGTAGCTGATGGATTGATGACCCATTATCCTTATTTACACTCTGGCAGAAACAAGTCAGGGTCACTCACAATGTTACCCCCACCACCGGTCCTTTGTACAACCATAGCAGCACAAAAAGGATGTGGGGGTACAGAAGGCTGGCTTGAGAAGTGGCAGTGCCACCATAAAACACCCCTAAAGTGTCTGGCAGGCCTCTTCAGTGGCTCCTTCCTGTGAGTCAGTGCTGCTGCCCCAACAGCCACTGCAGCCTTTGAGATTTATGGATTTGAACAAGCTTGAGGTCCCTGTGCCCTCGAGTGTGGGTGGGAGAAGGGCCATCCTCCTCTGGCCCCACAGATCCTGACTTGGTTCCCCCCACCTCATTGCTCTGTTTGTTTTTTTCTGACCCACCAAGCAGGCTCAAAGGCAATGATTTGGCCAGGATCTCATCCCATCCTTCCCTTCCTTTGGCTTTATAAGATGAGCCAAGGCTGGGGAGAGGGCCTCCAGCAATGCTGCCTTTTCTCTCTGGTTTAGTGTCTCCTACAAGCACTGCAGAACTCCTTTGCCATCAAAGGACTTTTTACAAGAGGAAAATCCCTCTGAGACCACTTTGCATGGGGTTAAGTCTCCTCTGCACTGCCAAGTGGCCAGATGGCACTGGAGAATCAGGCCTCCAAATATTAGTCAAAAAGCCCATGTCCTCCTCCCCTTCAATTCCTTATTTGGCTGCTGGCACAGGGAAGATTTCGTGTTCCCAGAGTTGGACGTTTGTCAGCATCCTCACTGCTCACCCATCCACCCACATCCACCCCCAGCCCCGAGCAAGCTGCTCACACTACAGATGTGCTGTGTCTTTAGCCACGGAGTCCCCATTACTGGGGGATTTGTATTCAAGCAGGGTTCTACATTTGTGTAGCTTTTTTTTCCTCTCCTTTTCTTTAGCGCACCTTGTATTTAATTTGGCAGAAAGCTCTGTTGAAGCTGCTTTACCTTTCCTACATTATTATTCAATTGTATTTCCCCTGATGAAAAGCCTGGCAGTCTGCTGCTCAGTGACAGATGTGCTAGCTTTGGTTGAATCACCACCACTAGGCTTATTATGGGTTTTACTAATGTTTGCTGTTTTACACTGTAACAGGTAGGGTGATTCACTCAGTCAAGGCAAACACACAGACACACATATGCACACACAGATTTAGAGACACCCACACACACAGAGAGAGGTGAATCAGCCTAAAATGATCCTTCCTTTTTGCATCTCTCTGACAAAATGTTCCTGAGTCCCCTGCCTGTGTGTTGGTTCCTCACTGAGCAGCCACCCACGAGGAGTTATCACTGCCCAGAGGGGCTGGGCTACAGGGGCTCTGGATTTTAGTTACCAACACAAAAATTATCCTGACTAACCACAGGCAGCTGTGGCTGGTGGTTAGGTCACCTGTGTGTAAGATTAATGGAATGCTTCCTCAGTTAATACAGCTTGCAGGAATTCATATTATTCAATCCAGAAGTCCTGAGGCTGGTTTTAGCAAAGGGCTTATCCTGCAGTCCCAGTCCCTGGGATTTGTGGCTGCTGAAGTTAATTGTGTGGGGTTAGAGGGGTGTGAGCCTGAGCTTGTTTTGACAGAGCAGGTCCCTGTCCCTTGCAGTGTAAACCCAAAAGCCTCTGCAAACGTGTGTTAGCAGCCCAGAAACCCTCCCTGCCCTGGGCTGAGCCCAGCATGGGCAGCAGGGGAGGGGATTCTGCCCCTGTGCCCTGAGCTCAGGTGAGAGCCCACCTGCAGAGCTGCCCCAGCCCTGGGCCCAGCACAGGAAGGAGCTGGAGCTGCTGGAGAGATCCAGAGGAGGCAGCAGGGGGATCCCAGGGATGGAGCAGCTCTGGGATTGTTCAGCCTGGAGAAGAGAAGGTTTAGGGGTGGCATAATTGCAGCCTTCCAGTAACCAAAGGGAGCCAACAGGAAAGATGGAGAGAGACTGTTCACAAGAGCCTGGAGTGCCAGGACAAGGGGGAATGGCTACACACTGAAGGAGAGCAGATGGATATTGGAAAGAAATCCTTCCCTGTGAGGGTTCTAAGGCCCTGGCACAGGGTGCCCAGAGAAGCTGTGGCTGCCCCATCCCTGGAAGTGTCCAAGGCCAGGCTGGAGTGGGCTTGGAGCACCCTGGGATCATGGAAGGTGTCCTTGGCCATAGCAGGGGGTGGAATGAGATGAGTTTTAAGGGTCTTCCAACCCATCCCATTCTGTGATATGCCAAGGCCTCCAGGGAAAGTGATGCTGCCTGAATATGGAGCCCCAGCATCACTCCAAGGTTTTCAATCAGCTGTGTGATGAGAGTGCAGGTTGCAATCCAGTTCAGTGCTCCAGAAAAATGCCTTTTTTATAGTGGTTTTCTCAACTTGCAATGCCAGGGAGCGGGAAGTATTAGCAGATTTAATTCTACACATCCATACACTGAAATCTCCAGTGTTGTCCTGAATTATGTAAATCTCCAGAGGCTGCAAAACTGGGCCAGGAGCCTCAAAGAACAGTTTTTGTTCTGCACCCTCCAAACTGCTTTGTCTCCCAGCTTTCAGGGTAGAATTGGCCATGTACTATGCAGCAATAGAAAAAAAAAATGTTTAAACTAGGAAAACTTTTCATTCATATTTAGTGAGATATTAAGGTACAATATTAGGCAGTTTATATACAAACTGCCTGGTCTCTTTAATTAAAACTCAGAGGGACTAGTTGTAAAATAATGAATGTCTCACTCTGCAGTACTGAAACTTTCTCTAATGAATTCTTTGCCTTGTGTGCCTCTGTTCCCACCTGACATCCTGTATTCATTCACAAGGTGTTCCTCTTAATGAAAACAAGGTCACTCTTTCAGCATTTGATGGCCAAGAAAGGAAAAGGTGATGGAGCTGCGGCCTTACAGAGTGTGTTATGTTTTTTCCCTCCTTCCATAATTGCAAAAAGCTTCCATTGATGTCAACAGGACTTAGGCTTGAATAGGAAGAGAAGAATAGGTGCCAGATTGGACACTGGGACAAATTGGAGTTCAGTCCAGATATTCAGTTCCTTACATCGATTTTCCACTTTTGTCTGTCAGTGCCTTCCTTATGGGACAATAATCCCAGTTTGGATGAAGGAAGCATTTGTCTTTCTCTGCTTACAGGCTGATGTCTAATGCTTATTAGGTGGTAATACTGATGTCACATTCACAGACTGATTTTGAGTCCTGAACCTTGCAGGGCTGCTCTCCGTGCAGAAACTTGATAGCAGAAGGTGTGAGCCCTGACAAGTAGAACAACCAAAGCAAAAGGAGAGGAAAGAAAGTTTTATAAACTTCTCTCACAGGCAGGGAGCTGGGAAAGGAAGGCAAAGTACTTTTTCATGCTTTTCATGTGGCAGCAATAGAGCCTAAATCCCTGTCCCCCTGTGCCTGAGGGTACAGCCAGCACTGACTGAAGAAAGAGGGGTATAATTAACCCAGCAGTTTCTTGTCACCTTCTTCCTCAGGGTCATTTCTTTCACCACTTCTTGGTGCAGAGCCATGCTTTGAAGCAGCAATGTGCAAACCCTTCACACTGTGGGGTTTCCTGACCTCTTGCCTGTCTCTGGTGTCCTGTGAAGCTCCTGAGCATCCCCCCAGGCTGCTGCTCTGCTGAGTGTGTGCTCCCTTTCCCTGCTCCCCATAGTGTAAAAGGTTATTCTCACCTTCCCACCACAAGGAACCACCCCCAGAGTGGTTCTCCACTCAAACAGGAAAGGATGGCACCTGAAAGGAGCCCACAGCAAAGATGGAGAGGGATTGTTAACAAGGGCCTGGAGTGACAGGGCAAGGGGGAATGGCTTCAAACTGAAAGACAGTAGGTTTAGATTGGATATTAGGAAAAATATCTTCCCTGTGAGGGTGGGGAGGCACTCACAGAGAAGCTGTGGCTGCCCCTGGATCCCTGGAAGTGTCTGAGGCCAGGCTGGAGCAGCCTGGGTGAGCGGGAGGTGTCCCTGGCTGTGGCAGGGGTGGGATGAGATGGGATTAATGCCTGCTCCAGACCAAACCAGTGCATGATGGCCCTGTAAGAACCCCAAATTCCTTGTTCCAGATCCCATCTACCAAAGTGCATGTGTGAGGCTGTGGCAGAGAGCTCCCACTCTGGAACCCCACCTGGTCTCTGCTGCACTGGGCAATGGTTAAGCACATGGAGTTTCCTGTCTTTCTCTGTTGGCCTGTTTGTGAGAGTCAAGGCTTTTTTCCTACCTCCTTGGAAACCTGTGCTTGGAACAGATTATTATTTAGCATAAATCCACAGAGCTCCCTGAGCTGTTTCTAAGAAAAGTAAACACCCCAGCACACGTGGTAGCTGGCAGGAAGAGCTGGCCTGCACTTTTTTTCCCCCAGAAACACCCTGGAAAATAACTTTGAGCAGCACATGACACTGAAGACTGGAGGGGGAAGAGGAAAATCACAGTCTGCTCACTCATTGCTGGCAAAAAAAACCCCAGAAAAATTAATAAAAAAATATCATTACAAATTATTTCTTGACCTCTGTGGAATGAATACAAACACTCTTCCACCTCTGGGAAGCCTCAACATGTAGCCCCTGCCCACTGTAATGAATCTGGGAGCTAATCTGTCCAGGAGGTGAGTGTCACTGCCAGGGGGACACATCAGACGTCAGCTCTTAGTGACATCCACCTTCTGGGGACACTAAGCCAATTTACCTAATTCCAAAGAAATTTCAGCAATAAAAGTAAAGGTGGCGAGAGGAGCAGAGGCTGGGGAAGGATTAAAGGCATTTGCATTAATAAATAGAGATGTTATCATGGAGAATTAATGTTCTTTGATCTGGATCTTGGCAGCATTAGGAGATGCCAAGTACAGTGCCTCATTATCTCTCAGAGGTTATGGGGTCAGCCTGGGACAAGGGGAAGTGATTTATGCAGCATCTCTGTCAGAGGGATGAGAATATGTATGAAATAATAAGACTTGCAGAGACCATTAGTGAAAATCTCCCTGGATCCCAAGGTCTCACATTGCACTGGGTTCCCTCTGTGCATCATTCAAGCATTTTCTTCCTCAGCTGTGTCCCCTCTCTCTCTCTCTTAGCATTTTTATATCTCAAATTAGGAGTGCTCCTTCCCCTTCCAGACTCTGATGGGCAAATGTCATTTTAAATGGGTGGTTAATCCAGAAGAAAAAACAGGATTCCTTAATTTGAAAATTCTTCCCCTTCTTCTCACTCCTTAGGAGAAACTCGTTTGGGAGGCAACATTTGAATGAAAAGGACAAGTGAAGAGGTGAGTGTTGAATGGTTCAGGTACTAATTAAACCATCAAGGACAAATGAATGGGTGTGTGGATCTCTCCTGTGTGTGTGTGAATTGAGAATCCTGCAGCTGGACATGGCAGGGAGAGTTCAAACCTGCCACACCTTGGCTTTTGCTAACAGAGTCATCCAAGCTCCTCACTGAAAACTGCTTTTGGGCAGGATGAGCAAAATCTACTGATCTCAATTGCTATTTTGCAGGAAAAAAAATTATAAAATATGAATTTTTAAAGTTTGTTTTCAAAGAACATGGAACTTACTTGAAAGCATTGTTTGGCCATGCGCTTCTCCTGATTATTGTTTGAAAGAGTCCCATTTAAAACAAAAGAAGGACAGGAAGATGGAATCCTAAAAGCTATTTATTTCTTTATTCATTTTCTTAAATAAATGAGAGGAAGAGAGATATCTCCAAATAAATGGGAGAATTTACTGAAGAAGAGGCTGAGACTGAGCTCAGATCCAGAGAAGCCATAGGAAAGAGAGGAAAAAAAAAAAGCTCTTTACAAGGCAGTTCTTGTGTGCCACAGGTTTCCCTGGAGTGCTCAGAGCTAAGGCTGCCCATTAAAGAAACACTCCAATAATCTCCTTTTTTGGGCTCCAGGGACACCAGTGAGCCCAGGCCCACCCCAACCCTCCCTCCTCTGGTAGAGCAAGAGCCAGATGGATTTCAAGCACCACCATCAGGAATTAAGCACTTAATTCTCATTTATATTCTAAGGGAACTGGGCCCTGGGCTGCTCCAGCTGCTTTGGAACCTTCTCATCTTCCCTACTCTCACCTCTACAACTTGTCAATAACTTTTCCTATTCAGGATCAGGGTAACAGGTAAAGTCAAAATTAAATTGGTGTGTGAGAGAAATGGACCAAAGAATCTGGATCAAATCAGATGAAATCTTCTCTTTGCACCTTTTCATATTTTTGTTCTATTTTCTCTCTCCAATTCTCCCCTGCATTTCAGGAGAAATGCAATGCTTTTGACCAAAACCACCTGAACTTTTGATTTTTAAAAATACCCTTCTCTGTGCTCCATCCCATTCAGTGGCATTTGCCTGTTAAAATGTGAAATTGAAAAGTTGCTGTCCAGCCTCATAAAAGTTACCATTTCTGTTAGCAACTATATTTGGGTCTGTCTTGAGCCTTATTTATGGACTCCTTGATTTTCCAAACTGAATGCTCTCAAATTCAGTGTTTTTTTTTTTTTTTAAGTCAGTGAAGAAAAAATCATAAAGGAAAATAAGAATGCAGGCTATTATAAAGTTAAACAGGCAGAAGCCAAGCACAGGACTGCATAGGAGGCAGGGGAAAATACAGCAGAAGATTTTGTTATAATATAATGAATGTCCAACTCACTTTGGCCAATCCATTTCTTTATGTGGTGGGGGTGTGGAGGTTGGGATTGCCTGGGTTTGTGTGCCAGTCTGGTTCAGAGGAGATAGGAAATACAGTGCCAGAGTGAAGGAAATTACACTCTTTGTACCTATTTTCAGCATAACTTTGTGCAGGAATGCACAAAGATCAGTAAAAATGTGTGTAACGAGCCGCCTCTCCCACCAGAGGAGAACAGCTGTGTTGCTCCAAAAAAGAGAAATTGGGTGACTTTGAATCCTCCTGAGGCTGAAGGGGAAGGAGTTTCCCCACTGGTTTATCCTCCAGTGGGTGCTGGCTCCAGGCTGGTTTGCTGGGTGATGGAGCACAGCCTCCCACGTGGGGAAAACACCACCTTGGCCATTGCTGCCCCTCTGCACGCCCTGAGAAGGCAAACAGGGCTGACAGAGAGCTGCAAGTCTGCTTTCAGACACCCTCGGAACACCTGGGATCTTCAGGAGCTAAGAACTTGTTTTAACACTCAGGATTTTTTGTCTGCCATGTTTATGCATGATGAGCTTGAGCCAAGGACCCAATTATGATTTTCTTATCTCTCTCCCTTCTTTCTTCTCCACTTCTTCCTCCACCCATTATCAGGGACACCTGGAAACAATAAAGAGTTGTTTGTTTGTTTCCTCCTGCTCCCCCTTATTTTCTGGTGCATTTGATGTTGTGAAAGCAGGGCTGTTAGAGATCCATTAAGCAGTGTTTGTAACGGAAGGGAAGAGTTCTCTCTGGTTTGAGGAAGATAAGGCACATAAATCGAACTCCCCCTACATCTAAACAATTCTGTAAATAGCTGAGAAGGACTGCAAACATGGTGCAGCTTTTCCTGTGTACTGCATGTCCCATCTTGTCACAACTGGAAGCCAGGAGAGCTGAAGAATTGGGATCACAAGCTTCAGACAAGACCAATGAACCATTTTCCAGTCTGGAAGCAGGTATTTACAATGAGATAATTAATTTGTTTGCCAAGGTACTGTTTATTCAAAGAGCATCCAGCATGTTCACCCAGCCAGTGAGGCCATTCTGCAGCAATGATCCATTTGGGAATTGCCTCCTCTGGGTTTAGGAAAGGCCTGTGAGTGCCAACTACCTCAGTCATGGGGCTGCAGAGACCACCCAGCCCTGCCTTTGCTCAGAAAGATTCTGCAGTGGAGGGGTACAGTCTCCTGCTCTAAGCAATCATCTACTTCGTGTTTGCATCTGTTCTGCAGCAGGTAGGAAACCAGTCAGATCCCATCCATCCCTGTGGGATGTCCATGCCATTTTCCCATTTCCACATGTTCAGGATTTTTCTCCCAAGAGATACTCCAGAACGTTTGTTAATAATGCAGTTCACAGCTCACAGGGGAAGGAAGGAACACAGAGAGTCTTTTTTTAGAGCTGTTTCATCCTGGATCCCTTGGCTTAAATGATACTCTTTCAGCAAGCTTAATATGGATTGGAAAGGCTCCCAAACATAAAATGTGTAAATTAAAACTCCCCTGGAATGATAAGGAAGGAGAATATTTATTCTCACTCTTGTCCCACCGTCTCAAAAACCCAGGTCAAGAAGATTATCCCCTGCTTCTGAAGGAATGAAGAAATGTGGGCAATAGCCCTTGACAGACAAAACCTGCATGATTTGAGCTCAGAGCTGAGGCCCCAGGTGGATAAATGCTAAAGGATAAAGAGTCCCTGGGTTTAATCTGTACTGGAAGGGTTTTGTGGGCAGCTAACAGGCCAAAGGCTCTCACTGAGAACTCCAAAAATCTTTCTTTTTGGGCTTCTGGTGACATTGTTTAAGGAACACATTGCTGTTGGGTGGGCAATCAGGTTTAACCCTGATTAATTAGGGACCCCACACCTAATCATTATGGAGGCACAGAAAAGCTGGAGGGGAAGGGGCTGGAGCAGAATGAAGCCACACTAACAGGAGTCCTGTGTTTTTCTCCAGCTCCCACTCCATGGCATTGAGGATTATGGTTTTGGACATCCTTCTACAAATTATTTCGTGTTTCTCTCTTCAAATACAGGCCCCAGTGGACTTTTGTGGCCCTCACCTGATCCCCCTGAATGAAAAGCAGAGGCCACAACATCAGAGACTCCACATTGCCAACTGCTCTGTTTTATCAATAGGTGGGAAAAGATTTTGGAAGGGAGGAGAGAATTCATGCGATTCTAAAGAAATATTTCAGCAAAAGAAGAAAGAGCTTGAAAAGCTGAACCAGTCCATTAATCCCTTGCCGAAGACAGTTTAATACCCATTAGGAGGCAGACACAGGGTGTGTTTCCCTCCATGGACACACACAGATTTGGCTCTGGAGCTAGAAACACTAACTTAGTATTTCAGGGACTGGCACGGAACTGAGGAGTCCATTCCCCTTTGGGGTGTAATTTCTTAATATATTAAAAACAAAAGACACATAATGTTAAAGATGACTTTAAAAATGTTACTAATAACTCCCTGGGGTCAAGAGATCTTGAAGCACTCGGTTATTTCTGACTTTGAGCCAGAACTAGCAGGGTTTTTCACTTTAATATCTCTGGTGTCCGTGGCTGAGATGTGCTGCCTCTATTTTAACAAGAGATTTGGACAATTTTGCCCTCTGAGTCTTACAGAAATCTACTGTCCCCGGGGAGAGTGGCCTTGCAGGCGGTTTATACTTAATTTGTTTTTCTCTTTAAACAGAAACACTTTCTCAGAGGCGTTTGCTAGGCAACCACAGCGTAACTGTTCTTTTCTACAGAACATTTCATCTAGGCCTGCTAGAACAGCCTTAAAATCCTGTGAAGAGCCACATTATGCTGCTGTTCTGTAGTTTACATGGTGTAGGTATGTGAAAAATCAAAATTAAATGTTACATAACAGTTTGCAAAGGGAAACAAGGGAAGTTCCAAATATCATGTTCCTGGGATATTTTCCCTAGTTTTGCGAGCATTGAACTGCTCTTGAATTTCTTTTATTTTGGAGAGCTACATGAATTACGTTTTTTTAAGGTTTCTACCAAAATTGAGATGCAATCTGTGTGTTTCTTTTCCACTGCCCTCC
Source organism: Dicaeum eximium (assembly GCA_013396995.1). Lineage (NCBI taxonomy): Eukaryota > Metazoa > Chordata > Aves > Passeriformes > Dicaeidae > Dicaeum > Dicaeum eximium. The sequence continues at coordinate 981,568 of VWZP01002969.1, read as the reverse complement.
AGCTGCTGATATCAGCTCCAAATTCTCCCCTTGTTTGCCTCCAAATCCATATTGCATGGAGATGATCCATTTTCATTTCACAAGAATTTTGCCTGCTGTTTTAGCATCCATCTCACTAAACATCATCTCCACTTGTCCGACACTGCTGAGCTCAAGCCTGGGTGAAACAGCACAATTTTGAACCAGATCTGTCATTTTAATGCAGCTGAGTCCATTTAATGATCACAAATTGTATTCTCTATAATTAAAGATTAGTCACATCCACCAAAAAAAAAAAAATTCAGATTATGGGTTGGAGAGAAAAATTGTGATTAAAACATGGGGGTTTTACACTTCTTGGTTAATTGATATGTCAAGGAAAGATTATTTTTAGACAACCCCATGGACATTTTCCTTTTAAAACCTGGTTCTGGACATTCTGTATTCTGAAAATATGGATGCATGCCCTTAGTGGGTGCTAAAGATGTGGAAATGATAAAAGTCACACCAGACTCCAGGATCAAAGTCTTGGTTTCTGATGTTGCTCAGGGGGGTGGTGCAGCTGTGAAGATTCCCATGGGAATCCTTGGTCAGCAAGACCAGGGAGGGTTGTTCTTTGCTAACTGTGCCTCCAGCAGGGGCTGGGCAGAGCAGATTCAGATCATCAGCCCCTCTGCTTCGTGTCTGCATTTTCCAGAGTGCCCTTGCTAAAGGTCAGGGTTACACCATCCCACAAGGTCCTGTGAATCCCAGCAGCTGCTCTTCCAGTGTGAAGGTTATTGATGGCCATAATCCATCAAGCAGGAGACTTGAGGAAATGAGACTGCAGAAATGCACCTTTATGACTTGTGGAAGCTCAGCTGGCTGTTGACAGGGCTGAGGAGTCTTAATAAGAGGGGTAGGAAGAAAAAAAAAAGCCCTTTATGAGGAATTAATTTCCTGTCCCCATTATGAAGTGCTAGGATGTTCATTTAGCATGCAGGAGGTGGGTGTTAAGATTAGAGCTGGGAAGGAAATGGATATTGGAACGTGCTAAATCTTCCTCAGTGCTACAGCAAGAAGCTCTGAGAACATGCTGATGATCCTTCTTCATTTGATCCAACCCTAACAATATCTTCCTGGAAGCAGGACGCCACTGCTTCCCATTAAATCTGCTCTTCCTATGTTTCAAGCCCTCAAAAGAGATGTAAAATATGTCAAGACCCAGAAGAAGAGACATGAAAATGTTACTGATGAGGAAACTTTCAAGAAATCTTTATAAATCTGAACTTGGAAATTTGGGATTCACTCTGAGATTAAACCCCTCTCTATAACTTCTCTCTTTATTATATTGATTATAATTATTATATTGATATTGATTTAGCCCTGAGTGAGAAAATGGAGGAGCTGAATGTGTGTTAGAGGACTTCACATCTGCAGCCCTCACAGACTTAAACAGAGCTCTGTTGATCTGGTCAGCAGACCCAAACTCATCTGATCTAGCAACCTTGGCCCCTTGGAGAAATCTTATTCTAAATCTGATTTCAAATATTAAAAGTGCCCTTGTTTTCCTCAGGCAGAAAGAAAACAAGTTTGGGTCATCTCATGGAAAGCCATAGGATGTTTAGCACTTTAATTTCTTTCTGAGTGCTGGAAGAAAGATTTATCCAGGTGATATGTGAAACCAGAAAAAGACAACAGAGTTGCCCATGAAGTTGATCTTTATGAAGGTTTCCAGGGCCCAGCTTTTCCCAGCACTTCAGTCACACTCTCTTTTCTGAATACAACAGTCCTCAGGGCTCAGCCCTGTGTGAAGACAAATGTCACCTTCAGGGGGTGTGGAGAGAGCATTTTCAGGGACTTGGAGAGCACTCAGTTGGCAGTGGACTTCTTTGTGAAACACTCCCCTCCCTCCATAGTCTGTCATAGTTTCTGCTGTGACTTTTTCCATAAAGATTTGGATATCCAACAACTCTAGTATCATCACACTCCCCCTTGGTCTGTCTTGTCTGTTGATAATATTCACTCACTGGGAGATTTTGGATATTTAGGGTGAAAGTTCTTTAGAGAAGACCACTTTTATTCCAGAGTGCCCTTCTCCAGTACGTGGCACAGTCCCAGGTCTGAGCCACCACCCTGCCAGAGATGATAACCAAGGACATCCCCCTTTGCAGCTGCTGTAACCATCAAAGCCCTGTCCTTCACAGCTCACACAGTACACTTGCTCTGCCTTGCTCTCCTCTTGCACCGACATTGTTTGGTGTGATAATGGAACTTAAGGTCGGATTTTGCCTTCAGCCATCAGCATGTGCAAACACTGTATGACTAATGAGGCAGTCCCTGATGACTCCCTGTGCTGTTTGCCTACAAGATGCTTTGTTGTGTTTGCAGTCCCTCCTGACTGCTGGTGAAGAGCTGTCTTTTCCCTGGGCTTCTGACTTGAGCTGGAAGTCCAATGGCAGTGCAGGTTTCTGCCCATAAGGGATTTCCTTCCCCTCCTCTTCCAGAAATGTGCTGAAAGGAAAATCTGCTTTTGGTTTGTCTGTCTTGCTTTCAATTTGTTTTCAGTCCCTTTTCCTTAGGGGACTCTTCTGCTGGCTTGGGGAAGCTTTGTTCTCCCAAGGATGTCAGATGGTGGCTTGGCCAATGCACGTGCTGGGGAGGAGTGGGGAGATGTGGAGAAAACGGGAGAGCAGCAGCAGGATTGGTGCATAGCCACAGTGCTGGGAGATGAAATAATGTTCTCCTCCCTTCCTCCCTGTTTCATGGGCAGAAATGACTCAGCTTGACACCACAGAAAGCACTTGGACAAGAGAGGTTTAAAAATGATGGATTATAGGATGCAACTCATCAGTGACTCAGCTTGTCAGCGTTCATCACTGGAACTCTGACCCTTCCTCTTCTCCTCTGGGGTTTTCTAGCCCTGGATCATTGATAGGGATTAAAGGGGCAAATGGACAATATTTTCAGACACTGAACACTTTTGGAGAGTGCACTCCCAGTGTGTACTTGAGCAAAGACAGTTTTGGAAAGGACCTGCTTTTCTCGAAGCACTGAGAGTCTTCTGATCTGAAAAGTCGGGTCTCGTTAAGGATGCCCATATTGGACATCCTTGAAATACAAAAGCTAAGGGGAAATAAAGGTGGTGAGGTCTTAGCTCAGAGTGCCCAGAGGAGCTCTGGGTGCTGCATCCATAGAAGTGTTCAAGGCCAGGTTGGACAGGGTAAGCTGGGAGAGAGGAAGGTGTCCCTGATCATGGCAGAGGGTGGGAGGAGATGAGCTTTAAGGTCCCTTCCAACACAAGTCAGTTTATTATTCTATGATTCTATGAAAACTAACTCCTGACTCCATTTGGAAAAACACTCCAAGGAGCTGCAAGGACTTTTCAGGATTCTTGGAGAGGTCCCTGCTGGGTCAGACTGATGTGGCTGGTACACATTGACCCAAATAGGCAAGCAAAATTTCCCATTCTCCTTTTAAATGAAGTTTTCAAACTTTCTTTCTCATTCCACCCTACATTTCCACAATTTGTTCCCCCCCTGACATCTAAATCCACACTTTTGATTTGCTATGAACTAGAGAAAAAAAAGCACAGATACGATTTTGTTTTGATCGGATGCCTGACCCTCTCTCCTCTTTTTTTTTCTTTTCCCATTGAAGGGGATCCATCAAGATAATTTCCTGTTATTAGGTCTGAAGCGTTTTGAATTTGGAATGGCTTCTCACTTAGAAAGAATTGATGCCTATAACTTGTAATGTGCTCGCAGTTGCGTGCAGCGCCTGACAGCCCAAACTCCATTCCGGGGAGCTAATCCCAGTGGCTGAACTCCATTAAAGCCTAGATGGTATCTGTTAATACAGCCCTGCAGTTTGGGTCATTGTGCTGATGTAAGGAGCACAGCTGCCTGGAGACAGATTATGATGTGAGGGGACATCTTTATTCTATTTTAAACTGAAAAAAAAAAAGGATGGGAGACACACTAGTCATGATTGATTAAAGATATGAAAAGGACTTTATGAGGGTTTTTTTGAGTGCTCTGTGTTTCTCATTCTGTTTGTCATTCCTCTGTGTTTGGTAAATAATAAATACATAAACCCAAACCTTGAGGATAATAGCAAAGAGACAGACTCCTCATGTTCAGTGGGTTTTGCTATAATGGGCTGAGATCTGTGAGTCTCAGGAATCAATTCCCAGCTCTGGCACTGATCTATTATGTAGTCCTGGGACACCTTTTCTCCTTATATCTTCTCCCATTATTATTTCATCCAATGTGTTTAGAATTATAAATACAACATGGGAGTGCCTTTGCTCTCCCGGGTGTGTGTGCAGACCCAATCACACTGGCAATCCAGTCCCTGCTGGCTTCTCTGGGCATCATCCAAGCAATGTCTCATTCCTCATCTACTGAATTTCAGAGCCATGTGCCATTTTACCAAATAAATATTGATCCCTCATTTCCCAGCACCGGTTATTCCAGGGACACTCTCACATCTGAAGCCTTCAACCCCCTTATCTTCCTTCTCACTGCATTATCAGTGATACCCAGGGTTGGAGATTGGAATAACACTTTTGTTCTTCATCTCTGTATGGGGAGTGGTTTCTGTGTGTTGTGCTCACCTGACTCCCTTATCTAGGAGAGGCCTGGCTTTGCCTCTGGATCCATCTTGCCACTCCTGCCATGGCTGCTCATGTCTGAGGTTGTACTCTGACAGCTCCATGTACTCTTTGGCAAGCTTGGAAAGGAAAGAGTCTTATAAAAAAAAAATCACATTAAGCATAGCATGTGTTTCATGCTCCTTTTGCATCTTATCCTGCTCCAGAGCATTGTAATTCCCCTGGCTGCTTTTGAATTTCATGTCACACTTTTAAATGTGGTTTGGTACATTCTCTACATGCTCTGTCAGTAGAGTTCTGCCAATAACCTCAGCACATGAGCACTGGGAAAGCAGCTCCTGGCTCTGCTTCCCTGCGTGCTGAAGCGTGGGTATGTCACAAATGGGGATATTTGTCACATGGGAAGAAACTCTTCCTCCTGCTGGAGCCATACAGGAGCCTCTTTCAGCAAGGCAGGCTTTTATTAACTGGGTCAGTCATCTGAAATTCTGTCCTGAGCAAGAAGCATCCACAGGATATGGCTACAGAGGGATGCCTGAGCGTGCTAGTTTGAATTAACTTTTAAAGCAAACAAGTCAAAACCTCTTGTAACAGTCTTAAACATTCCCACCATGAATTATATAAACTTGTCTTAAACTTGAAGGAGGTTTGACAAATCCACTTTGAATGTTCATTAAAATAAATGTTCAGGAGTGTCTTCCAAGGAGACACAAAACCCTTGGCTGTCCCTACACTAAGCAAAATCAACAACTGCATCTTTGCTGGGAAACAAGAGAATGCAGGGCTGTGGAGAAGAACCTTTGAAAACTGAATTACTGGTAGGGTTGGAGTTGTCCACTGAGAGACATTGTCAAGACACAGAGACAACCAAAATCTTTGGGGAAAGATGAGAAGGAAAGGACCAAAATCTGCTTATTCCAAGTGAAAATTGAGGGTGACACATATCCTGCATAAGAGTAATAATGTCCATTTACTTCAGCTCCTCTTGAATCAAGGGTAGTATTTCTGCTTGTTGCCTCAAAGCAGGCCCATTTATCCTGTTTTTCCTTATTCCCCTTGAAATTTATTCATCATTTATGGGTGTGCCCAGTGTGCCAACATGTTGCTTTGAATTGGTCATATGGGTTTAAAAGAGCTAAATTCTACTCCTCCCTGGTACTTAAGTTTGTTTGATTTGAGGACAATGTAAAGGTGAGATTTCAGACCAGACTTTCTGATGTGCATTGATTCTTTAAGCCAAAACACAGCAATCAGAAATTTCAGTTTTGCCAAGAAAGGCAGCAGACACTCTTCCAAAGAGGGAGTCAATGGATTTTTAAACTGTGAAGTTTTAGTTTAGCCACAGCCATTCTTCAGGGCAACATCACAGCTGCAGATGCAGTTTAGATACTTTGAGGTGTTTGCAAAGATTAATTAGCTGCCTAAATGGGAACTGAGCTCTGATGGAGATCTGGCTCTTGTGGGCACTGAGCCTCGGGCTAGGTGTGCTTTTGAAAGATCTCACCCCAGAGGACTCAGTGGATGCACTTTCCTGACCTGAGGTCATGCACAGAGAAAAACCTCAGAATTCAGAATTATTTCAGTGCTTCCAGGAGTTCAGGCTCATTCTTTAAAGTGAACAACCTAATGCTTCCCAAGTTTGCTGGGAAGTGGTGAAAATCCCCGGAGGGTTCCCTTTCTGGAGAGAGTTCATCCGAGGTAACACCTCTGGATAGGCAGCAGACTGTGTGCGTGGTGATGTGTATTTTAATAACTGCAGAGCAGGAATCTGAGCTACGACACCTCCCTTTTACTGCCACCCTCCCTCCACACCCACCCAGCCCTCTCCCCTC
>VWZP01002969.1:954962-975130 GCA_013396995.1 Dicaeum eximium | reverse complement strand
TCCTCTCGTCTCCTCTCCACTCCTCTCCACATCCCTGCCCATCTCCCACCTTGCTGCTCTTCCCTTCCCTTTGCTGCTGCTGCTGCTGACAGAGTGTGTTTTGCAAACTTGCAATTTCACGCTGCATTTGTTGCCACGGCAACATAAGGGGAAGTTCAAAGTAGGGGAAGAGTCGAAAAAACTCCCCAAAAACTCTTGGATCAGCCCCTTGTTTTGTGCCTTGCCCATACAAATTTGGCCATGCAGCTACATCAGCAGTGGGGTCTGCCAGGAATCTTTTTACCTCCGGGGACTTCAGAGACTGGAAATCCAAGTCTCTTGTCCTCCCTTAGAGCTGCCTTCTGCCATCTCTCTCTTCCTGGGTAGCCAAGACCTGGAGCCTCCAGCAGTATCCCTGGACATTGCTGCTCTCAGTGGCAGCTTTTCCAGGGAGTCCTGCTGTCTTTGCAGGGAATGCTCCGGTATTTGGGAATCTGGCACGAGACTCCAAGAGCCCGATGGCAAAGCTCAGTGGCAGCACAGTTTTACCTTTATCTTTCTTCCCAGCAGCAGAGCCGTCAGCACAGATGATGGAGCACTGGCTTCAGCTGGCTCCCATCCCTCCACCCCCTCCTCCTCCCTGTGACTACAGCCCTTAAATGAAAACTTTGTGGCTAAGAGCTGCTGACACTCCTTCATGGAGAAGATACATGGGGTGGCTGGTGGCTAATGAGTGTCAGTACTCCAAAGGATAATCTCTGCTTCTCTCTGATACAATTTAACATCGTATTTCCCTAATTTGAGGCTGATTTAGTCGCTGGGGTATTTGGATGCCTCTTCTATGGTGCCGATAGTTAATTAAACAGATGCTGCAGAGGGAATCATTAATTTTAGTGCTGCAGATGGGAGCAGAATGACTTTGTGAAGTTAATGTTTCAGCAAAACAATAGGCTTCTGTCATCAGTCGCTATAAACCGAGTAAATTAAGAGAACAAGTAGAGTAAAGGAGATAGCTTTGAAAGAATATCAATTATTCATTTTAGAATTGTACTTTACCCCCATAAATCATCACAGGGAGAGAGGAGGGGAAAAATCTGCAAAAGCTGGGAAGTGGGGAAGAGAGGAATCCCCAAGTCGGCAGCCTGAGAGTTTAACCCTGCTCCCATTGGAGCACGGCAGCAGCACCCAGAGCCAAGGGCTGGGGGCTGCAGCACCTGGGACAGCGCCTGGTCCTCACCCCTCTCTCTGAAGAGCAGCTGAAGGCGTGGCAGTAAAGACAGATGTCCATCCCCATGCTTAAAAAGCAGTTGGGCACAAACTTCTTTTTTTTGGAGGCTGTGAAACGTTTTCCACGCCAGGCTGGGTGTCCCATACCTGTGGATGAGGTTTTCTGGACCAGCTGGTTGGATTTTTGGGGTGTGGTGAGAGTTTCTAATGACAAGTTGACATGTTTTTTATACCTTTCAAAAACTTCAAGGCCAGTGTAAAAAGCCCCAAAAACTCCTAAAAAAAACTTGTAGGGCTGCATCTGTGTATCAGGTGTGGCTGTTCTGACCCAGAAGTGGAAAAAGTTTAAAAACTCAAGGTTTTTACAAGTTTCTTACTGGCATTAAATGTCAGTAATTTCTGTTGAACAGAAGGTCCTATTTTTGAACTAAAAAGAACAGATGTAAAATCCAGGCACCTCTGCTCCATAAAAAGGCAGTGGCAGAAGAGGATCAGGGAAACAAATGAAGTCCATCCATTGTGCTGGAGTGAAAGCACTACTGACTGCTTGAGTGCCTCATAATATGAAAATTATGTTTCTTTTTTCAGACAGATGAGTCATTTGACCACTCAAACTTCTCGATGAACACATCTCCGACCATTTCTATTATCTTTATCATATGTGCAGGTTTTGTTTTGTTTTGTTTTGTTTTTTTCTTTCCCTTATTACCAGCTTCTCCTTTCTCCAAAAACAATAATCAGTGGTTATTCTCATTTATTTGGTAAGGCCAAACAATTTCAGTGCCCAGAAGGTAATTATGAATTTGGCAGTTCTGATTAATAAATCTTTCAAGAAGCATGCTGCATTTTGTCCATAAACAGCATCTTCCAGAGATTCATTGAGAAAATATGAAGAAATAGAAAGACACAAAGTGAAAAATAATTCAATTCTTCTTGGCAGTGAAGGCCTGAGGTCAATCTTACACATGTAATGTGAATTTCAGCACTGAATCTATTTCTTTAGTACCCACTTTGTACTCACCATTTTATTTTAATGGATACTGTTTATATTTCATTCTTTCTGGCTTTACAGCGCCATATACTAATGCAGCTCCAACTTCAAAATATCCCAAATTAATTCTAGGATATCATTTCTACCCTCAAACTGCATCATTGTACAGCCCCTGTCCTGCAAAACAACTGAATGAGTTTTTTGCATCAAACACCCACCAAACTGGCCAAGCACTGGTTGTTTTCAGCTGGCTAAGAAGAGGTGTCCAGTACACTTTGGGAAACACCAAGTACCCCATGCAGGGATACCATGCAGGTATTAGGATGCTGTAGGGCCCCTCAGATGGTGCTACTGATCTTATTTCCAGCCAGCTGAATTGGTGCCCTCAGGCCTCGCAGAGAAATCTCTGCAGCGTGGATGTCAATAGGCACTGAAGTCACTCAGAACCAAGGAGGATAAATTGAACCCTTCCCAAAGTGTCCTGCTGAAGGACATGGAGGATCTGTGATTTCTGCCTGGTGAAGACTAAGTCTGAGGGTTCTGAGAATGCAGGATCCCGAGACCTGGCTGCTGTTGCAAAATATTACACTGAATTGAAGGACTTTGGCTGCTTCCTTTAGGAAATATAATTCTCATTAAAGGCATGAAATTGAGCTACTTGGAGACCTCAGTTTCACTCTGCTGAACAATCTGAACGTGAGATTTCAGCAGTAGCAGCTCCTCAGTCTGTGTGCTTGTCTCAACACTGTGCCATGGGGATTTGCTTTTCTGAGAGTCCTCGTGTTTGCTGTGTTTGTTCACTGGCAGCCCTTCAATTCCAGATCCTTGGCATGGAACTACACGCACAGAATTCTCCAGAGATCTGCATACCAACCTTGAAAGTGCCTTTGTTTCCCTCTCCCCCAGGACAGGGCACCAAGCACCCACCACACAATAGTTAATGGACTACCCCAGTCCTGCTTAATTATGGAATGGGGTGTCTTGAAGGGGACTAGATCCCACCAGAGCTGTGAGATAGGATGTTCACAGAGCTCTCTGCAAAGTGTCTTTATCTCCTTCTCCACAGCAGATGATCCCATAGGATCACAGAATCATAGAATGAATTAGGTTGGAAAGACCTTTGAGACCATCAAGTCCAACTATGACCTAACACCTCCTCATCAACTAAACCCTGGCACCGAGTGCCACCTCCAGCCTGTTTTTAAACACCTCCAGGGATGGTGACTCCACCACCTCCCCAGGCAGACCATTTCAATGCCCAATCACTCTTTCAGTGAAGAATTTCTTCCTAACATCTAACCTAAACTTCTTGTGGTGCAGCTTAAGACTGTGTCCTCTCGTTCTGTCAGTGGTTGCCTGGGAGAAGAGACCGACCCCCACCTGGCTACAATCACCTTCCAGGGAGCTGTAGAGAGTGATAAGGGATTGTAAAGTTTCCCCAGGCACAAAGGCACCCCCAAGGCAGGGTGGTCCAGCAGCATTTCCCCTGCTCTTGTCCTTGTGGATGGTGTCACAGTGCCACTTCGTGGTGAGCTGCCCTGGAGCCACCAAGAACATCTGGCACACAGGAGTCCCCAAGGAGCACCCTGGCCTCTCCCCTTCAGGGAGCCCCAGCATCCTGCCACAATTCCTTTTCTGCACATGGCATCACCTGCCAGTGCTGTCTGCTCCTGTGAGAGGTAATTGATTCCCTTCTCCTTTCCAGCCCTAATTAAAAATGCACCGTATTAAACCTGAATGCACTGGAAACAATTAGCTCCCTCTTTTGTCTCCTCGTTGGAGCCGGCAAGGCGAGGCAGCCAGGTGTCACGTTCAACAAATCTCCATCAAGTGATTTCTCTGGAAGGAAATGAAGTTTGAAGAACTCCTCTGCTGCTCCTGACGCTTTGGCTCTGACCTTCTCGCGCTCCCGGCTTATCTCCATGGAGATGCTCATTTTGCAGATTGGCTCCATCTTCTGCCAGCAGCAGTGGAGGCAGGAGGCAGGGCCTGGGCAGGGAGAGAGGCTGTTCCAAGGATTCAATCCCATCCTTTTCAACACTCCAGCACTTTAAAATGGACTGTGGTACTGATCATCCTGCAGGAAAGATGAGTCCTGGCCATTCCAACCTTATCCAAACCCCAAAAGGGAGAATTTTAGCCTGAGTTAGAAGCTCCCACTCTATCACAGCAGTGGTAGAATGACCCTCACAGCCTCAAGGACAGGTCTGCACTTTGCTTTGGTAAAGCCTGATCATGTCCAGGCTCTTGCCAGAGCTGGGAGAAAGAGGGGGGTGTCTGATCTATCCTACACCCAGGAGGATAACTCGTGTCTGCACAGCATCCCTGCTGGGATTTGGGACACAGGGCTGTCTCCACTGCTGGAGCTGGTCATGATGGAGGTAAAAAATAATGCTGGGGAAAAAGGGGGAAGTGACAAAACAACAACAACAAAAAAACAAACAATAGGTTACATCTGCAGAAGTCTCTGGAAAATGGAAAGTTCAATACAAAAATCCTGCTCCAAATTTCATGTAGCCTTTATCTGACCTGATACCCACAAACATCTCCTGTGAGGGCTGAGGGGGATCCACACCCTCCCCTCGAAAAGGAAGCATTAGCAGGACTAAGCTCAGTCCTCTCAGGAAAAGCACTTGTTGGGAAATTTCAACAAACCATTTTTCATTGAAAAATGCTGATTCTTTGAAACAGGCTTTCTGTGAGAATAAAAGGGCAATTTTTCCTCATTTTAGCAACTCTAAATATTGCGGCAGCTTTAAGTGAGAAGAGAAACCAAGAAAAACCCTGCTTGAAAGTTGGTTTTTTATCCCCTTGTTTCAGGTTGTAACTTTATTATGATGAAAACCAAAAGAAAATCAAAACAAATGCTGTTAAAGGGAAAGGAAACTTTTAAGGCTGCTGTAAAAATGAAATCCATTGATCTGACTAGAGGTATTTTTCCCCAGTGTTTGTTCCTACCATTTTTATTTTAGCTTCAGGTACTAGAGAGAGGAAAGGGATGGAGAGATCCCAGAAGGGGAGAAGGCTCTGCTGAGCCTGTGGGCCAGGCTTTGTGTCTGCAGCAGCAGCAGCTGTGGTGAATGACAAATTACAGCTTCTCAGGACTTTGGGTACCACAGGCAGAATTCATTTAGGGGCCCAAGCACTTCCCTGGTGTGCCTGGGGTCAGCTGCAGGGAGGGAATGGGGTCAGCAGGGCCCAGGGCTTGCTCCCAGGCTCAGCTCTGGGTGTCATGAAATGTGGGAGAAGGGAGAAGCTGGTGCCTGAGACTTTGCCCAAGTTTCCCCTGAATTTCAAGGCCGACTCAAACGCCAGAGCAGTTGCCAGCCAGGTGGCACCTCCTGAGGCTCTGCCACCTTCACCCAGGCTCCAAGGGTGCAGTGAAGCTGTTTGCAGGCAAGCATCTCTTCCTTCTGTCCTCATGGCCCTGCAGTTTTGCTCTGGTGTGAGCTGGGAGCTCCAGGGCTCTTGCATCTCCTTTTGTACTGGCAAGGACAAGTCTGAGCATCGACATGAGGCCCCCTCCCACCTGCAAAAACCTCTCTCTTTTTTCCCAACACCACTTCTGCTTCCTTCTGCCTTGCTCATGCTGTCACATCAGCCACCCCTCAGGGAGTTACAGCACTGTCTCATCTCTCCATCAGTCCTGTGCAGTCACTGGTGGAAGCAACAAGAACTTTCCTTGTTTATTTGTTCTGCAAAGTTTATTTGGAGATGGATTTGTTGTTGTTGGTTTTTTTACAAAGACCTCTTGAAGAAAGTAAGTTAGAGTTGGAAATATGCACAGCAAGGCTGAAACTTCATTTCCCATTAACTCAGCCTTTAGTGGAGTTAAAACAATGAGTAACAAGATGAAAAAGCAGAATATATTTGAATCTTTAGGATACAGCTTCTCTGAGAATAGGCTGTAAGGTGAAGTGGGGCACAGCTTCAGCCCTTTTCTTGCCACTCATATCTGTCAGTCCATCTCCAAGACTGGTTCTCACTACTCAGAGAGATCAGTGAGAAGGGCTCTTGTTCAGTACAAGACAAATTCAAATGCATTGCTGTTGTGCCAGGAACTGTAAACTCTGCCTGTTGCAAATCAGCTCTAGTTCTTATTATTTATGTTTTTCTGGCAATTTCTGATCCCACATAAAGCTGAGAATATGGCTGCAGCCTTCAATCCCCTCTGAAGAAGAAGTTGTTCCCTTTTAAATTAGCTTTTCCTGTCAGGACAACATGGGCTGGCAATGAAAACCATAGGAGAGATCCTCCTCAGTGAAAATGTGTTGGTGATGGAGTGAGTTAAAAGAGAGGAGAGGGAGGGGAAGGAGTGAATGAGAAGCAGAAAGATCCTAGTGAGGAGGCAGAAAAATGCAGATTTCCAGCTCTGACACTGAAGAAATGCTGGCTGGAGACCCAGCAGAGGGTACAAGCCAGCCCTTTTAAAGGTCTCTTTGTAGGGTGATAATCTGGAAGATCAGAGCCTGGCAATGGAGCCTGTATGGGAGCAAGAACATGTCTCTCTTCCCCTCTAAAGAGCAGAGGGAGCCACAAAACAACCATATGGAGCTGCAAGAGCTTGCCAGCACCTTCTGGTTTCTGAGGGTCAGAACCAGTGCAAAGGACAGAGTGAGGCACAGATCTGTGTTCTCTTTAAGCACATGAAGTGAACTGAACTATGTGTTTTGGAGCTTGGATCTAAAATGCCAGTGCTAAAACAGGAAACTTGTGAGCAGGGCCAAAGAATGGGAATTTCAGGTCAAGTTTAAAGAATCCAGAGGCCTCTTTGGCCATCACACTTGGGAGTGAGGGCCAGAGCTTTGTGCAAGGCTCCCTCTTTTTGTTTGAAAAAGCTTTTGAGAGCTCTTCCCTTGGGAAATGGGATACCTTCAATCCCATCCACCAGACTGGGTGTGGAGATGTGTCCCACCAGGAAATTCTCCCTTCCAGGCAGGATCCTGGGCACTGTGCAGAACCTGCAGACTCTCCATCCTTCCTGCTGAAGCCAGACCTGATGTGCAAAGGATGTGGGAGCTGGGGGCTTCTGTGAGCCCTCATAGGGACTGAATTACTGCAAATCATGCAGGAAAAGCAGTGATGGATTCTGGACTGTGCTCCATGAGTTCTTTATTCACTTTTTTGGGTAATTACTGCATTAAACACCAGTGATGGAGAGGACTCTCAGGTCCCTGGAGCACCCAGATCCCTCCCAGCAGGTGCATATTTACCTGCTGGTGGTGTGGGGAGGAATTTGCATTTATTTCACAGGCTTTGTGCTGAAACAAAGAGTGCTGTGTAATCCATTTATCACAAACTACTCCAATGCCTATCTTAAATAAGAGAGGAGTCAATTAACAAATGAAAACAGTGTGCCAGAACACTCTCTCTGTTTAGATCACAAAATGATCTGCAGTGGCACAACAGGAACATTATTTTTTGGGATGTGAATTTGGAGATCACAGGGGAAAGTAACTCATTCTGGGATTCAAGCTTTGGAAATGGACTTTTATCTTTCTGATGATCTCCCTGCTTTTCTAGTTCCATCACCAACATTTTCTGGCTTTGTGGATCTGCCTGCTCAACAGATGTGACAGAAAGAAATATTAGCTTTACAAATGGGGATAAAAATGACATATACTGAAAGCTAAGGCCAGTTAATGAGAAAGGATTTTCAAAATGTCACTCATCCTGTTTCCCACATTCAGTTTGTATTCCTAAAAACTGGTATCTCTTTTCTTCCCATGAAAAATCCATTCTCAACTTAAACTTCCTTCCATCAACTTCTAACCAAATAATTATTAGCTTCCAAATTAATTTAACTTGTTAGTCAAATTACAGCCCAACAAAAAGGAAACCACAAATGTATTTATGGCTTTATTTAATCTTTATTAACACTAACAATGCTTGAGCAGAAATGATCTCTTGACAAAGCCATTAAGAGCACAGACAAGATCACAGGTCTGTAACACATCTGAAAGGGTACAGCAGAAAAGTCAAACGTTTGTCTTCTGGGAGACAGTCAGAGCCAGATGATGCTGGAATTAAAGAAAAATAGAGCAACTGAAGGACCAATTCTGCAATGGTTTGATAATTTTTCATTGCTTTTTAAAGAAAGGTAACAGGGTTTTTCGATGCTATGACTGATGGCCACATTTTGAGGCACAGAGGAATTGTGCAAATCTGAATCCCAGAATTGTTTGGATTGGAAGGGACCTCAAGGCTCATCCATTCCACCCCTGCCATGGGCGGGGACACCTCCCACTGTCCCAGGCTGCTCCAAGCCCTGTCCATCCTGGCCTTGGGCACTTCCAGGGATCCAGGGGCAGCCACAGCTGCTCTGGGCACCCTGTGCCAGGGCCTGCCCACCCTCCCAGGGAACAATTTCTTCCTAATATCCAACCTTAACCTGCTCTCTGTCAGTGTGAAGCCGTTCCCCCTTGTCCTGTCACTCCACGCTCAGAGTAATGTTGACTGTGGCTGTGTCAAATCCCAGCAGTTCAGGGTCCCTGGGTGATTTGGGCAAAGCCAGCTGTGCCAGCAGGACTTGGTGGCCCAAGGTGGGCACATCTCCTTGTGTGGCACCAGACAGAGAAGTCCTTTCCTGCCCAGCTCCCAGCGAATCCCACCCAGATCCACGCCTGACTGCACCAAGCGTTTCTGGAGCCACTTGGACAGATGCGCTCAGGAAGGAAAGTGCCCCATTCCAAATCCCAGCTGGCTCCCTGGTTCCAGAGTGCACAGCCTTGGCTCTGAACCTTGGACTGACTGGGAGGAGCTGCCAGCTCCTCTCAAAACAGTGAAGCTGCTCTTGCTCTGCAGGGACTTCCCAGCCCTGTTCTCTTCCCTGTCCCTGGGCTGCAGTCCTGGGAGGTGACTTGTGTGATGTCATCAGCTGAAGGGTCACAAAAGCTGCTGGTGTGAGCACAGTGCTGGGCTCTGGGATGCCATCTGCTCAGCTCCCTGTCTGCAGGGAGACATTAACACAGCCTGAGGGCTTCCCTGTCTGCCCTCCCTTCTCCTCCGCACAGAAACACGGCCCTTGGGCATCTCTGCTGCCCAAGTGTAACATGGACTAAATCCAGGACAGAACTGGAATGGAAATCAAGCAAAAGCATGCAGGCCTGGCCTTCAAGGGAAGAAGATCTCTACAGAGCTCCCAGAGCCTTGGCTCCCCTGCCTGACAAAACAACCAGCAGGTTATTGCCTTTATCATCGCAGGATCTCGTCCTCTCTGCCAGCTCTGGTGCAGGCCAGTGAGGATGGGGAGATGTGAGGGCTCTGCAGGCTCACAGGGAGGGCTGGAGATCAGAAGGGATTTGGGAAAAGGACAGGAGTGAGCATGGGGGAAGGCTGTGGCTCAGGCAGACAGGATGTTAGCACAGCCAGAGCAGCCCCTTGTGTGTCTGGCTCCTTTTCCTCCTGTGCTCTCTCTGCTGATTTTCACCCTGAAAGCTCCAGCTCTACCAGCTCTTCAGCAGTCTAATCTTTTTTCCAGTCTCAGCTCGTGCTTACTAATGTGTTTGAGGCACAGAAATTTCATTAAGGCTGGCCTGATGTCCACAGGCTTTAGCCATGAACTTTATCATTAAGTGGGTTTGATTCCAGGCAGTAAACAAATCACCCTCTGCTCCTGGATGGGAGAGAAGCAGCTGGGGATAGAAGAGCCACAAAGAAGGAAAAGAATCAAAGAAAAGTTCTTTCCATCCATCCAGGGTTAATATGGAATAGCTACCCCTGTCCTCAGGAAAACAGATGCACAGAGCTACCTTTGAACACTTTTGGAAAAACCCCTTTTTATTATTTTTACTCTGAATTTAAATCCATCCATGGTTTTCCAAACAGTCCTGGGCAAAAAGAAATCTTTTCCTTCCAGCAGCAGGAGATCTGCTCCCACATGGGGTGTCCTCAGTGGAGCCTACAGAGCTCTGTGCATTCCCTACGTGGAGGGCCAGGGGTGAGAGGGAGAATCTCATTTGAGGCTAATCAGAACAGCATGCAACAAAAGGAGCAGCTGTCATCTTTTCCTTTCCCTCAGCCACTGCTTGATGGATCAATCAGATCAAAACACCTTTAGAATCACTTTTTTGGGAAGGATTTTTGGAGCATTTTCTTTTCCTCTAAAATGCTTCCATTTAGAAAGGAAATATGTAAAACTGAAACAAGTCCTGTACATTTCTAACAGAAATAAACCTCACTTTTCCCTCTGAGAGGACATACATTTGGCAATCGATGCAGCTCATCTGCAAGAGACAGAAGCTTCCTAAACATCCAGAATGAAATTATTTCAAAATTCAGGCAGCATCAAGCCAGTGAGTTCATTTTGTTCTTTGTTAGGATAATCCTGGTTGCATTTCCTCGAGGGCTGGAGCTACAGAGCCCTGTTCAAGACCAGACAGTCCCAAAATCGATTTTGGATGATTACTGGGAGCAGGACACACTGCTGGGGCTGTGGTCCCTCTGTCACACTGGAGAGCCCGAGAGCTGCTGGCTCTGGCATCACTCTCTCCTATGGCTCTAAGCACTAAATACTCTTGCTGTGACCCTCTGTTTATCAGGAATGCCATGGGAATGCTGGATGCAGGGATGCAGTGGGGCTCTGATGTGTTACAGCCTTTACAGGGAGAGGAGAGTGGGTTTATTGCCTGAGCTCTGCAGTGTGCCCAAGGAAGAGAAGAAAAAAAAACCCAAAACCTCCTGTTGCCTTTTTCTGTCCAATTGTAACTCCATGCCTGGGCCAGCTTACTGTGTGATGTCCAGATTTCATCATTTAATCACACAAACTTTGCTTTATCTGCCCATCCTGTGGGCTGAGGGGAACCTGCTGCTCATTTATAAACTGAAACCAGTACCTCTATTTAACTCACACACATTCTGCCTGTCTGGGGTGTGACATCCCTGCAGCATTCCAGCCTTGAGCTGCCTGAAGGTGCTGCTGTGCTGATCACTCCCAGCTGGAAAACAAACAAGGGGTCAGGGAGTCCTGGCTTAGGCATCCCTTAGCTGGCACTGGGAGGGAGAGGGGGCAGTGCTGGAGGTGATGCTGGAGCTGGGAGTGCCCTCAGGAAGGAGATGGGAGAATCCTTGAGGTCTGAGGAAAGGCAGCAGCCCAGGTGGGATGTCCTGCTCAGCCCCCTTGGCATGGGCAGCAGAGGACCCTTCATGTCTGTCCAGCAGCTCTGGAGAGCAGCAAAGAAAATCCCTCGGGATGCTCCAGTGCCTGATGCCTGTCACTTAAATAATGTTTGACCTTATACCACAGTCCTTATAGCCTAGTCCTGCTCCCTGGGGGCCCACAGGGCTCCATCCCTGCCCAGCTCTGACTTGCTGTGCTCAACCCCATCAGGATTTTGCCTGGCTGATGCTGCTGTGCCAGTGCCAGCCGCTGTCTGCAGGCAGGGGCCACGTTAGCATTGATTCTTCCAGCTGCCAAAGCACAGCACGCGTTTTCCTTGAGATGTTTCCCCTTCACAGAGTCCCCTTTTTGTGGAGTTAGAGAGATGGAAAGCGAGGAGGGATGGGGGAGAGAGGGAGGAAAGAGAAAGAAATGAGCAGAGCAGTGCTTGCTGCTGATGGGGAAGTGTCAGACAGACTCTCCAGAGCCTGATGTCACCTACTTCAGCTCTGCAGAGAGGTATTTGTCTTGCAACAGTTCTTTTTGGAAGAAAACAAACTGTGATCTCAAGCAGCTCCAGAGCAGGAACCTGATTTCCAGAGGACACTCTGGCTTTTGCTCTGTGTTCAGCAGGGAAGGGAGGAATCAGGGTTACCCTGGTTTGTCACCCCCCTTCAGCACTGCTCAGCACCACAGTGACACACACAGGGGTGCAGGAAGTCTCTGGCCACGGTATAATCCCAGTGCAGTGACATTTTTGAGTTGCTGGAGTTGTGCAATTCACAGGCTGCGTGTGCATAGAGGTCTCCTCTGTCGAGGAGGAGTTCCAAATGACTTCAAATCTCCTTCCAGACTAAGAAAAAGTGAAAACTCTGGGGTAGATGGATCAGTGGAACATTATTCTGTGTTTTTAGCACTCTGGAAGACCTGGAATTTTAGCAAAGTCACTGCCTTTCTACTCTCTCTCCAAAAAATGCAGGGAGAGTGAAGTGGGTTGTCCCTGACCCACAATTTTAGGGAGATGTGAAGAGGACCCAGGACCACAGGGCTTGTGTCTGAGCCTGGGGAGGAGGGTGAGACTGTGAGAATCTCGATGCTCCTCAGTCAGGCAAAGACTCGTGGCAGATGTCCTGGATCCAGCAGGATACGAATCCCTCCAGCTGCCAAGAGATTTTGTCAATGCCCCTGGCCAGAGATTTATTTTAGCCTTTTAATACTTCCTGCATAACATTTTGCTACCCTCTTCTTCTCTCTAATTTTTTTTTTTAATTCTCTTTTCCTGGAGCACTTTGGTGTGCTCTCTGAATAGAACTCCATGCAGCAAATGGCATCAGCAGCCTGATAAATTAGCGATGAATTGGAGCCTCGGATTAGCTCAGGCCAGTAATTTAACCTGATACAGGAGATGTTTGCATTTGTTCTGTTCACGCACCAATAGATAGCAGCTATCCTGGAAACCTGACACTTGTGGGCACTGCTCTCCCCATAAAGCACCCCTGTGGCAGCCCACAGTCGCTTCCCATTTGTCTCACCCCGGGCCATGCCGGGTGAGCCAGCTCTGGCAAAACCTTTTAGGAGGGGAGGGGATGGAAAATGAAATATTTACTTTTTGTTTTTGCTTGCTGGCAGCGAAGGGATATTGATGTGGTGTAGATGGAACATTAAAATCAGAATTATGCCAGGGACTTAAAAAAAAAAAAAGAAACAGGCATAAATTAGCAGAGTTTGCTCCCTCTGTGGCTGAGGGCAGTCTGCATTACACCAGTGCCATATAACACAGCTTGGGAGCTGTTGGGCCATAAATCACAGGTGGCATTTAAAGGGACAGGAGGAAAGGCCACACGGAGATGGATGGGTGTCCGAGGAAGGGACTGTCTGAGGGGCAGCTCTAAACACATCAGGAGATGGGAGAGGAGGGGAAAAGGGATTTTGAGGATTTGAGGCAGAGGTGAATGCTGGCAGGCTGAGTCAGGGAGGAAGCTGACCTCCAATCCCTCAGCTTTTCAGGAGTACAGGCTGAGGGATGGCAGCCCTGTTTTGCCACATTTCAAGATTTCTAAATTACCTCTACATTTCTCCCCCCACCACCCCGTGAAACAGCAAAATGTTGTAGTATTCATTTTTCACTAAAAAGGTCAAGTTTTCAATTCTGCTTTCTCCTTCTGACAAGAGCTGACCAGAAAACCCAAGGCTTACATATTCTCACAGGATATCTTCATCCTATCCGAGGTGTCGATACAAAATTCTTTGGAGTCTGGAAAATCTCTCCGTGATGAGGTTCATGCTTCGTGCCAAAGCAGGATGTGATCTTGGGAGGTGCCAAAGTCACCCAAAAAGAGAGAGGGACCTTTTCTTCACCTCAACCTCTGTGTGGGACACAGAGATGTTGTTGCTGTGACTCCAAGCACTGTAGGACTCCAGGGCTCTGTTCAAGGGGCCCTCTTGACTTTTTAGCAGGATTATTTCAGGAACAATGTTGTGAAATCACTCTCAGCTTTCCACCCCCTGGATATCACAGTTCAAATGTGCCTGCAGCCAAGGGAGTAAGTCCTTGTGTGATGGCAGCTTTTTGCAGTGTTTCGCTGTGCTCTACAAACTGCCACTGAGAGGTTACTGATTTTTTTTGGCATGGTCACCACGCACTTTCTCACACTTCCAATAACAAGAGAACAACAAGGGCATTTGCTCTTTAGTGAAGTGCTGCAGTCGTGCTCTTTAGAAAGAGGGCCTGAAAAAAGGAGCGTGATTCAAGCCAGGCTTAGGATCAATAAAGAGGCTTAGGGTCAGGGCTGGAGTAAAACTGGGGAATGGAGAAGGCGGGAAAATCTCAAGGAGAAGGGATTCAAGGACAGATGGTTCTTCAGAAGGAAAGTGAGGCCTTTTGGCAGAGCTGCTGGGTGGGTGGTGATGAAACAGGCTCAGGACAGGGAGGGCCAAGGTGCTCCAAGTCAGAGCTGGAAGTGTTAATTCTGTTTGGAAAAAAGCTTAATCCTGGCAGCTGGCAGCCTGGAGTGTCTCAGACTCCAGCACAGCTCTTGGCTTTGAGGTTTCCCTCCCGCAGGAACATGAGTCCCCTGCTGCAGAGGCAGATGCTCGGGAGCCTGGTCCAAGAGCAGGCGCTGTCAGGACAAAGCAAGGGATGTGTCACTGCTCCAGAGGGCCCTGACTCCCTGCACAGGGAAAGGCAGAACTGCTTCAGAGAGAGACTAATTCATCAGTAAAACATTAATTATCCTGATGACTCCGTTCATTAACCTCTGAAGTGAGAGGAACTGGTCCCTGTCCCACTCTGGAGAATTTTAGCCCCTCCCAGCTTCAGCACAGGAGTCCCATTTCAGAAATAAAGGTACATGAACCTGTTAAAAATAGGGCAATCTGGGGAGCAAATATCCCAGAAGGGCCAAAATCCCCCACAGGCACCGGTGCAACACCATTAATGTCAGCAGAACTTCTGCCTTCCCCAAACACCTCTGACTCCAGGTGTGAACATCAGGCTTGCAACTGTGCTTGTGATCCCCAATTGCACTCTATCAGAAAGAAAATCCCATCTTTTGGCCAGCAGAATATCTGGATCAGTCCCACTGGGACTGTAAATAATATTCTGTTTAAGAGCTGGTCTGAAGAAAGGCTTAATTATGTGCACAAATATTGCTTTGGCAAGGAGCTCATGCTGTGAAGGCAGTTCATGTGTATGAGCTGATCCTGCAGTTCCCCCTGTGTTTGTAAGGGCCTGCATCTGTCAGATAAATTAGCTGGGAAGCTTGGAAATGGATGGAAACTCCTCTCCTTCAAAGGGGCTCTAGTCCTGTTCTGGTTCTGACACTGGCTCCCAGCTCATCCTGTCTCCTCTCTGCCTGGGATTGCTTCCATGCAAACTGCTTTATGATCTATTAATTAGAAGTGCAGCATGAGAGCTGGAAACCAGCATTATTTCTGGGACAGAGCCACCTCTGCCCTTGAAAGACTCAAGGCCTGTTTCTGCAGCCACGTGCTGATTAAATCCAACTTCATGGTGTCTTCAAGTCATGAACAAATCCAGCTCCAGGGGTCTCTGTAAGGCATTTCCAGCTGGAGCTGACACTTCCTATTTTACTCTGAGCCCCCCATACGTGCATAGGAACCTTTTCTAGGTTCTTCCAATGCAGCAGAGTCTGTGTGATCCTTTCTTGGACATCAGTGTCTCCTGCACACCGTATGTCCATGCCCCTGTGACCTCCTGGGCTGGTCTTTTCTCTGTTGAGTGCCAGGATCCCCTGCCATCTCTGCCTGCTTTGCTGGGTTGCTGTTGAGGCGCTGGAGCTGTGACAGATCTCTCCTAAGTGCTGGATCTGAACTGGATCCATCCTGGATTTAAGATGCTTTCCAGAAGCCTTAGCAGAGCCATTCCAGAGTCCAATAATTTTATTTTTAAAAAGCTTTCAATTTCTTTTGACAGGGCTGGAGTGTTTAAAGATGGCAAAGTGAAGGAGATAAATAGATTATTGATCGGACAAGCTTGTAATTCCTTAGTGAATTGGATTTAGCTCCTTCACTGAGATCAGGTCTCTGCCATAAATCTCCCAATGAATCAATAGGGTGGAGAGTGCCCGGTGAGCAGGACTTTTCTTTGTTACCATGGCCACAGGAAGGGGCTGGGAGCGGGTTTCCCATGGGAGTGGAGGGCAGGAGCCTGGATCCACACATTTCTGCTGGGGCAGCCTTGGCACAGCCTTGTCCTGGTGCTCCAACACAACAGCTGCTCCCAGGGCTGCAGGGACCTGCACATCTGGCCTGTCCCTGCCATGTGGAGGCAATTCCAGGTGCAGCCAGTCGCTGCTCCAGCCTGCCCCAAGCACCTCTGACTCCAGGTGTGAACATCAGCCTTGCAACTGTGCTTGTGATTCCCCCATTGCACTCTATCAAAAAGAAAATCCCGTCTTTTGGCCAGCAGAATATCTGGATCAGTCCTACCAGCCCTCCTCAGCACGGGAGCCAAAGCAAACCTTTCCCTTGCTGGTGAGACAGACTTCCCGTGGCTGGAGCACTCCTGGCTCCCCAGAGCTGCCATCCCTCCCCTCGTTTAGCACCTTCATTTGTCAAGCACCACAGGAACACTTCCCAGGCTGCCTCTCCCTGGAGCTCCAGAGCTCTGAAAAGGTCACCTGTCAAACAGGGAGAGGGGCTGGAAATGAACTCCCGTGTTTTTCCTCTTTCCCAACATCCAGTGTGACGTGGGAAGATGAACCAGCTGCCAGGAACCCTCTTGGCAGGTGAGGTGCTCTGCAGTGGTTTGTCCAGGCCGTGCCTGCCACTGAGCCTTGGCTGCTCCTGCTCCCAGGCTGTGCCTCTCCTTGCCATGGATGCCTTAATTCCCCTTGGAAACAAGAACCTGTGGGTCCATCTGAAACCCAAAGAACCATGCAGATGCCCAGCTCATGGATTTCCTGGGGGATCTGACTCATCCAGGTGTGCACATGGAGGGAAAAGGGGGCTCCCAAGCTCTGTTCCTCCTGGGGAAGCTGAGGATGCTGAGCTGTGAGAGACCCCCTGTGACAGGGAGAAGCAGCTCCCTGCCTGCACCAAGGGCAGCAAACCCAGCCTGAGCTGTTATCTTCATGTCAGAGCTCCAGGGGCTGTGACCTTGCTTTGAAAGGTGTTTAATGTCTACAAGGAAGATACAGTCAAAACAATTCTCTTCCTCCAAAGTGAAACACAGCAGAAAAAGAAGTGAGGAGAAGGAGTGAGAAGAGACTGGGCAAGTTTTTCAGTGAGGCTGAGGAGCAGCCCTTTCCTATTTTGAGCTGCTGTTTGCTGGAGGCAGCTCTGGGGGCTGAGCTGGGCCCAGCTGCTCAGCTCTGGATGCTGAATTCCCTCTGGGGATGGCACAGCTGGAAATGGATCCAGAGCCAGAGGCACAGTGGGTGTGGGCAGGCTGCTGGGAGCTCTGGCATTCCCCATCCCTCCTTACCAGCACATCCCATTTCGTGTTTGCACAGTTCCTGTGTGACAAAGTCTGTGCTCTACAGCAGCTCTAGTGACAAGCCTTGCAATGGCCCA
Organism: Dicaeum eximium; assembly: GCA_013396995.1. Lineage (NCBI taxonomy): Eukaryota > Metazoa > Chordata > Aves > Passeriformes > Dicaeidae > Dicaeum > Dicaeum eximium. The sequence continues at coordinate 957,800 of VWZP01002969.1, read as the reverse complement.
GGAAAGGAATAGGACAAGGGAAAAACAGGAGTGAAGACAGGTCTGAGACATGGAAAGCAGCTGTCCAAAGATATCTGAAGCTTCTTTACAACCTTCTCCCTAAGATTCATCCATTCCTCCCTCAGCAAAGGAGTTTGGACTTGTTTCCTCTTCTGTGTCCAGAACTGAGAAGAAATATTTCTCTTCTACCAAAGATGAAACTGCAAAATGTTCATGTCTATTTGACAAAATCAATAAACTCAGTTCTCTTGTTAAAGTATTTAATTTTAAAACTTTAACTTTAAAATATTTCATTTTTCTTAAAGGTGGAACAACAGGATTTCGAATATTCAGATGTTTCTTTGAAAAACTAATTAAAATATTCCACTTTTAAATTTAAAACAGACATAACAGGAGCAATGCTTTTCAGAAGAAGGGCAATATTTGAGGTCATCTACTTTGCAGTGGACCAAGAGAGCAGAAGTGGAGAACACAACAGGAAAACTGAGGCACAGCAGAAACCACACAACTTGTCAAAGACACAGAAGAGTCACTTTGGAGCCACAGCTCAGATTCATGAGGACATAACTTCTGGAGCTGCTCTCTGCTGACAGGAACATGCCAAGGAGGAGCTGTTGCACCTGATGCCCTGTTCCAGACCTTCAGCAGGGTGTGATTTATGTTCCAGGGTGTGGGAATAACCTCTGGGGTTTAGCAGCTCTGCAGTGACCCGAGTCCCACAGGTCTGTCCTGTCTAACCCTGATGCCCCAGCCCCAGCAGCCTGTGCCAGTGATGGGATGAGACCCTCAGGCACTGACTTGGGCTGGGGGGAGCTGTTTGCCTGGGCATGGGAATGGGACCCACCCTTTTCAGTCCCTGGTGCCTCATTTCACCTGAATTTTTCAAATTGCTGGGCCCAGTCTGCCATTTCCCAGGTTAGATGCTGAGTTCTGCCCCATCCATGTGGTGCCTGGGATCATTCTGCTGTTAGTGGAGACTGGAAGAGCTGGACACACCCAGACTTTACAGATGGAAAGGAGTCTCATGGATACATGAGTCCTTGACAGGCTTCCCTGAAGATAATTTGGATTAAGAAGGGAGGGAAGAAGTGGGGATGCCTGGAGACCCAGAGATGTCCACACAAGCTCCTTGAACAATCCCAGACTAAGGTAAATGCACTGTTAGGACATCAAACCTCTCAGATCCACTTTCCACCTGTGACAGAGCCCCTGAGTGGCTGAAGAGTAGAGCTCCCATCCCTCTCTCCAAACTTAGTGTGCAGCTGGATGACCCATCTGGCTGCTATCCAGAATGGAGGTTTTGAGATTCCCATTCTGAGCCCTGAAGCCTTTTCATCTACCTTTAAATAGAACAGGGCTTTGAGGGAAACTGGAACTGGAACAAAGCTCCTTCCCCACTGTGGGGCCAGCGGGGTCGATGAAGAAGCAGCTGAGGGTGAAATCAATTAATTCATTCATTACAGAGCTACTGCAGTCACAAAGATATTTCAATTGTGCTTGCTGAGAGGTCCTCATGAGAGATACATCTCATTTTCACAGAGGTTCCCAAGGGGAGGGCATCGTCAGACAATTTCATTCCTGCTGGCTAGAGGGTAACAGACGTTCTAAAGAAAACCTACCCTCTTGTCACCTCAAATTTCACTCCAGAACAAGCAAGAGTTTGAGTGAAATCAGATCCCACTTTAATCCAGGGAGGCTTGTAATAGAAAAACACAAAAACTTGGGGAGATAGGATGTGCTGAATGCTATTTTCAAGGTTTAGAGAACAAGAAAGTGAGGCTGGAAGTACCTTTCCCTTCCAGAGAAGTTTGCTGTCAGGCTTTTGTTGCTGGGCAGGACTTCTGAGATGGCTCAACACTCACAGGGAAACCTTCCAAGCCCCTTGATCATGATTCCAGCAGAAACCAAATGCTCTGGGCTGTAGCTTTCTGCCCCAAATTCCTCGTGGTGGCTTGATGGGCACATCCTGCAGCTGTATTTGAGTCCATGCCCATCATAGCTCTCCCTGTGCTTCACACACCCCTGTACTGTCTGATCTTGTAAGGGAAATTTAATGATTTTAAATATAAATTTAGGTCATTTATAAAAGACTGTGGAGGTCTGATCACTGAACAGCTCTTATAACAAGGTATGGCACTTTTTCCATGTACTTTTGTGCCCCAAACCAGAGAACAGGATGTCAGTTGCTTAATCACAGTCATGATTTCAAACCCTTTGCTCCTTGCAGAGAGATTTTTCAAGAGTCCTACAATCAGTATCTCAAAATCTTCTGAAGATACAGCTATTTATTGCAGGATTTAGCTGGGTAATGTTTCAGAGAAAAAAATGTCATCCTGTCTGGATATTCCATGTTAGCAAGAGAGAAAATTCACCTACTGGCAGATGAATAGACAAAAAAAAAAGAGCCTGCAATTCTGGAGAAAAACCAGAGCTTTTCAATCATTTCTATGTACCTGACAGCAAAGTTCACCTGCAAAGCAAGGGCATAATCTAAACACCTACAGCATAATCCAAAAAACACTGAAAGGAGCAGGGCTATGGGGTAAAAGCATAAAGTGCTGATGAATTTAGTCCATTCCTTTAATATATTGAGGATACAGATGGCACAAGCAGTCCCTTCCCAGGCTGGGCTGAAACCATGAGAGGAGCAATGGATCATAGGAGGGAAAGACTGAAATCCATGGGAGCTTCGGTGACAGCAATGGAGCAAAGTAATAACTGCTTTTCCTTGCTCGTCTTTCTAAACAGGGATCAGTCATAAAGTGCAGGAAAGGAAAGGAAAGGAAAGGAAAGGAAAGGAAAGGAAAGGAAAGGAAAGGAAAGGAAAGGAAAGGAAAG
>VWZP01002969.1:864171-954829 GCA_013396995.1 Dicaeum eximium | reverse complement strand
AAGGAAACAAGGAAACCAGGAAACACGGAAAGAAGGAAGGAAGGAAGGAAGGAAGGAAGGAAGGAAACCAACCTTGGTTTTGCAATTCTGTGTAAAGGAAGTTCATATATCTGATGCCAGCATAATGTGAAATACGCCATTATTCCAGTGTAATGTGGAATTTCATCAGGAGTTTGGTTAAGAATTGAGGGGTGTGGTGTGAGCCATACCTGGAAAAATACTTCTGAAGGGATAAAGACTTAGCAGAGTCTGGAAGTTTCGTGTTTCCCTGGCCCTCATTCAACGCTTTTTTTTTTCCTTTTTTTTTTCCCAGAGCTCCAATACATATATAAGAGATATTTTCTTGCTTCCATCCCCATTTTCAGACCTCAGCCAAGAACCAAAAGTGATCGGAATACTTCTGAGGGCTGTCTGCATAACCAATTGTCCAATTTCACAGGCTTTAATGGCTTTGAGTGGAACTCACACATCCCTCTCTGTCTGCCCTGCTCCAACCCAGCCACAGCTAATGACAGCGACAGAAAGCCAAGCTAAGTGGCCAAAACAAACCCTTTGATATACAGGAGGCTGAAAAGGATCATTATTTTTACTATTTAAATTACCTTTCTTTTAAAACATTTTCAAGATACTTTGTTCTTAGTATAACTACTTTTTAGTGATGGAGGAAAAGACATCACAAATGTGGCACAGACAGCTTAGGGGCTGATTTGAATAGCTCTGCACTGACGTATGTCTTCACATGAAAATCCCAGATGGTCACTTGCTCAGTTCACCAAATTTGCAATATTCAGCAAGATATGAAAAACCAAAAAAAAAAAAAAAGCCTTCTCTCTAAGCCTTCATCATTTGTGGCTCTCTCTGCACTGATTCCTTCAGCTGTTCAGATGCTTTGTCCCCACAGCCAAATGCAGAGCCCCTCTGTGAGGGTTGGTTCCTTACCTCACTTCCTTGCCTGACTTCTAAATTTCTACACAGAAAAAAACCTGGAAGAGCCAATTAACAAGAGAACCTGAGAACCAAGTGGGGTGATTCTCCTGTTCCAAGCCTGTCCTGCACTCCCTGAGTCCTGCAGTGGGGTCTGCCCACAAGGGAAGAGAAGTGGGAGCTGCCTCTGAGAGCCCCAATCTCTGTGTTTATTTAAGCAAAGCTTCAGCTGGCTGATGGGGATCAGTGTAGAATGAATGATTCCACATGGCAGCACAGACATATCCTCCTGCTTCCTGGCTTTTTTTCTTTTCTGCAAAGAGAATGAAATCCCCAAACTCTGCCTGACTGCTGCTGCTTTCAGAGGGTGCCTTGTTGCTCTGCTGAGTTCAACTCTGATGTTCTCAAACTCCAGAGAAAAAGTATAATTAAATTAACCTGAAAAGGCCTTCTGACTCCAACGTGTGGACACATTTTCTGAAGAGAAAGTGTTATAAAAGGACTTATTTTCTGTGTTCCTGCTGCAAGATTTAAACCCTCTCTCCTGGTGGGATTCTGCTGTGTCCCAAAATCCAGGCTAATGTTCATGACATATTCACTAACTCTGTGCTACATTATCATTGCCTTGCTAGGCTGTGCAGGACTATAAATACAGAAATACGAAATCTTCCTCTTCATTTTCTTTATTCCCAATTCCAGCTGCTCTGATCCTTTTCCAGCTTCGCTCTCTGCTCCTTTCTGGTTTGTATTCTGTGAATTCTGTGAATTCTGTGAATTCTCTATTTGGCTGCAAAGATGGGAGAGCAGTGGGGGGTGCCTGTCACAGAGTCAGAGAGCACCAGGGGTAGGGACAGGTCCCTTTGGAACCCCAGGGCTTGTTCCCTCTGGCAGGTTATCCCTGGGGGTTCCAAAATCCACATCCTGGGAGCCAGGTGTGTGGCCAGGATGTCTGCAGAGGCAGCTCTGTGCCCTCATCGCTGTCAATCCTGTATTTTATGGGAATAAATTGTCCAGGCCAAACCCAGCAGTTAAGGGCTAAACTGGGGAGTGAGAAACCTGCCAGCACCAAGAGAGAGATGTAGGGAAACCAGTGGGCCACAGGAACAAACTCAGGCAAGGTCACAACAGGGAAATAACCAGAAAGGCAGAATTTTCCTAAGCTTTTAAGAGAATTTATCCTACATATTTAGACCCATAGAAAAGTTTGGGTAGGAAGGGACAGTTAAAAATCATCCAGTTCTACTCCCCTGTTTGGGACTGCTCTCAGCAAGGCAGGACAGTGGCAGTGCAATGGCTTATTAGGGGCTGTGCTTGCAACTTCTCCCATTGAAATTCTCTGCTTTTAAGTGCTTTTAATTATTTGAACTCTGGTGTGTCGTGCTGAACAGCTGCTGCAAGTTAAATTCTGCATGAACACTTTGAGATAAAGTGAAGCACGGTTCTGTTCCCCCCCACCTCCACCTTGGAGATCATGCTCATCTCCTACCCATTAAAAGAAAAAAAGTTCTGGTAAAAATAGTGTGAGATGATGTCATTGAAAATTATCATAATGCATCTGGAAAGAAAAACCATTGGGGATACCTGGGTGATCTTAAATCTGACTTTTTTTTTTTAATTTTAAATCCCTAATTTATTAATTTTAACCTGCTTCTAGGAGGAAAGAGGACGTGATTTGTATTTGCAGAGGTCTGGCTCTAACCTGAATAGTGTGGGAGAGTGGGAGAGGAGGCTGTGGCTTTATGTGATCATTTCTTGTCCCCTTTCCTGTGCAAGTTTCTCACAGGTCAGAGCAGTGCCAGGGGTTCAGCGTGCCCGCCTCAAGAGGGAAAGTAGAAGCAAAAAGATCACCAAAGGCTTCAGGCTCTGTGCCATCCCCTTAATCCTCCCCAGATTGAATGGAAGGGCCGGCAGAAATGAGGACAGGATGTCCAGGCAATTTATATCCATCCTCTCCCTGATAACATCTCTGCTTCCTCAGGAAGGTCCCATTTCTGTGCTAAGAAATAGCCTGAGCTGGTGGCTGGGCAGCATCTTTTCCTCCTGACGAGCTGGGGCCATTCCAAATGAGGATAATAAACGATATAAGGAACAATATAAGCGCTGCTATAAATAAGAATGCTGCAATTCCACCGATGACTTATGGTGGCATTATAAATGATCGGAGCAAAGTCAGGAGGTCTCCTCACACCACCAGAGCCTCATGGTAGAATTATGGATCTAATTTAAGTGCATTTTGGGGGTAAATTATTTATTAAAGTGTAAAGCTTATGGAGACAAATGTTCAAGTAGTCAGACTCCTGGACTAGGTGAGCATTCTTGGTCCTAATAATTACAGGTAGAATTTGCTCCTGGGCAAAAGGACTAGATTAAGATTTCAGCAACATTTTAGGTATCCAAAAGCCCTGCAGAACACTTCTTGGCACAGGGCTGCAATCTCTAAACTTACAATGAAATGGGCTCCTTGTACAGGTGATCAATCCAGAGCACCTACTGCTCATAAATCCATTTTAATGATTAAACTGGAGCTAAGAGATGAGAGCAAGAAGAAACTTCTCTCAGGCTCATGAAAAATCACAGATTGTTGTCTTGCAACTTTTGTTTCAAGTTTTCCTTCATTTCAGCCCTGGAAAGGAGTCCTGTTGCTGGTGTTTTCTTTCATATTTCATTCTCATTTCAGTCAGGATTTGTCACTGTTGTTAACTAGGGAAATGCTTGCGGGATCATAGTGAAATTTCTTCACATAAGGGGTTGGGAAATACTGGAAGGGGCTGCCCAGGGAGCTGGTGGAGTCCCCATCCCTGGGAGTGGCACTCAGTCCTGGGTGACAAGGTGGGAAGCAGTCACAGGCTGGACTCGATAATCTTGGAGGTCTTTCCCAACCTTAATGATGCTGAACAGAATTCCTTCTGTCGGACACTTCTTGAGTGAAATCAGGCAACTCATTAAGTCCTCTCAAAAAAAAAAAAAAAAAAATTAAATAGCCACCTTGAAATGTGTAATTTGCAGGTTGCAAGGAGCTCTCCACACCAGGCTGGCTGATCTCCCTGGCCCAGAGCCTGCAGGTCCCACAGGGCCGAGCTCATGGAGGCATTCCCAAGTGTAACATGAAGCCTGCTTTTGGCAGGGGAAGTAGAGGAAGACTCAGCTTATAAATCTCCCCAAAGACTGAATTTTCTGGAGTCTCTGCACCACAAAATTAGCCTGTGGAACAGGAGGCTCAACACTCTTGCACCACTGGGCTGCATCAAGGATAAACACATTAAGGCGAGGCATTAAGATGCTGTGGTAATTAGGAGCCATATAAGTAACTTAGATATAGAATGAAGCTACTAATAATGCATGAATGCAAAGCCTTAAGAAGTTTGCTTCACATAAAGCACCCAGCTATTCGGTGGCTTAGCTCAATTCTCTGAAGCTGCAAATTCAGGCTGAAGATCTTAGGAGAATGTGCTTGTTCTGGGAGGTTTTTTTTCCTTGTCATACTTAAAATATTGCTGAGCCCAACGTTTTGTTATAGGCAAGGTTTCTCCCATAGCTCCCAGGCAGACTAGAAAATGTTAAAAGGCAGGACAAAATTATTATTTTTTTTAAAAAAGCACATAAAATTAGGCAGAGGACTTGGGGGAAGATTCAGATTAAGGGAGTGTATCTAATGGTCAGGCCAGGGAGATGGAATCAGTATTCCTGCCACTAATTCACTCTGTAACCTTGTGCTGTCGCTGAGCTTTTTTGTGCTCTATTTTCCTCGTCAGTAAAATGAGTATTATAATAGTTACCTTCCTGATAAGGGTTTCAGTTAATCAATTTCTAAAGCCCTTAAGTACAGAGAGACACAAGATATCATATCAACAAAGTCCAGCATTTATCTGTGCCTGGATATTCCCTGAACTGCACCAGCTGTAAAGGAATAGAACCTGAGCTGTATAAACCTGAAAAATTCCCATTGACTTTGATGAATAAACACTATTTCTTGCAAATACTACCTGCGTTTTTTTGGTCACAGGCAGGATTTGCTGCTTAAAAATGTGTTTGAAAAGCAAATTAAAAAGGTTCCAGGTGGGCTGGAAGAATTAAACTCCCCCATGACTGAATTGCTTGCACAGTTTACCTGTGCTGCTCCTTACAGTAACTTGAGTCACTCTTTGTGCTGCTGCTGGTAGCAGGAGACAGAAAAAAAAATAAAGTGCTACAGTGGGTTTTGCTCAGAATTCTGAATTTTTGCCAAGGAAAGAGGAGGAGGAAATAATGAACATTTGATGGGTGTTTTTCAAACAATAGAATACTAAATTATGGTCTGGGAAGGAAGATATTTTCTTATAAGGGCTGACTAAGGAGCTTAGCAAAACTGAAGGGTGAAAGAGAAGAGGGATTGTTGAATATAAGTAGATCAGGGTGTAGCAGCAGGGAAGGAAAAGAGCCATTAAATCAAAAGGACAATGCTGAAAGAACAAATGGGTATAATAAACAGGCCTTTAATAAATTCAGGTATTAATTAGAAGAATGCATTTAAATATCAGAAGAGCTGGATTACAGCCAGCAGGCATGGGTAGGTAAGGAGCCCACCCAGCCCTAAGCTGGGCAGGGGAGTGGACCTGAATCCAACCTGATGCTCAAGCAAGGAAATTTATTTAAGTATTTCACAGTTTTTTCTTCAGTTTGCTGCATTTCCAGGAAAGTGTAGACGATATTCTCCTTTCTTCAAAGCACCTTCCTACACATATCACAGCAGATTTTAAACAGAGGAGGTAGCTACACATCACCCCTGTGTCACACATCTCTCCCTTCTGTCCCACTCTTTGCTCCACACTCAGGGTTTGCTGCCTTCTCTCACTTCTGTTATTGCCCAATCCTTATTTCCTCCTCTTCCTTCACCTTGCAGCCCAAACCCTTCCAGCCCTGCCCTTCACTAGGGCTGCAGTTGATGCTCACAAGCTCCAGCACATGTGGAGCAGCTTGAATTGAAAACGTGCTTGTCTCCTTCCTTGCCCTGCTCATTTTGGGCTGCCTTGGCTTTCAGTGCACCAGCTCTCAACCTGCCAGAGTCCCAGCAGCTCAACACCTGAATAATTTAAGTGCTTTACATTCCCCAAAGTGCATCCAAACAGGTTTATTATGAGTCTTTGTGACTTGTTCTTTTAAAGCACTTCTCTGACGTCTGTTCTTCATCAAGGCTCGCCACCCGAGTCAGCTCACAGTGGTAATGGCAAGGTAAGTGCTGTTTCTTGAAGTTTATCATGGGAGCTAAGCCATCCAGGTGGGTTTAAATTATGGGTCTTTGTGTTCTTTGAGGCTGTAGAATGTGCAGGTATGATAAAAACAAAACCCACTTAAAAAAAAAATTAATTTCTCCATGTGGAATTTCTGTCTCTGTACCAAGAAATTGCACATGCTACTTCATGAGCTTTTACCCTCTTTTAGGGTGAAGTATTGTTATTTATTTGTTTGTTTATTTATTCTCTGCCAGTTTGTCATATGCCAGCACATCCCTTGGGACACACAAATCATCCTCTTTCTCCTTGGACCACTCTGATCTGGCAGGAAAGGCTGTCCCTTTCTCCAGGCCAGCAGCTTCCCTCTTGGCAAAGCTTCTCCTGCTCTGTGTTAGTTTATTTTTATTCCCCACATCTCCTCCACACCAAGATGGGGCCTCCTCAGCTGCCTGCCCGATTCCAACTGGCCTTACACACACAACTTTTGCTCTGCTGCTGGAAAATCTTCTTTCCACCTTCTGCCCTGTGTCCAGAAGGTATCAAGTCCTCCCTCTGGATATGCCTCAGGGGCTGTAGTGTCCCTGAGGGGGACAAGAAAAGCATTTCATGGCTACTGTGGAACTGAAAAAGTCTTTATCCAAGGCCATGTGGAGGTTGGTAGGAGAGTTTGTACAGAGCTGGTACTCCAGACTCTGTGCCCTGTGGGTCAGCCCTAAGTTTGTCCTTCCTTTTGGATTTCTACAGGTTCCAGCCTCGGTCTGGGTTGCCTCAGTTTACTTTGTCACATCTCAGTAGTGTGTAGTGAAAATTCCTCTCTGTGCTTTCTTCCATGCTGTTCTTCACCATTTTCCTGCCTGGCTGGAAGCTTCCTTGCCTCGCTGCACTGCTGCTCACTCAGCTCTGCCTGCCCTGCTTTGTCCATCACTCTGAAACTCCTCTCCCTGTCACAGGAGTCTGTCTGCTCCCATTTGAGCACACACCATTCATGTTAAGCAGCAATTCAATCCTGCATTCCCTGTCCTAATGTGTCATGTGGGAATCTCTCTGGAGCCCACAGTGAGGGTTACAGCTTCCTCCTTGACCTGTGAATTCGCTCCTGCTGGGGGACTGAGCACTGGTCCCTCATCCACTAAAAGAAGATTTCAGCCTCATTTTTCACTGGCAGTGACCAGAATGACCAATCTGCTGCCTGCTGAGGAGCAAAAGGTCAGGCCAAGTCCACTTTGTGGCTACTTGTTTTTCTCCACAGTGACCAATTTCAGGCAGTAATAGAAGCATCAATAATGTCTCTGTCTTCCCTGACTGCTTAGTTTCTTCTTTTTATTTTTTTCCTATTGATTGAAATATTGCAGCCTCCATTTGTTAGCTGGGCCCCTGTGAGGCAGGCTGAGGCACTCACACACAGCTCATGTCTTCCTCAGGAGCAGGATGTGAGGAGCTGAACTAATTTGGGATTGTGGAAATGGTGGCTGCAGAACACAACTTGTGATCTCCTTGGCTTAGGCTCTTCCGAGGCTGGGTTTTGGTGCTCTGGCTTTTGGCTTTTTGGGAGTCACCTGGCAGCTGGAATTGTTCTATTGTATGAAGGAAAGGCTCCCTCAGACTTTCCTCAGACCAGAGGAAAAACCCTCTCCAAGGGCTGATCACAGCAGTTCCTGCTGCCAGAGCTGCAGGTGAAGCTGAGAGCAAGAAGGAACCTTAAGGATGGAAGCTGTGTGGCACACATGTCCCCAGAGCCACCCCAGCTGTGTCCCTGCTCAGCTCCCTGTGGAGCACGATCCATCCAGTAGGAATTCTGTGGAAACCAAGTCTTCCTTTTATCTATCTGGGGGAAAAAATAAAAAAAAAACCAAAGCCAACAACCCCAAAAATCCCAAACCACCAGAGAGCTTCATCAGAGGTCATGCTTCTTCCCTGAGGCTGGATCAGGCCTACCAAGATCCCTCAGACAGGAGCTTTGTTGAATTTCCCAGCTCCCTTTTCTCAGGATGAGTTAAAATTCAGCTGCACTGCTGCAGCCCCAGCCTGGGACTCATTTTTTTGAGCTATCACCCCTGATCATTTCTCCTTGCACAGGCACAAGGAAGGGGAAGATGATACACCCATTTTGGTTTCTACCAGGCAGATCCTGTGTTGTGCAGAGTCAGACCCTATTTCTTGCTGTTTTCCTGTAATGCTACTTCCATTTTCTAATTGGAAATTAGAAATAAATCCGATTTCTAATTCCAGTTTCTCACTCCCCACCTTGTAACTGCCCCCACAGCCTGTCCCACCTCACCACAGACCCCGATGGCATCTAATTGTCATCAGAATTGCATTTGGGTGGTGTAAGACATTTCCTACTGCTGTACTCACCCACTGTTCTGCAGACTCTATATCCCATCAGAGTCCTCCTCTGGAATACAGCTCCTTGCAAATCCTGATTGCTGTTGACAGCTAAAAACTTGATGGAATTTGGTGGCTTTAAATCTGTTTCTGCGAGCACAGGCTTTTGACTGCAAGGGCTTTGTAGTTTAAAATTGCTGAAGTTAATTGATATTCAAGAGTGATTATTCAATGGTAATGCATTCATAAACAACGTCAGTGCTCGTTTGAAAAATTAAAACAGTAATTTAAATTAAACTGTAAACAAGGGAAAGATGTTGTGTGAGTAAGGCTTGAGAAGGCCCTGCAGAAGATTTGACTGCAGTGATATTGTACCTATATCCATATGGGACCTGTGCATTTTAAAATCAGGAGACTCAAAACCATTTAAGGACCTATTTTCTAGCTCTTCTCAAAGTCTTTCTTCTTTAGTAAGAGGAGATGATATTCAGTAGTCACTGAATCTTCAGAAACTCTGTCAACAATCTTCTCCATCAAACATCTCGTCTGACTGGGACGTGTGACCACCCGAGCTGGGTTGTGATGGCATTCCCACCCCATGCACTTCTTGCTGCAATTAAAATCAAACCATTTGGGGCTAAAAAAAAAAAATTACAGCTGCCCATTTTCACGATCTTCCCTTATATCACTTCCAACAGGAAAGGTTTCTTGGGTAGAGTGTGGCATTTGCTGAGACATTTCCCTGTCCTAATAAATCCCTGCTTTATAGATAGATGAGGCAGGTTATAAGCCTGGGTCAATAAGGGAGGCCACAGAAGTACACAGAGCAGTGAGTTAAATCTTGGGTGACCTAGGTTCAGGATTCTGCACTGCTACAGATCTCTCTAATCTTGAATAAGTCACCTCTTCTCTCCTGTTTTTTTTCCTGTAACTTGGGTCTGTCAACACTCTCTTTCATCATGGGATTTTCAGAGTATAAAAATACTCCAAAAGTGTGGAGGCAGTCAATGCAGGGGTAACGAGGGTCATCTAAATACCATACTTAGATAAGTAAGGATGATTATTTTCCATCTTCTTTATCCCTGCATGATAAAACCATTTCCAGAAATCATTATATACACCACATGAGCGAGAAGCAGCAGGGGAGTAATTCCCTGTCCTCAGCTATTTTCTACATGTGGATGAGGTATATTTTTGGAGGGTGGTGGTTATTTTATCCCCGAGCCTTTTCTCAACACATTGGTAAATAGGGTACATTTTGCACAAGTTTGTTCATCATGCCACCCCAGTAATATTAGCAAGTAAAATATATAAAGTTATTTGTGGTGAGTGAGAATCAAATCTCCTCTCAGGGATTACTGGCAATAAAAGAGGCAGAATGACTTTAATCCTGTCCAGCACAGAGAATTCCCAGTAGTTTCAATGTTAGTCTTTTGTTTTCTAGAACTTTACCTTGGGTTCCCTGTGGATCACAGCAAACTTGATTTGGTGGAATCTGATCCCTGACATTTCTTCTAACACAGTCTCTCTAGCAGATAGGAATCCCATTTTTTTTTCCTTATGAGTGCAAAGCAAGGGGATTGTTCTTTAAAATGAACAAGAAAACTTGAAATGTCTAAATCAGCTTTCTTTATATGGCAAAACATATTTATTATTTATTTATAGAAAAAAAAATATAAGAAGCAGAACTCCTAGGCTCTATCTTTAGCTGCAAATGACCAATTTTACATTGTGTCCTTTCATGCCTCAGTTTCCCAGTGCTCAGAAAACCATAATTAATTTTTAAGGCAAGATATGCCCTATCTATGCAGTTCTATATTCCATTATGCTTGGTATAACCGTTAAATTATTTTTTTAAAGCAAATGATTTAAAACTGATAGTAAGAAATACTTTTCCTACACAGCACCTAATTAACACGTGGCACTCAATGCCACAGACGTTATTGAAGCTGGGAGCCTTGGAGGATTCACAAAAGGATTAGAGATTCACATGAATAATGGGAAATTCTATTAGAGAAAATAAAAAATGCATGGAGGATGGAGGACGTCGTGCTTTGGGGTTATAAAGCAGCTGCTAATTGAGGGCAGAGACGTGCTGGGTGCTCAGGACATCCTGGGATGGTTTCCCACAGGGTTTCTTGGGCAGGACAGCAAAGCTGCTGTGCTGGAGGGGTTGCTGGGCTGCCTGAACCTCTGCCCTCTTCCAGTGAGGCAGCTCCTGCCTAAAGTAACAATAAAAATAAAACCCAGAGCCAGCTGTGGATGAGCCATCATGGTCTGGTAGCCCAGGGCACTGAGTGTTGCCCTGACTTTTCAGCCTTCTGATGTTTTCATTTCTGTGATGGAGTTTCTCATGCTGGTTCATGTGAACACAGCACATGCTATGCTAACTGTCTTTTTGTTTTTCTATCTTTTTGTTTTTCATTCCTTTCTCCTGGGCAGAGGAGGTTTGATGAACCTTTTCCTTGACCAGTGTGGTTGGAGAGGTGGTGACCTCATCCTCCAATCCACAGTCGTTCCCAAAACTCTGTATAAAGCTAACTGAAAATAAACCTTGGGTCTTTTGCCTACCTGGAGAGAAGCTGTGTCTGTGTGATTTTTGTCATGCTCTAGTGCAACACACAAAGGAACTGGGGTCCTTGGCATTGTTTCCAGCTGTTGCTGACTTCCCAGCTGTGCAGGGAGGTCTCAGGGCACCACAAGCTCCCAGTACAGGATGATGTCCCAGGCACCTTGGGACAAGTTCCAGCACACTATCCCATCTTGTCCCTGTGTAACCCCACAAAAAACCCCACAACTAAAACCCTCAAAGGTGAATCACACCTGGCTGCTCAGTTGGTTTAAAGTCATTCCTGTCCTGTCTCCACCTGCCTCCTTATCCAGAGCCTTCCACAGACACCTTTGCAGGAGTCCTGGAGCCATTTAACAAACACCTCAGGTAGCTGACCATGTTTGCAGCTCCTGAGCAAGCAATTATAGCTCATCCAACCAAAGGCTTTCGTTTGATCCAGCCTCAATTAGAAGCGAAGGCACTGCCACATCTGCCCGCAGGTTCAGAAATGCCCACAGTTCCACTTAGATTATTGCTGTATTTCTGCAGCCTTTGACAGACTATGATTGATTACAAAAAATAAGAAAAAAGAGTGACCTTCCTCAGACTTTACCAGTGGTCTTTCCGTTAGTATTTTATAATCACTGTTTAAGGGAGAAATTGCTCTCTGGTTATTAAGGTAAAAATTATCACTTTCTTTGACTAATAAAATCAATAAAGGCTCCTACCCTTTGAAAAGCCCAGAAACCTTCTCTCTCTTCATAATTAAACATTTCAACCTAATCTGGAGCAATAATAACCTTCAAAGTTTTATAAAATTCCTAATAATAATAATATCTTACAAACCACCTTTCTGCTCAGCAGGTCTCACAAATTGCAGCCCAGATTTGGAAAGCATCTTTATTCATGGCTGGACTGGGATGCACGTGTCAGGTTTTAAGGAGTTTTTTGTGGAGTTTCATCATCAGTGGTAAACAAATCCCTGTAGGATGTCTGAATGTTGCACTTCCAGCCCAATTAAATGGCTGCTGAATTAAATGCTGTTTCTGAGTTTGCAATGTAGCAGCCAAGGGATGCAATTTTTAATTGCTGGTGCCTCTAGTAGGGCATTTGCACTCACTCCAAGACCTCTAAGGGAATTGTGGAGTGGGTTGGGCGTGAAGGGAGCTTACAGCTCCTCTAGTTCCAAACCCTGCTGTGGCCAGGGACATCTTCCACTGGACCAGATTGCTCAGAGCTCCATCCAGCCTGGCCATGGGCATTTCCAGGGATGAGGCAACCTGTGCCAGGGCCTCACCACCCTCATAGCAAAGAATTTTTCCCTGTTATCTCATCTAAACCTGCTCTTTATCAGTTTGAAGCCATTCCCCCTTGTCCTGTCACTCCTGTCACTGTAAACAACCCCTCTCCATCTTTCTGTAGGTTCTGTTCAGGCACTGGAAGACCACAATCAGGTCACTCAGAGCCTTCTCTTCTCCAGGCTGAACCATCCCAATTCTCTCAGCCTTTCCTCACAGCAGAGCTGCTTCATCCCTCTGTAAAACTTTGTGTCCTCCTCTGGACCCTCTCCAACATGTCCATGTCCCTCCTGTGCTGGGACCCCAGAAAGGATCAGACTGTTGCAGATATTGACCATTTATAGCTAACTTCTACTAAAAACATAATTTTTCAAAATGTTTTATTTTTTATATGTGTGTTGGAACACAGTGGGCAGAAGGCCTTTTTGATGTGCCTTGCTCCAGCAGATTTAGCTGTGGATGTTGAGGGTCAGTGAAGATGAGAGCACCAAATATCTCTTCAGCCCAGCTGGAGTGTCAGTGTTCACTTACACAGTGGTAAAGGGGGATCAAAATTCCTAATCTCACACGGAGAGATACTGCTCCTGCCTCTCTAATTTCTCCTGCCCTTTTCTGGAGTTGCATTTATCAGCATTACTTGCTCCTCAGACAAGTTATCTCTGTCAGGCTTGAATGGCTGCTCTCCTGGGCACTGAGAGACATCCCAGCTAATTAACTCTCATCCTACATTTGATGATGATGAGAGTCCACTGAGAACCTTCCATCCCAGTGGATCTCTTGGAGTTCCACATATTAAACAAACCTGCCTGTGCCAAGCCCAGGGATTTCCTCCTCACAAATGAATGGCAACCAGTTTGGGGCCGAGTTTAGGAGCAGGCGGAGGAGCTGTGCTCCAGCTCATGGCAAGGGGAAGGAGTGCCCTGATGGAATGATTAACTTGTCTAGGAAAATGATGTCTCTGCAGGGATTTTATTTCATGTGTAGCTGCCACCAGGAGCCCTGTAACAGAGCAGGAAATACAGCTCAGGAATCCCCTCTCAGCAGTGCCCATGTCTAGAACTCCTGCAGGTATCACAGGTGTGTGTGTGTCAACTTCTAGCTAGGCAATCATAACTCAAAATTCACCATTTTGATCTAATCTAACCCTTTCCTAGGCATAAACATTTCTAAACATGGGTGTTTTCTTATGAAGATTGTCCTTTCAGTGCCTGTCCTTGAAACCTCTTAGGCATTCCCAAGGGCTGACTGGGCTAATCCTGGACTTCTTTTATCCATGTTTAAGCCATTTCAATGAGGGATCTTCACCAGTGTTCTGTGGCCCTGACTTGTGCTGTATGGACAAGTCTTCTGACTCCTTTAGGCAGCTGAGAAACACCTATTTTGGGGCAAATCTTACCTCTAGAGTTTGGTTCTGTTTGGAGATGGCTTGGCTCTGGCTTTCAGTAACATCCTCAAATCCTGTAGCAACCAAAATGCACATCTACATTTAGAAGAAAAAATGAAAATCCCCAAGGCCTTTGTACCCCCTCCCTTCCTCCCTCTGTGGGTGAAGACAGTAATTTGTGCACAGCACCAACAGAGGAAAGAGCTGCCTAAACAGTGAGTGCTGCTGTGAGCAGGACTGGTGGGTGTGAATCTAGGCAGCCCCACTGAAGGGGATGAAGCTGTGCTGATTTCTGCCTGCCTTGGACTCAGACCCTCTCCTATTTATTACTGTTATCACCTGAACCTGAGTTCAGCTCTCCCCCATGTTTACTCATCACTGACCTTATCACATCTCCTTTCATTTGCTTCCTATCTGAACAATTTACATTTCACCTCCTTGGAGCATTTTTTTTTTTTTGGATGAGACTCCTTTCATCTCTCATCATAATGTTCAATAATGACATTTCCATTTGCTTTCTTTTTCATAAGGCTTCTTTTTGAAAACAGGATCTGGCCTCTCTCTTTGTATTCTCCCATCAGCCAAGAATCACATTGTGCATGAATTTAATTGACTTATTACATCCTTACAGAGTGTGGGTCCTTTAGGTTTGTGTGTGTTCTGTATGTTTGTTTGTTAATTCCTGGGTCTTTGAGAAGTAGATTATGCAATTTCCAGAGCTTATTTCCCATTACTATTGAATCTTTCAATTGAACTGAATTTCATTGTGAGATGGAAAATAGAATGAACTGAAAATTCAACTGAAAACATGTCAGTATTGTTGATACATGTGTTAGTGCTATTATAGACTTTATCAGCTTATTTTCTCTTCTGGGGCTGAGTAGGGAGGGGAAACATCAAATAAACAAAAGCAAGTGGAGTTTTTTTTCTTTCACTGAAAGATATGTCTATATTACACTGAATAAAACCTTATTTGCCCTGTTTTGATGAACATGAAACCCACCTGATCCTGTTCTTCAGTCTCAGATACAATAGAAAACTCCTCATTCCAAGAGATGTCCAGCATCACTTTTATTCCGCAACCCTGACCTGCTGCAAACTGGCCCCTCACTATTGATCCAGAGGGAATTTTGCCTGCAGAGAATCTGGCCCATTATGATAAAAAGTGATGGCACTGGTGGCACCTTGTGGCTCATGCCAGCAGGGTGCTGCTGTGACACACAGCACCACAGGGAAAGGACCAGTGGGTACAAAACCTATTTTCAGTGTTTAGGTTGCATAAACAAACGTTGCTTTGCTGCTGGGGTCATGGCAAGATGCAATATTTCCCAGGAAGGAGAGTGTGGTGCAGAGCTCAGGGACTGTATTCCCTCTCTCCTGAGTTGTACCCTCAGAGAATGGGGTGTGTAACCACTGTGCCTCGTGCCTTTTCTCTGATATTCCAGCAGTTCCTGCATTTTATTTGCCTTTTTAAGCATTTCTGAGCACTAAACTAGCATTTTATAGAAGTAATTGCGATGACTCCAAGATCCCTTTCCTGACTGGAAATGTGGAGTTTGGCTTATTTTTCCTGTGTACATTACTTAGCACTTATCAAACACTGAATTTCATTTGTCATCACTGAATCCTTCTCTCAGGAGTATTCTGTGGTTCTCTACAGTCACATGCAGATTTGACTGTGCTCAGTTATTTTGTGTCTTCCACAAACTTCATCTTCTTCCTATGAACCCTCTTTTCCAGCCCATTTATACATATTATAACATATTAAATATGTTTATTCCTGGCTTTTTAGGTGATTTCACAAGAAAACTTCTCTCATCCCATGAGCTCAGAGCTGCTTTAAGAGCTTTGAGATGTTACCATGGGAGGTTTGTTTTGTTTTTTAATTTCTGAGCACTGCATTGACTAAATCATCCTTATTGATATACCCCTTAATCACTTGGAAGAGCCTGGAATGATTTGTGAGAGATGACTTCACTCTACAGCTGCTATATTGACTCTTCCCAAAGAATGATGTGCTGCCCATGTCTTTACTAATTCTGTTTACTAATAATTTGGCCTGGTGCAGCAATCAGATCTGGTGATTTGGGCTCCAGAGTTGTTTTGTTTTGTTGTTGTTTTTTGGGGTTTTTTAAGGCTGTAGTTATATTTGCCAGTTTTCCTTCTGGACATTTCTTTCCACTGATGCTGGGAGGTGGCTGGAACGACTCTGTGTGATGCCAGCCAAGACAGGATTAACATGGATTGGAATCTCTTTATTTTGGGCTTTGAAATCTCCCACTTGTCACAGTCTCTCTTCACCACCATTTTTAGGTTTTGGGGGATAACCTTCCAATCCCTCTATGGGGCTTTGCCACCACGCCAGGTAAAATTTATATTTATGGAATCTGAGCACTTTGGGATCATGTGAGGCTTTTTAAGGATAAAGTTTTGCCTGATAACCTGGAGTCTGAACAAGCACTACTTGTGCTCAAGGCTTCCTTCTGATGGGAAGAGAAGCAGAGCTGTGAGCAGCAGGACATGTGAGGGTCCTTCAAATCACAGTCCTGCTTCAGTCCCTCTTCTTTCTGAATCATTTGTCCAGCAAACTCAAGAACCAAACAAATGTGGATTATCCTCAGTGGAAGAGGATTTTACCTTTAGCTGGTATAAATCAGGACAACTCCAGAGAAGGTTTGTTTTTTTTTTTTCCTGAGCTAAGGATCTGGCCACTTTCACACTATCCAGTTATATCTGTGGATCAATAAAAAAAAAAAATTGAAATAGTATTTTTTTTAAGTGACACAAATCCCACAGCTCTGTCAAAAAGCTTTGTATCACTCTAGCAATCCCAGCCAGCCTTAAACTTGTGCTGTCCATCTGTCTTTAGGAGAGGTTTGTGTATTTTGGATTGCTGGGTTTGTTTTAAGATTGGTTCCCTAAATAAAATGCCCTGGTGGATCAAGGTAGGGTACAAACCCAAGCCTGAGTATGGCCAGTTCAAATGCACGTGGTGATTTTCACATCACTAAAATCCTCACTTCTGACACCACCTGAGGAACAATCTCTCAGCACAGCAAAAGGTTAAAACTGGCCCCACTCTTGTCTATCTTGAGCTGGTTTGGTGGATAAACTGGGGACTGCTGCCTGCAGAGCTGTCCTGCCCCTTTTCACCAGCATGTATCTCAATTCCAGCATTATATAAGCTTTTATTTTCTTTATATGTTATATAGCCCTCAAATGAGAAGCCAAGCCTTGCAAAATTGCTTTTCCCTGCAGGCCAGGATCAGCCTCACCATTCCTTCCTACCCAGTTCTGCTTCTTTCCCAGCTGCTTTAAAGTCTCATCACTCCTGAATGGGAAGCCTTAAATATTTCCACTGACATTTCCCTGGCCTCTGGTGATTTAATATTATTAACCTGGTGTGTTATTAAAGTGACAGGAGGTGTCTCCCCTCTGCAGGTATATTTTCCTGAAAGCTCATTTGAATTTTTATTACTTTACTCTGAGGGGCAGCTGGTGAAGCGCAGAAGGGGCAGGGAGGGCACAGGAGGGAAATGCACCTGGTTTGGGGGATGGAGGTCTCCTCTGTATGTATATTACAGGTTCTGGTACAGCTTATTCCACCAGAGTTTACTTCAGATTTAAGTGTATTCCTTAGCTGGAGCAGTCAAACTAAAGTATTTGCAAGAAAAATGTCTCTTTCCAGAGACTGCAGCCCATTTCAATGGCATAACCTGGGGGTAAATAGGCTTTTATGTCCTTTGCAAATCCCACAAATTTTATGCTTTACCCATGTCTCAGTCCAACTCTGCTTAAGTTTCATCTTTCAGTTGTTACTGTAGGAAAAAATCTAATGTGCAGAGTGAAAAATTTAATGGGCAGAGTGAAAAATCTATAAACTTAGGACAGTGGAGAAATAAAGCCAGATTTTTAGCCAGCATAAATCAGTGGCACTAAAATCATTGGAATGGACCTGTATTAGTTCCCTCTTGCTGCACACACTGTCTGCAGAGCTTCCTTTGCACAAATATGAGGGGGAACTGATTTCAACCACTCAAAAAAGAAAAAAAAATCTCCACAGTGAGATCCCTTTTTAACGAAGGTCCATAAATTTTCAATAATGTTTTGAAAACTGTCAGTTATAAAGTGTTCTTTTTGGTTCTAGAAGTGAAGAAAAGATGAGCTCCTTTCTAGCCACTCATTCAGAAAAGCCAGGTTATTAGATCTCCATCAGCTACTGACACTGTTAGAACTTAATTTTGTCATGCTTTTTTCCCGCCCTGTCCAATCTGTCATGGATAATTTTTAAGGAAACTGGAGGAAATTCCAACATCTCCAAATTCTTTATGAAACAGGTGTTGTTGGTCTTTGTCTTGTTCTCCAACAGGTATTTGGTTCAGTACTTTGCTCCAAGCCCATCTCTTTGCTTTGTTCATTAAATGATGTCTCTCTGAAAGGTTATTTGAAGATATTTCCTTTGTCTCCGGCTTATCAGCTCTTTTCCGTCTGCCTATCTCGGCAGCAGCACATTGGTATTTTAAACAGTTCACTAAAAACTTAGCAAGGTAAGAAACTATATCCAATCCTGCCAGGGCTTCATTCTTAACCAAGGCATTAATGACTTTTCTGTCAGGCTATAAAACTGGTTTTGTAACAAAACCCTTCCATTCAGGTTTATTTTTGCCTTTTCCCTCTATATAATCTTCAAAATCACTTTAGAAAAATACTGTATCAAAAGCTGATATTAAACTTCCAAGTGCCTGGCAAATGATTCAAAGCAAAGGCTCACACTGGGGTAAACCCAGAGATTTCTTTTGTAAAGTTCCACCTACATAATCTCTTAGAGGTAGATTTTTAGAGCTTACTATTTACTTTATTCTGGAGACATTTTCTTGCTTTTATGGCTTATCTACTTGCTGTCCACCAGTCCTTTTAGATAGGAATGTTGCTGTTTTCCTGCTCTTTAATCTTTTTCTCCTGCTCAGAAGTTGCCTTTGCTGTCACCCACCCCAAGCAGAGGCAAACCACAGCAGCCACCTGCTCTGTAGGTGATGGCTGCTGCAAAGGCTGGGATGCAGCCTGGGAGGGAAGGAAAACTGCTGGGAAAGGCAGGATGGGCAAGGCTTGCTCCCAACTGAGAGTAAATTTGGGTTAGAGATTAAGAAAAAAATTCTTCCCTGTGAGGGTGGTGAGGCCCTGGCACAGGGGGCCCAGAGCAGCTGTGGCTGCCCCTGGATCCCTGGCAGTGCCCAAGGCCAGGCTGGACAGGGCTTGGAGCAGCCTGGGACAGTGGGAGGTGTCCCTGCCATGGCAGGGGGGGGATGGGATGGGATGGGCTCCAAGGTCCCTTCCAACCCAGGCCACTCAGTGATGCCTGTAGGATCACAGAACAGTAGGATGGTCTGCTGAAGTCTTTCTGCCACATGTCCCTGGATTGCTGAGATCTCCTTCAACTGAGTGGTGTAACATTCTGGCTGTGAAAGGATGCAGGCAGAAGTGGCCCTCTGGGACCTGTGTCATCCTCCCTGTCCTATCTCTCTCTCACAGGGACGGAGCTGCTCCTCTCCCAGGCCCCCATGGGAAGCCAGGGCTCCAGCAGCACTGCAGACACTTGTTCTCTCTGGCCTGCAGCAAACACTTCTCTATAATTCATGGGATACCCAGGAGTGAAGCAAATGCCATGTGGAGCCCCATGGAGGAGCTGCAGCTGAACATCTGGATGGTTTTACATGCAAGAACAAGCACAGGTTTTAAACATCTCATAACCCCAAACTTCTCTCACAGAGTTCTGCTCAAAAACAAGTCCTGTCAGGGGGGTTAGGGAGGGAGCAACACAAGGATGTGCCATGGAAGTGTGGTGTGATATTTTCCACAGCATTTATGTAGCAGGCATTGCTGATCTCTGGATCCACATGGGAAAGGAGCAGGGACTGGGCATCCCCTTCCTGCTGATCTTCCTTCCACAGGCACACAGCAAATGCAGGATTCCCATCTCCCTGTGGCTCTCCCACATCTTATTCCCACCCTGACCACAGACAAGCTGTTCCCATCCTCACCAGTCCATCCTGCTAACCCTTTATCCAGCAAGGATGTTCACACAGCCAGGTGCTGATTGCCTCCACCAGCCCAGAAAAGCTCCCTTATCCCAGTTTCTCCCAGGTGCAGCCTCCCTAAGCACATCAGTGCCACTGACTCCTTCAAACACAGCACCTGCAACCCCCAGCCACGCTTGGCTGCCTCTCCTGCTTCACTCCCCCTACTCCTTCAGCCTCCCAGCCATTCCTGTGGCCCATTAAAGGGATTTTGGAGTCCAAGTGATGCTCCACTCCCTTTCCAAGGCTGCTGCTGTTACATAAGGCTGGGTGCTGGGTGCATGAGCCATCCCTGAGCACATAATGGATGCTGCATTTGCCTACGCTTACTGCGCTCCCAGTCTCTACATCAGTGCTTTGTAAAACCCTTTGGGATACTGGGAGTGTGAAAGACACTATAAAAAACCCAAAGCCTATTCTATTCTAGAACAGTGCTTTTAAGTCCTTTTATCACAGAATGAGGCAAGGGTTGAATTGAGCCCAGAAATAGCAATTTAAAGTTTTCATGAAAGGCTAGAACAGGGTATGTTTGGTATATTTTAACATAATCTGAGAACACTAAGTGCACTAAAAGCATTCCACCTATTTGTGGGTGGGGATCTGGAAAGGAGAGAGAGAAATATACGTACTTGTTTTTGATTTGGGAGTGTGTTTATTACAGAACCTGACAGAGATCTACCAGGAGGACAAAAGAGAGGGTAGAAAAACACCCCCAGAAAGGTCTCTGATTGCATGGATTCTAGAAGACAGTGGCCTGCTTCTGCTGTTTGAGTGTGGAGAGTTATTTGGGATGTGATCAGGAAGAACATAATGGAGAAGGCTTTGAGTTACAATAACCTGTACCAAAGTTCTAAGGTTCTGAGGTAAACACAGCCATTGGTAGGATTGGCAAAGACGTGGCTGTCAGCTGGGCATGGGGATTCGGGGCAGGCAGTAGGAAATGGCACTGGAAAAATAAGATCAGGCATCAGCCAATTCAGAATTCAGGCAGCTGTTTCCAGCAGCACAAGGGACATTGCAGTGGGATCCAGGAAAAGGAAGGAAAGGAGATCTGAAGTGTCAGGATTTTGTGTCCAAGCCCATTTCACATCTCCTCACTTGTCATCCCGGGTCAGCTCGGAATGTGGGCACCAGAACAGCCCCCACCATGGCTGGTTATTTTATTAACTGCACCTGTCAGACAAATCCAACACAGTCTGGAAGTACCTAGAAGTACCCTCTCATGCCAATTCCTCAAACTTTGCTGCATTGACACATTCTGGCAAGAGTGAGTGTATGCTGACATTGATTTGGGGGTCTTTGCTAGAGGTATTTTATACCTGTACACACTGCAAATATGTGTATACATAGAAATTTCCCAAGGAGAAAATGCTTGTGGTAAAGCCCCATTAATTAGTTCTTGCTGAACTCACCAAGTTTAGTCTGTTTTTAATCTGTTTAGTCTCTTTTCTATTAGTGTAGCTCTAACTTTTACAATCAAAACATTTTATGATACTGAGTCAGAGAGGCTTTGCTGAAGCCAAGCCCATCAATGTGATTATCAGTTCAACTTGGAATCTCCCCAAATAATTAAATCAGGCTTATTTGATAAAACCGATTTTCCATAAAATCATGTTGACAGTCATTAATTCTATTCCTATCCCTTAATTCTTTATTAATTGGTTCCTCTATTAGCTCTTCCATTATTTTCACTGCATTTATGTCAAGATAAATTAGCAATCCAAAGTAACTTGTAATCCCATATAGTGAGTTTTATTTTTAATGTCACATTGTTATCAGACCATCCTGTTACCTGTAACTCTCATATTATTTATGACTTTTATTTGTATTTATGGGTTAGATGTCCTCCAAACTGACTCTTGATTTTGACTTAAAGTACCCAGACTGGTCTATAATAGTTGTTGTTCATCTACTGGTAAACTTAAATGATCTCTTCACCTTCCTTGCCATCAGCAGGTTTCAGTTCAAAGGTTGTGTCCCAGCAAAATCAACTTCTCAGCTGGTTGTTTGCCAAGTCTTTCAGCTGATTTATCCTCTCTGTGGAGATCTCCATGCTGTGTAAGCCTGGTCTTCTCTTCCTTCTCCTCCTTTTTTTATTCTGCACTTACTTAAAAGACCTTTTCCCATTAGTGTACATTTTTTTTTAGAACTTCTCTTTATCAGCCTTCATTATCAGCCCCTGGCCAGGGGAGCAGGGCTGTGACCCTCCCTAGCCCTGTTTTACATTCCTGGAGAGCTGGGTAGGATAGGGAGGAGCAACAGGACTGAGTTTAGCACTTGTGGATTCTTCCCTCTGGAAGAGGTCCTGCAGCCAGAGGGGATGCTCATACACAGAGCTGATTGAGAGCAAATTCTTTTTGATAGAAGTCTTTTTGATAGAATTTTGATGCCTCTTACATCCCAGATCTCGACTGTGATAGACACAACTATTCCTGTGCCTCACTTCCTCCTCACACTCTGTGCACGTCAGCTGCCTTGATTCATTTCTGAACCTAGACACAAAACACTCTGAAACCTGCTCAGGTGCTCTTGCTTTTCCAAAAATCATCAGCTTGGCTTATTTTCCTGCTAGAGATGTTATTTTTGTCTCAGAGATAAAAGAGTAGGGGTAATAGTTCTCCCCTCCTACAGCAAACAACCTATTGGGAAATTCTGGGATTCCAGAAGACCACACCAGCTTGGAAAGTCCTGTGAGGAGTAGCTGGGGAAGCTGGAGTTCTTTAGTCTGTAGAAAAGGAGGCTCAGGGGAGATCTTCTCACTCCCTACAACTTCCTGACAGGAGGGTGGAGTCAGGCAAGGACTGGTCTCTTCCTCCTGAGGACAAGTGACAGGACATTGAGGACATGGTCTCAACCAGAGGAGGTCAGGTTGGATATTAGGAGGAATTTTCTCACTAAAATGGTGTTCAGAGCTTGGCAGGGGCTGCCCAGGGAGGTGTGGAGTTCCCATCCCTGGAGGTGTCCAAGGAAGACCCGGACCTGGCACTCGGTGCTCTGGGCTGGGGACAAGGTGGGCATTGGTCAGAGGTTGGACTTGATGGTTTTAGGGGCAATCAAAACTTGGTGATTCTGTGATTCATACTTCTAATTACAAATCAACCTAAAGCTCACTTCAGGCATCCTCTAAACCTTTTCTCCGAGCCATCTCTTTATGCTGCAGTTTACAAACTGATAGTGAAAAGAATTCCCTTTTCCCCATCAATATTAACAGTTTGTCATCTCTGCTTTACCATGCATGGCTGATGTATATGGGAACAGGTTGATACTTTTGTTAGGGTTTGCTTTATCCACTACATACTTTAAAAACCATCTTTATTTTCTCTGGCTCTGCCAAAGATGGATTTTTCCCTGGTATATTTTGTCTATATTAAAATATGTTCTGTTTAAAAGGACCAATAGGCAGTTAATTTCAGATGTGGATTCCTGCTTTCATATAACAGTAATCATCATCATAATAAAAATATGGGGAAATAGCAGTTAGGTATTTTTATTTCCCTTGTCACTGCAGGTCTCTGTACAATATTGTTCAATACTATTATCTTGGTTAATTTTTAATATCACAACCACTGGAGTTTCTACTCTTTCTCCACAGTGATGCGCCCAGAGTCTAACAATATTATTTTCCCATTTTTTCCCCCCTAATCATGACCTTACATTTTTACTCCAGTGAAGTTTTGCCACATCTACACTGTTGTAATTGAGGGCAAAACTTGCCCCTTTGACATCAATGGAATTATAGTAGAGATGAATCTATTCCACTTGGAGCATAAAATCTTTCCTTGTAAATCAATGCCTCCAGTCCCTAAATCATCTCTGAAGATGCTGTTTGAGTTCCCTCCAAGCTGTCAATACATTGTTGATGCTGAGATACTCAGAAGTGACTGAATGTTTGTCTCATTGAGCCCAGAGGGAGAAAAAAAAATGACCTCACTTGACAAGAATTTATATATATCCTAAATAACCCTGTTCTCCTGTTATTTGCTGCCATATTAACCTGATGTACTAATGTGTGATTTATTCTTATGCTCTCTGAATAATTCACTTCCTGAATAGCTGCAATTCAGGTGGTTTGTATTGGTTCATGTTGTTGTGCAGCTCAGATGTTGCTGCCTCTCCTGATTCCAGGCTGACCAGCTGCTTTACTATTTTTGCACTTGGGCTTTTTGCTGATTTTTCACCTTACACAAATAACCTTCTCTTTTTAGCTTCACCTCCAAAATAAAGCTAATAATGTGGCCAGGCTGCATTTTCCAATTATGGCTTAGAATGTTTGCATTTTTAAAGGATGTTGGGGCCTCCCCATGGGAAGCATTATGACTCTAGTTACTTCCCAGCGCTCTCAGAGCCAATCCAAAGTTTATTTAAGTATATAATGACAGTTTAATTGATCTGGTCTTTCAGTGCCTTTGTCGCCGTGTTCCTCTCCCCTTGTGGGCACATGAGACATTGGTTGGGACAGAGTCAATTTTCTTCCCAGTAGCTGGGCCAGTGCTGCATTTTGGGTACACTATGAGAAGCACATTGATAATAAACTGATGGCTTGGTTGCTGTTGATTCCCTAAATCCAGGACTTTTCAGCATTTCGTGCTCTGACAAGGAGGAGGTGCACAGGAAGCTGGGAGGGACAATGGCCAGGACAGCTGGCCCAAACTATCCAAAGGGACATTGCCCACCACGGAGATTTTTGTCCAGTTGAGAAACTGGGGGGGATTTGGGGATGGGGTGGGCTTTGGGCAGGGGATGGTGAGCAGTTCTGTTGGGCAGCACTTGTTTTTCTTGGGTTTTAATCCTCTCCTCTTTTTCATTATTATTATTAGTAGTATTAGTATTATTAGTTATTTTATATTTTACTTTTTTTTCAGGTATTAAACTGCTCTTATCTTAACCCATGACTTATTATTTTTTTCCAATTCTCCCAATCCCACTCTGGTAGCAGGGGATGGAGTGAGCAGCTCTGTGGTTCTTTGTTTCCAGCTAGGGTTAAATCAGGACAAGGACCACATCCTTGTGGTGTAAATCAGCCTCCATCTTTTAACCCTGGCTGAGGAACTGCCTGGCTCAATGACTCATTAGCTGCAAGCCTTGTTTAAAGGGTGAGATTATTTATTTTCACAACCTTTTTTTCTATTATTTTAACATTCCCATGATTTTTCCATGTTTTCCATCCTACTTGAGAGCCTTGCTTGGATGAGCCCAGCCCCAGACTGTCTCTCCTTGGCTGGCTAAGTCAGACAGTTTTATTTCTGCTGCTCGTGGTCTTTTTTTAAGCTGAGTGCCAGAAAGCACTGAGGTGAGCAGGGTGAATGGGCTGGGAAGAGGGAGTGGTGAAACAGAGGAAAATTCTGGGACTTCTCTTTGAAAGAGCAGTGATGAAGGTTAAGCTGGAGCCAGCTGGCCCTGCTGGCTGGCACTGCTGATAGACAGAACCTTTATCAAGTGTCAGCAAAGACATGTGACATTTATCACCGTGGCAAGCCGGATGCTGCTGCACTGACAGAGTTATTCAGCACACGCCATCTCTGCTGCACTGAGCTCCCTTAATGACACCACTGCTCCCTGAGACTGGGACAGCTCTTCCTCCTCCTCCTCCTCCTCCTCATCTCTGCTTCTCCCTCAGCTTCCTTTTGATACGTTTCCCTCCATACATTTTCTTTCCTTTTTTTTTTTTCTCTCCTTTTTTCTTTGCCATTCCCTGTCATTCCATCCATTTTCTTTTCAGGCCTGTTTTTTCTGCTCCTTTCCAGCACTTCAGCCCTTTCCTCTGCCTTTCCTCCCTTTTTTCCTCTGCCCAAACAGCCCAGGAGAGCCACACCAAACCCCCCATCCTCAGGCCAGCCATGATGCGACTGCACAGGAACAACTTCCAGCCTTGGCTTAGAAAATATTTCAGATCACCTCAGGTCACAGGGAAGTCACCTGTCAGCTGCTGCTGGTGAAATTCCTGCTAAAAGGCTGGAATTTCTTCATCACCAGAGCTAAACCCTTTTCCAGGTACATTGGGGCTGGGAGCAGAGCTGGCTGCTGGATGGGAACAAAAGAGACGTGAGGCCCTGCAATTAAGTGATTATGCAAATCTGAACAGGGATTTCGTTTTAAAGTATTTTCCAGCATGAACATGATGTGATTGCAGGAGACAGTGAGCCATCCCCATGGCCAAGGAGCAGGGCTGGGCTGCCCCCATGGAATGCACACCTGGGAATAAGTGAGCCAGTCACTGGATGTCACCATTGAGCTGCAGAAATGTGGCTTCGAGTTCATTATTCATCTGCTTTTAAAAGAACTGAGCTTTTAAGGAAAGCCTCTGTTGCTGGCAGCCCTTGGGTGAGTCAGCACCTTGCTGGGGACTGGACCTTTTGCTGGGACTCGGTGCTGGTGTCTTATTCCTGAGTAGGTGGAGTCCAAAATCTCATCCTGGAAGGGAGCAGAGGGACCAGGGACCACTCTGAATTTTGTGAGCTGAGTTTGGAGGTGTTTGGGTGAGTGTCCTGAGAACACAATGACTCAGAGCCAGCAAAACTGTTCCCATCTCTGCAGCATTTACACAATGGAAGGTGGAGGAATGGCTAATGGAATTTTCATGGGAATTGTATTTTGGTGAGACCCCACTCACAGAGCTGGGTTCAGCTCTGGGGTCCCCAGCATAGGAAGGACATGGGGCTGCTGGAGCAGGTCCAGAGGAGGTCACCAAGTGGATCAGAGGGATGGAACAGCTCTGTTGTGAGGAAAGGTTGGGACAGCTGGGAATGTTCAGCCTGGAGAAGAGAAGGCTCCAGTGTGTGACCTAATTGTGACCTTCCAGTTCTTGAAGAGGCTACAAGAAAGATGGAGAGAGGCTCTTTACAAGGGTCTGGAGTGATAGGACAAGGGGGAATGGCTTCAAACTGACAGAGAGGAGGCCTAGATTAGAAATTCAGAAGAAATTCTTCCCTGTGAGGGTGGGCAGGCCCTGGCACAGGATGCCCAGAGAAGCTGAGGCTGCCCCTGGAAGTGTCCAAGGCCAGGATGGATGGGGCATGGAGCAACTTGGGATGCTGGGAGGTGTCCCTGCCCACAGGAGGGTTGGATCTGAATGATTTCTAAGGTTCTTTCCAACTCAAACTCTTCTATGATATTAGTGTTGCACAAAGTCCCTTGAGCTTCACAAAAGAGCTGAGAGCAGAACTACCCAGTTGGACACTCAGCACCAGAAGGATTTGGTGACCTAATACATAACTACTGTCCTGAGAATGAGAGCTCCAAACAGAAGGAAAACAGAATAATTTTCACTTAACTGGAAATGTTCAGTTATTTCAAGTCTCTTAGGCTGTTATGTGGGAAATTATCTCTGATGATCCAATTAGTAGAATGGAATAGGGATCTGCATGGGACTGAGAATGTACTCAGAGCATAGATTAAAAGAAAATTGTGTATATCTATTAAAAAAAAAAAAAAGGTGGGAGGAGAGGGAAACAAAATCCAAAGAAAAGAGAGATCCTTTCTCAGATTCTCCCCAAAGAAATCATAGAATCTCCTGAATTGGAGGGGACCCAAAAGGCTCACTGAGTTCAGCTCCTGGCCCTGCACAGGTCACCCCAACAATCCCACCATGAAAGACCATCCAAGGACTGATTTGATCATTCCCAAAAAAACCCAAAAAATAGCAAGGCTTCAAAAACCAAAACCAAAAAACCAGAAAATAATGGGCATTGCTGAACCCACTTAGCAAGTGTTTGGTGAGCCTTAGGATAAATAACTCACTTGTTACACACAAGTCTGGACACACACTTGGGTCAAACATTCTGGAAGTGAAATTGCAGTGGGATTGTGCTGGGATTTTTGGGGGGTGTTGGTCATTCTGTGTGAGCACAAGGCTGTGCTGCTTGCAGAAAATCCATTCCAGTGGAGGAGAAGGCAGTGAGAGGAGGGGCTGAGCAGAGCACTCACAGCAAAGGGGAGGAGGAAGAGAAGGGACAGGGAGCACTAATTTAGCACAAAATCAAGATGTTGAGAACCCGATTAATTGAGGTACCGAGAGAGTTGGAGGAATTGAAAATCTTTAATTGCCTGTACACCAATGTGAAGATTCTGGGAGGGAAAGGAGAAATAGGAATTCCTCACATATGAGTACAAATTCGACCTAGTTTGGTGCTACTGAAGCCTGATGGGAGGATTTGCATGAGTGGAATGTTAAAAGCACTGGTTACGATATATTCAACAAGGAAAACCTGGCAAATAAAAGTAAGAGGACAAGATTCTTATGTCAAAAAGGGCATTTCATGTTTCTGAGTCTCTGAGATCTCGGGAGCAAGTGATCTGAATTAATATTCTCACAAATAAAAACCAAATCAGGTCCTTTCTGCTACCTACTGCAGACCAGAGAGAAACTTGATTTCTTGTCTGGCTCTTTACACACCTCTCTGTTATAGGTAGGAACACAAAGATTTTCATCTGCATGGCCTATGAAGGAGATCTCACGCTTCTAGAACTAAAATATGCTGGATTTTTTTTCAAAAACAAATATGAGAATTTCCCAAAATGTTGGATAAAAGTGTTATATCCAACAGGAGGATAGTGCTAGACCTCATCATCTTGACAGATAAAGAGAATTCAGTCCCAGAATTTAAAGTCAGAGAGCTGTTTGGATGCAAGTGGCAGAGACTTTAACGATTGCCACATGCAAATGGAATAATGTCCAAAGCACATAGATACACTCATACCCAGAGCTGATTTCACAAAGTGGAAAGCTATTATGAACCCTGTCATTTGGGTAAAAGGAAAAAACATAAATAGCTGGGAATTCTCTGACATATTTTCTGTGCTTCAAAAATACCGTTAGCATCAGCAAGGGAAAAAGAATTTTTAAAAGCCAAACCAAGTAAAAGACATACTTGAAGAAGGGCTGGCCTGATGTTTAGAGAATAATTGGGAACATAAAATATGACCTAGAAAGGAAGTGCAGGTACCAGATTCAAGCCTCTGTGTTGAGGTTTGCTCAAGGTGTGAGTGCAGAAAGTGCAGCTCCCTCTCAGAGAGCAGCAGCTCTGCACAGTTTGTGAGAGCCCAGTTTCAGTACCTTCAGACCAGTGACTGAAGTGTGTCTGGATGAGCCCTCAGTCATTTAGCTGCTCACTGACATTGAAATTCAACTTTGCATGCCCTGCCAGCCCCAGAGCAGTGCACCATCTGGTGCCCACACCCGCTCTGCTGAAGGGACACCAATAATTCATAGCTTGGCTCGAGCCAGCTCAGGAGTGAACTTCAGAATGGATGGGCAGGGAAAGGCCAGCAAACACAAAGAGGGCCTGAAACACAGAAGGAATTCGTAAGAAGCGGGAGCAGGATTTAGACAGAAACCTTTTTTGTTCTCAGAAATGACCTTTCTGTAGCTTCTGATTTCCTCCAGCCTGGATCCTCGCTGACACCATTTCAGTGGGGACTTAAGAGCCTGAGCACATCGAATGTCTGGGCCCAAATCTCTCTGTGTCTCTTCTTCCCCATAGGATTGGCAAGGGTTCAGTGGAGACTGTGCAGTTGAGACTAGAAATAGCATATAATGGTATTTTTCTGCCTGTGCTTTAAAAGACCCTAGGCTTTAATTAGGATAGCAGCTGTGCTAGAAATGTTAGCTAGACTTTGTGATAGGGAAAATTGGAGGGGGACTTTTGTCTCTTACAGTCGCTGGGGTTTTTTGTTTTGTTTTGTTTGGTTTTTTTATGGGTTGATCTGAAATACAGTTCTCAGAGTTCTTGTGTACACTAACATGTCTTTAAAAAGAATCTGCTATCCATCTTCTCTGTGCCAGGTTGATGGATTGGAAACCTCTGAGCAATATCTCTTGACTGAATGAGCCATTTTTGCACCTCCATGGGGAAAAGAGACCTCACTGGGTGAAGCACAATGGATGGATACTTTTTTTTTTTTTTCCAGCAGCAGAATTGAGATGTTTTCCAGAATTTTCAGATATTGCATAATTACAGAATGTGGATATTCAGCGGAGACGTTGACAATTTAAAAAAAAAATAAAGTTATGACTATATCCTCTGCTAAAACACATCTCTAGATATCCAGGAGAATCTTGTTATGAGCAACACAGAACTCTTTGCCTTCAGTGTGCATCCTTTTAGTTTCAGAGCTGTCCCATTCCAAGCTGTGGCTGAGGAAGGACATCACTGGGTCCTGCTGAAGCTCATGAAATGAAAACCCCTCTCCCAAGCACTGTTTAAATGTTCTGCCTGAGTTGTGCAACCAGAATTTTCACAGTGGTAACTTGGCCTGAGCCCAAATTTGAATGTGGATTATTCAGCTCTGCTGCTCCTATCTGCAGGTCCATGCTCCAGCAGTCACAAGGGCTATTTAAAATAAGGACACAGATGCCTAAAACTCTCTCTCAAACTCCAAGATGCAGAACTGTGAGTCTGTGTTTGCAAAACTGCTTCCTGCTTAGGGGAAGATTTACAACACTGAAGTTTAGACAACTTGTCTGTGAGGTGTTCCTTTAGAGTTCAGAAGAAGAGGGGTTTGTGCAAGGGGAGCTTCAGATCTGCTCTGGAAAGCTCTCCTGGGAAAGGTTTTTATTTTTTCACTGACCATGTGTAAAGGCTGAGCAGCCAAGTAAACCACTCCAGGTTAGAGAGAGAAAGGAAGGGGTGTGGATGTCCCTCCTGCTCCTTAAAACCTCATTCATTGACTGAAAAGTGTCCAAGAGGCACTGCTTTATCAAAGCACCTCTCACCCCATGGACCAGAACATCCACCAGTCACAGCTCACCAGTCCTCCAGGGCTCCCTCAGCCCCAGGAGCTCGTGTCACTGTGTCACTGTGTCACAGCCCCTGGCACTGTCAGGGACCCCACTGGTCAGGAACCTTTCCAGAGCAGCATCTGGAACAGGAGTTTTGTTTGGAGCATCCCAAGAGTTAAATCTCAATGCTGATTTCCCTTGGTGAGAATGAAAGCAAAACAACATAGAAATTATAAAAAAAAAAAAAAAAAATTGAGCTAGGGAGGGAGAGGAGAAAAAAAAGAAAAAACAAGCTTAAAACAAAACTCTGGAAAGAGAGAAACAAATATGGTTTAATAACTGGGACGCAATCTACAGTTTGTGAAATTAAAGCCCTGCTTTCTCCTGGCTGTCTGCCAAAGTTAGGCACAAACAAACCCAGGGAAAAGCAGGTTAATGAGAGACATCCCGAACAAAAAATAGCAAAAAAAGGGAAAGCGACAAACTCACAGAGCTCCTAGTGATGAGATAAATAAGATTTGAACTGACATTATCTGTTCTGCTTGCTGTGCATATTTTATTTGCTGCAGCCAGTCTTTGAGTCTCCTAGACACAGTTTTCAGCCTCATCCTCTCAGCAGCCATCACTGCATCCATCTTATCCATCCTTCAACTTGTCCAGCCCTGATTACAGTGGGATTTGGTTGCATCCTGAGCCTGTTGCTAGGACAGAGGCAGCTGCATTGGGAAGGCATTTGCTGCACGCTGCATCTGTCAGGAGGCTGCAGAGCCAGAAGATTTCCTGATATGATAGACCAGGTGTCAAAAGCAATAAATAAAAATAATAGTGAGAATCCCTGATGAGAAAGGAACTCAGCTTTTCAGAAGCATCAGGCTGTAGCTGACTTTGCCGAAGGTATTTTTAACTTATTTTGATTGTTTTCCAATCTCCATCTGATGTTCCAGCTCAGTTCTTCTGCAATTATTTCTCCCCCTGGTGCAGGCTTGTTTGAACTTTCAAGACTAATGGGATGGTGCAAGGGACAAATCACAAAATCTGTCATTTCCACCAGGTTTTCTCTGAAACTGCAGGTTTGAGTCCCATGGCCTGACTTAGAAGTTAAATTCAGGTTACACCAAGGTTACAGCTAAGCTGCTGCAAAAATCCTTCCCCTCTGGAGCTGTTGACTTCCAAAAGGATGCAGAAGGAAACAAAAATCCAAACAAGTTCTTCTACCTCATGCACACACCCACGTGCCTGAGTGAAAAGAGCAGTGAGGGGCCTTTGGTAATGAGACAAAGCCAATTAGGAAGAAACATAGAAGCTGACATAAAAGTATTTAACAATGCTTTTTCCTCCCCTTTTGGGAGACTGCAAGAACCATCTTCCTCCCAAACCCACACTGGACAGTTTTTTTTCTCTTTCCCAGTTCTACAGGAATCTGTCTGGGGAAAGATCTATGACCCCACCCAGAATAAAATCCCAAAGTCTCTAAAAATCTACTCTGATTTCACAGACAGAACCTCAGTATTTTGGTTTCCACGTTCACAAGTCCCATCCTCTGTTTCCTAATGAATTGCACCTACCAGCTTTTTCCATATGTCCACTGGGCTGGTGGCCAAAGACATGGAATAAAATGTACATTCAGCAGGGTTTGAGCTCATGCTTTGAGCATGAGCCTTCCAGAAAACAACCTGGAGCTTTCCTCTTTCAGCTGCACACGTTCAGCAGTATTTATCTGTTGGCTAAATTTCATTCCAGAAGCACAAACATCCTTGATTTGGGCTTGAATATGGACACAGCTTCAGCAATGCATTCATTTATTCTGCTGAAAAGCTACTAAGGGCCTGATAAATTAAAGTCTTGACCAGAATTATCTCAGAGAAGGAATTTTTCTCCATGATTCAGGACTGTATTTCCCTCTCCTTTCCAAGAGTTGGACAATCAAGACTGTCAGAGGTGTCCAGTCTCTGTTCAAATACTGTCTGGTCTCCTTTTATATATATTCAACACACAGAAAAAATTCCAATAGGACATTTTATCCCACCAGTTTTAATAACTATTTAGTCAGGGATGACTGAATTTGGGTTGGTAGGTCAGACAGAATGCCTGACCTTTTGGCTGCTAAATTTAGGGGAAGTAAGTCTTATTTTCTTGGACAAATCCCACTGAGAACTCTTTGTATTACAGAAAATCCAGCTCCAGCTCTCAACCAGAAGAGTGGAACATGCAGCCTTACACAATCAGAAGATCCAGTTCTACCAATTAGTTCATTTCACAATCCTCTCCCTGGATGTAACCCCACGGGGCTTGTCCATTTTCTGTGCCAATGCATCATAAAAATCCCATGCCCAAAAATAAATAGAAGCTTTTTTATTTTCCCCCTTTCCTTTTCTTCAAGTCGCATGCACTGGGGGCAAAAAGGTTTCTCCACTCAATGTAATTCCATGTTAGCTCCAACAGCCACAGAGGGAAATATGGCACTGAAAAGCTCCAGGGGGTTGTGGACATCTTCCTGCTGCCAGGACAGATAGATGGCCACCAACGTGCTATTGATTAGCAGAAAGAAGAGTCATGGATTGAAAAATCCTTGGGACCACAATCTCTTTTTTTCTTTTTTTTTTTTTATGTCTTTCAGGCCTCAGTCTAGGCTTGGAGCCCTGTGCAGCTCTGACCACACCAACAACATCAGCATCCTTTAGGATGTTGCCAAAGCCCAAAGGATGTGTGGAGACAAATTCCTTTGATAGGTACAACAGTCCACACCCCCACAATCACCGTGTGAAATCCCACCGGGAAAGCCAAGAAATGCGAGGGCAAAGAAAAAACAGATGAGGAAAACCAGGAAAAGGAGAAGAACCAGACACCAACTGTGTGTGATCCTCCCCAGTCTGAGGAAGTCATTGCAAGTCTCCACATGTCCCATTGCAGTGAGAGTGATGAGAGGAGATGAAGGAAGCGCGATGTGAAGGGAGGCAAACAGTGCTGGGTGATAAGAAACAACCTGTGCACAGGATAAAAAATAAAATCATCAAAAGGATGACATTAAGTTATTTAATTTTGGGGGGAAAAGGATGTCTTTTACAGGAGGAAATAAATTTATATGCTGAGCTCCGGACTCTGATGTTTTCTACTCTGTGCACTTTGGTTCCCTTCAACCACAAGAAACAAAGATGCAGTGATTAGCTGAGAACTCCAGTACGTAGATTTGTACATAATTCATATTTTGACTTCTCTAAGTTTGCATAATAAATAGTTTAAACACTGCAGAAAATGTCTGAGAGAGGAAATTAGGATTCTGAATGAAAAAGTTAATTATACCTCGAAGGATATTTTTTTTCAGATATATACAGGCTAGGAAAAAAAAAAGCCTAGAAGTGGATAATTTAGGAGATGGAAATGCAGAAAATTATGGGAGTGGTAGCAACAGGAGAGTTATCGCCTTAAATAGGATAATTAGACTAATTTAATTTTTTAAACTGTGGCATTGCATTATAGACAAACAATTCAATAAATAGCAGCCTGAGCATTGCTGCTGCAGCTCCTGATGCTTCTCGGGGCTGTGGAGAATTTGGCTTTTCATTTTCAGCAGAGTTGTCTGCAGTAGGAATACTGAATTATCATAATGGGTTGCTTCCTAGAGTAAGTCATAAAGGGCAGGGACAGGAAATTATGGAGGAGTGGAAAGGAATATTGACATCATTAAATCAATCACTGCTGATTGGACCCAGGGACTGATGAAGCAGTGATTGGATCTGAAGCTGGAGGACACTGGGGACCAGCTTTTTAAAGATGTTTAAGAACTTAACTTTTGCTGATTAAAATAGGAGTTAGTCACCTAAATAGGGGTTGGATGGCTGATTTCATGAGGAACCCAAAATATATTAGGCCTGAATATTGATCCTGAAGGAAAGCACGTTCCTTCTAGTTCTCAGCAGTGATTGGACCAAATTGTGTTTAGGGTATGCATGACAGTGCACCTACGAGTGAGAGGAGGAAAAAGAACAAACAAAGAAAATATCAGACACATGAACTAAAGCAGGCATTAGCTCAAGAGAAAGCGAGAAGAGCTCTTGCCCCAGAATTTTCTTTCACTCATTTTCTAGTCCGTGCAGTGGAAATCCTCCGTACAGCCCTTTCCTTCCAGCCCTGGCACGAGGAGCTGGGACAGCAGAGCTGGGAGCCCCTGATGTCTGA
Organism: Dicaeum eximium; assembly: GCA_013396995.1. Lineage (NCBI taxonomy): Eukaryota > Metazoa > Chordata > Aves > Passeriformes > Dicaeidae > Dicaeum > Dicaeum eximium. Next base: position 920,170 of record VWZP01002969.1, on the reverse strand, counting down.
CAACCACCTCAGTGCCTGTCTGAGGTGCCTTTCAGCTGGGGCTGCCTCAGCTGTCACCCACGCTCTGCTCTGCAGGAAGATAAACTCCTCATCCTCGCGTTCCTCTCCCCTGTGCTGCTCTAAGTCACACTTCAGGCTTGCAGGGATGCAGCAGGGCAAGCTGCCTTCAATTACCCAGCCCTGAACTGACACCTGCCAGGCCTCTCACACAGCATCTGATCACCAATTAAAGGGATGATTTATGGTGCAGGAGAGGATGCCCTTCCTGTCTCGCAGGCTGCTTGGGGAAGGCACCACTTCACAGGCAGCAAGGAGAACCTGGGCTCTCTTGGCAAACTCATCTTTGGCTGCAAACTTCGCTCATTGGTGCCAAATGTGGGGTGAGGAGGCTTCAAAACGTTTTACTTGAGTGTCATTTGCCTCCCAGGCAAAAGAGGCGTGGATCAGGATGTGCTGAAGGGATGGGAAAGGCCTTTCTGCCAGCTCCAGGAGAGGTGGTTCAAAGTGGCCCTGGGTTTTGTGTGCAGAGCATCAAAGGGCGTTCCCTGAGCTCCCAAACCTGCAGTGTGAGGGGAATAAACGCCCCTGACTCCAGCAGGGTCTGTCTATTGAACCTATAATTCTCCCCTTTTATTTTTACTATTATTTTTCTGTGCATATTAATTTTGGTATAGTAGCAAAAAGTTTAAGAGACTCCAGGACGGGCAGCCAGATGACTGTGAGGTATTTTTTGCAAAGTTTTTTTTTTTTTTTTACCTGATGTGATTCTTAAGAAACTTAACATGAAGGAATGGCCACCTACAGCACATACAGCAACAGATCCAGATGGATGAAAACATGGAAGAGTTGAGTTATGCACCTGCCAGACTTGAAGAAACTAATTATGCAAATCCTAATTTTTATGGCATACCAAATTAAAATTGGTTCCTGGATGTCTGATAGGGAATAATGGTTAGTGGGAATTGTATCAGGACCAGAGAAGGACAAACATAGTTCCTACATTTGGAAAGGGGAGAGGTGGCCCCAGTGAACTATAGACCAGTCATTTTAACCCAGAGAAATAATAGATTAAATTATTAATTAATTTATAAGCACCTGGAGGATAATAAAAATAAAAGGTGCAGTCAACATGGACTTGCAAAGAACAATTTCTGTCATATTAATCTAATTTTCTTCTTTAGGAAAGCCACCTGCCCTAGTGGTTTAGGAGGATGCAGCAGCTGTGATGTATCTTGATTTTAATACCATCCCACTGCATTTTCTTAGAAGTAAATGAGGAAAATATGATCTAGTGGAAGTCCTGAATCAGGATAGCTCCTCAATTGGCTGAGGAGTCACACATGAATAGTTCTCCTCTAAACTGGAAGGACATTAGGATTGGAGTCCCACACTACTTCAATATTTTCATTATCCATGTGGATGATGTACTGAGGTGCACATCTATAAAATTTGCAAGTGACACTTTGCTGGAAGGGACTGCGAGCAGTTTGGGAGACAGGATTGGAATTTAAAAGGATTCTGATTCATCAGAGGAGCAGCAGGAAATCAACAGGATGAAATTCAATAGGACAATGGTGCAAATGACTCCTCGGAAAGGAGAAGCCATGGCTGTGTCCATGAAAGGGAGAAAAACTGCCCTGATGGTAGCACTGTGGAAGAGGCTCCGGGGTTATGATACTTCCCAGGATGAATGGGAATTTCCAGTGAGGAGAGGAAAGTCTCCTCTGCAAGGCAACAGCAGGCAGGTCATCCATGCTGCTGGGCTGGGACTGGGAAAGCTGGACAGGGAGGGCTTGGGGCACCCAATTCCTGATGTGCACAGGCTGCAGAGATTCAAACAGATGCCGGCAAGAAGGGGAGAAGTTCCAGGGAACAGGACCTGTGAGAAAAGCTGAAGTAGTTAAACCTTAATAAGAACAGACTGAAAGAGGCCACAGAGCAGTTTGGTGATGGGCTGCAGGACACCTCAGGGGTTCTGAGGGTGTAAGACAGTAAGTCTGAGGTTTAATTCCCAACAGGAAGGAGAAATGTGTTAAAGTAAGAAATTTTAGCTCTTAAATCAACGAGAAAGGACAGTCATAAATTATCCTTTCCTGGGTGCCTTAAAAGAATACTTCAATAAGCTTTCTGTTGATGGACATCTAGATCAGGGCTGTTACATTTCTTTAAGCTGAGAAGTGACTTCCATTTCAATTGGAATCACAATCTCTGTGTTTGGAAGTGATCAGAAAGCCATCCTGGAGATAAAACTCTCTGCCAGAAGCTCCATCAAAACCGATGCAGCTCCATACAATACTGAAACAGATTTAAGGAAAAATAAATTGTGCTCAGAGGAGTTGTAAGTACATACATTAACACCAATGTATGCTAATCCATTCCTATCAGTCCAATGATAAAATAATAACATCCAAAAATAAAGTTTTGCTGCTCCTATTTCAATTTTGAAAAAGAGTTCAGTGTCTGAAATCTCTTCTGGCTCTTTTTGTATTTTTTTCCCCTCAATTATATAATTTGGGATAATAAGAAGTAATACTTCTTGCATGCCTTTCCACACTTAAAACATAGTAGCTACAATATTCTTCCTACTCTTCCTACCCACAGCAGACTTCTTCATAAAGCCTGTGGGAGTCTGCTACTTCACACATGAATATCCTGTCTTTCCCCATGCTCCTCACAATGGTAATCCCTGCCATGGTTATTATTTATTCAAAAGGTAATGAATAATAATAAATAATGTAGATGATTACTGAGGTGTGATTAATGAATAATGATAAATAATGGGGGGAGGGAGTATTGTTGCTTGTCAGATAATATCTATTTATTACAAACCATGAAGTAGGGCAGGAAAGCCTCATACAGTGATGAAATAGCCACATTCTGTCACCATTTTCAGAAGGGTTGAAGGCTCTTAGAGTCAAATTTTCTCCAAAATGCTCAATTTTCTATGCATTGATTCCCCTTAACAATCTGCATCATGGTAAAACTGCTAGAGGCAGAGAAATGGCACAAATTTACCTCTTCTTTTTGGGTGGTTAAATAAGCAAGAAACTCTCCTGAAAATCAAATCAGCATTTCAGGTGCTGAGGTCTTGGGAATTGGATTCTGAGGGTTTGGTTTGAGTTGATTATTTTCCTTAAGATTGGCCTCACGTGGCCAATTAGACACATCCCACAGTCCACCATGGTGATAGAAAGTTCGTGAGCTGAAAGAAAGAAGAAGGAAAAATGAAGAAGCAAATCCTGCTTTTGATTCTCATCTTAATGGTAATGAGAAAAATTGTGGCTAATTATAAGGGTTAATTGGCGTTTGCACAGGTGCAGATGTGACATGTAAGCACACACTCTGCTACAGATGTTGAAACCTAGAGTTAATTTCCTAAGGAATGATTTTGATTTAACAAAACACAGGCACCTGAACTGGATGTGAACTGGTTCAGTGGCTTAGAACAGCCAGGAATCTGCTCAGTGCCCCCAGGTCTTGCACTAAAACCTGAAATCACATTCCTGGGGAACAGACTGAGCTGGTTTCTCTCTTACAGGTGAAAATCTGGAAGAATAGTGAGGAAACTGGAACTGCACTGGCACAGAGTGTGTGGCTGCCCCATCCCTGGGAGTGCCCAGGCCAGGCTGGATGAGATTTAGAGCAGGTTTAACCTGGGATAGTGGAAGGTGTCCCTGCCCATGGCAGGGACTGGAATGAGACCTTTCAGGTCTTTTCCACTTCAAACCATTGTGTGATTCTGAGACAACTGGGTTTTCTCAAGCCGGCCTGAGCAGAGCTGCAGTTTCCTCAGGTTGTTGCCAAGGCTGCAGGAGCCGTGGTCAGGCTGTCTCTGTTTGTGTCTGACAATTTGTAAGGCAGCCATAAAAGAACACTTTTCATTTTACTGAGGTGCAGCAGAGAATGGAGCACGTTGGTGGGCGAGGCTCCCTCATTCTGCTCCAGGGAGGGGTTGGGCAGCACCACTGGGCTCCTGACAAACATCTGGTGGTGATTTACTGACTTCCAGATTTTACTGGAGGGAATATCTAACAGCTGGATCAGCATCCATTGCTCCTCTCTTAAGGGGTGCAGCAGAAACCTCTGTGGTGTGTAAACAGCCTGGCAAGAGATCAGAGAGAATGGGTTGGGAAGAGGAGGAAAATTACTTCAGATGATACCAGCAAGCCCTGCCAAGATCAGTTTTCCTCCTTTGGGATTATTTGATGCATCACCCTGCAAACTGGAGCAGAAAAGACACAAGAAAAAACATGGAAAGAAGAGGCTGGAGGGTACCAAGCTCTTACGGTGTTCTACCAATGACTTGGTGATTAATAACAGGAAACTCACTGAGCTTCTTGTGGGATTTGCCACCTCTCAGGCTTTGTGCTCTTAATCCATTTGATAACCTTTAGGATACTGCTCGTCTTTTAAAATGGAGAATTATTTTTTTTTTTAACAAAACAAAAATATGAAAGGTTTTCATCACAATTTTAATGTACAGCTGCACAGAAATAAGGCCAGACCTCTGAGCCTCATTAATTTGTTTCCTCCCCATTTTGCTTGTTGATAGCACATGGAAGTGCATTTTCACTTCTCAGTTCAATTGCTTTTTGCCATCAGTTCATGCACCATGCCCAGGTGTTGTGCAGACCACAGGCTGAGAAATAGTTCTTCAGAGACTGTGCCATGAGAGAGCAGATGTGGTAAACAGAAGTGGGAAAGTTCCTGAATGACCTCTAGTCAACCCTTTTGCTTTCCAGTAGGGTCAGGAAGATCAATGCTTTTGAAGACATGAACGTGTCTGGTCTGTTTTTAAAAGCTTCCAGTGATGGTGATTTCACATTCTCCCCAGGCACAGCAGAAAGAGCTCTGAGAGCTCAGCTACCTTGAAACTTGAGGCTGAACAAGGCAAAGCTTTCCTTCCATCCATGTAGACCTTGGAAAAGCAGAAAAGCAAGCAGGAAAAGCCCAGGGAGAGCTATTGATGACCCCTCTGGGAAGGCAGCAGCTGGCAGCCACCTCAGCCTCAGCATGCGGAGATGAATTGCAGGTGCTTCCATCCCATAAGTCTATGAAGTTTCCTTTCACTTTAATATTTATGGGAAGCCACTCTAACATATCAAAGGTGTGCTCATCTTTACTCCATTACTCATGAGGGAGATAACTCAATATGTCTAAGATGCCCTGATCAAGGGGCAATTTCTCTTGTCCCCATGCCAGATGCAGACCAGGTGTAAATGGATGCATCTCCATGAAAATTGTATATTTTCATGCTGGCACTGAGCAGAGCCCTCTTGCTCAGTCTACTGGAACATTTCCCAGATACCAGTGTCAGCTCCTCACTTCAATCCAAGGCACATCACATGGCCCTTTTCTTTAAGCAGCCCTGCAGAAAGAACAGGCTGCAATCGTGCTTTCATGCCTTAGTACTTTGTTTAAGAGCATGAAATTGTCTCTTGGTGAGAAAGATGGAGGCTTTCAAGCTGGCAAAGAGAAGAGACATTTTAAGCACCTTAACCCAGGGGGATGTAATTGCTGCTGAGGCTGGGATTCATCTGCCTTCCCTTCAGAAGTGGAGCAGGGAGAGGGCTGGGATAATCACCCCAGTCTCTCTTCAGGCTGGGGCTGTGGGTGCCTCCCAAGAGGATTCCTCTGACCCAGATTAGAGCCTGGTCTGGAGAGGGAAATGAGGCATCTTCCAGGGGAGCCTGGTGCTGCTGGCTGCAGAGGCAGCCTGGTGTGACCACATCAGCCTCAGATGTTGAACACCTAGATGTTTAAATTAAGGAATGAGTCTCCTTCTGCCTGGTGTACAGAATTTCAGCAGTTTAAATCCCTGTGCATTAAAAACAGTTTATGAAATTCTGCTTCAACCTTGTGTCAAGTTCTGAGAAACAAAAAAAAAAAAAAGGGGGGAAATATCCTTGTGCAGCCATTTTATTTCAACATTTTAAAAAATGGAGAAATTCTGGGGTGCTCCCAGCCCCTAAAGTTGCTTTGGAAATCCCAAGGAAATTCCATGCATAAACCAGGCTTAGAGGAAGGTACCCAGAAAAAACAAAAATCTTTGGGAATAAAATTTCATAGGGCACAGAAAATGAACAATGAAGCTTCAAAACGTCTTTTTTCTTTCTTCCCTTTTTGAATCTCAGAGATCTCAGAATTCCTCTGGCTTCATCATTATCTGTCATACTTAGGAAGGCTTAGTATGTTTTCATTGACCTTTGGGGTTTTGTTGTTGTTGTTGTTTTGGGGACTTTTTTTTTGGTGTTTTTTGTTTCCCTGGCTTATTATACTCCCCTCTTTCTGTACTCCTGCAGCTCCAAGTAAATCCAAGAAAGCTTTATTATTTATAGAGCAGCATAAATATCTCTGGTGCTTTGTATACCAGTACAAATGTGTTATCTGCCCTCAAAGTGTTCTCGGTTTCCAGAAGGTACCAAAGCCTGTAACACAGGTGGAGGAATGGGAACATCTCCAGGGCATTGGGATGGTGAGGTCACCACTATCGACAGTTCTGTGGGAGAGGGTGATTGGCCTTGTGGTGTCCCTGCCCATGGCAGGGGTTTGGAATGAGATTGGCCTTAAGGTCCCTTCCAGTCCAAACCATTCTGGGGCTCTGTCATCTTCTCTAAAGAGAGGACTGTGCATTTTAGAGCCTTCAACAAGAAAAGCAAACAAAGAAAAAAGTTAAGGACCAGTGGTCATTTTATCATAGAATCATAAAATCCTAGAATGGTTTGGGTTTGAAGAGATCTTAAAGCTCATCTCATTCCACCCCCAGCCATGGCAGGGACACCTCCCACTGTCCCAGGCTGCCCTGTCCAACCTGGCCTGGGGCACTTCCAGGGATCCAGGGGCAGCCTCTGGGCAACATTTTATTTATGTTTCATGAAGGGTTACTTCAGACAAGCTCAGTTTTGTCCTGGGGACTGAGTGGCAGTTGTCACCTGCTTGGTTTAATCAGGAGAAACAGAGTCCATCATCCCCCCACAATGTGAACCCAAGTTCAATGGCAACTTGAACGTTCTGTGAGGACAAGAGGAGACTGGGACACTCCAGCAGAGCTCATTTGGATGCCACCTGGGTCTATGCAATTCTAATGCAGCACTGTCAGTAGGAATGTTCTCCCTCTTCTCTGAAAGGAACATTTTGAATGTTGCCTGTGTGGAAGGTAAAGAGTCCCAGACAATCAATGTGTTCAAGTACATGGCTTTGAATGGGGTGAGGAAATGTAAAGTCATTGAGGAATAAAAAAGTGTTTCTGGGCACTGATGAAGTACATCCTGTGCTGTGTAGTTTTGGAGCAAGCATGATCTATTTTGGCTAAAATGACTATGAGATGTTTTCACACTGCAGAAAAGGAAAAAGCTGGAATTGCTGCTTTTAAATCAGAAAGTGAAAAAGGAAAATTATGTACACAAGTGAGGCAGAGACCATCTCAAACACATCTTTGTTGGCTCTGTGTTATTAGAATAAGCTCTACAACACCTGTGGACACAAAATGCATCAGGCTGCACTCCTCCATGGCCCTGCACACTCCAGCACTTGCTCACACTCTTCCTTCATCCTACATGAGTTCTGCTGTGTTTGGTTTTCCAGCTCCAAAGCTGCTTAGGAGGCTTGCCTGACTACACACAGACAAGATACACACAGGCACAAACTGTGCATTCACAACAATTTGCCATCTCCATCATTATCACAGCAATTACTGTGGTTGCTGGGATGTGTTTCACCAACCTACGTGAGCAGGGGTGGGAGGAAAATTGAACCACCCCAAAGCAGACCCAGTAAGGTCTGCCTGGGTAATACAGGGATATTCTCAGAGCTCTTGTACATGCATCCATCACACCAAAACTCCCATGGATGCACATCCTAAATTTCCATTCCCTCCTTAAGCCAGGAACATACCTCCACCAAAACTTAGGAAACTCTACCCAAACCTCAGCTGCCATCTATCTACTCCCACACACTCCCTTCCACAGACAAAAGTTTTTAAAAACTTCCTGTCACTGCATTCCTCCTTACCCTGCAGTCAGAAATAAGTCCCAGGAAGCTGCCAGGGGTTTAGAAGCTAAGCCAGCCATGCACAGCTCCGGTGCTGCTGACATTACCAGACAGCATTAATTTAATTCCACTCAGTTATGCTTTTAAATTTGATTTGAAAAATGTGTCATAAAATGCCATTAAGTACAGTGCAGCATTTTGAAGCAGGCTGTGATGTTCCCTGCACTGACAAAGTCATAGGGAAGGGAATGTAATTTTCATAGCTAAGTACTGGGGGGCATGTTGGGAGAGATTCCTTTAGAGAGTGGTTTGAGTGAATCAGGAATCCTGAATAAACATTATATTCACTAAATAATTTCATGGTGTAGCAGATCCAGAGACCTCTGATTTCATGCTTTAAGGCCAAAGGTTGATGGAGAAAGAAAAGGTAAATACAAAGATATCCAGAAAAAGGGAAAGGGAAAGGGAAAGGGAAAGGGAAAGGGAAAGGGAAAGGGAAAGGGAAAGCAGATTTCAAAAAATCATGGAATGGTTTGGGTTGGAAGGGACCTTAAAGCTCATCCCATTCCACCCCTGCCATGGCAGGGACACCTTCCATGGTGCCAGGCTGCTCCAAATCCTGTCCAGCCTGGCCTTGGGCACTGCCAGGGATCCAGGGGCAGCCACAGCTGCTCTGGGCACCCTGTGCCAGGGCCTGCCCACCCTCACAGGGAAGAATTTCTTCCTAATATCCAATCTAAATTTACCCTCTTTCCGTTTAAAGCCATTCCTCCCTGTCCTATCACTTCATGTCCCTGTAAACAGAAAAATCAACACCTTTTGATGGCAGGGTGAGTTTTACCTGGTGCCCATTTTAACTCCAGGCCACATCCACTCTCTGGGAAGTTACATCCCTTACAGCAGGCATTAGAGTCCAGTTTCATTTTTGGTTTTCCAGAACACAAATTTTCCTCCAGTTTCCATAGGCAGCCCATTTGTTCAGCCTTGTGCTAGGCATCCTCAGAAGTACCTGCACACAGAGCTGGCTTGTCACCTGAAAAAGCTGGCACACAACACCTCCAAACCCATACCTGGTAAAGAAGGAGCAGATGGCCTCATGAAAAGGACTGTGTTGGAAACATTTTCTCCTATCCAAAAGCTCAGATGCATTTTTCCTCTGTGCACAATCTGGTTTTAATTCTGAGAAGGCAAAAATTGTTACTGCCTGATTTGTAAGGAAAAAATATTTGAGTGAATTTAAAAAAAATTATCTGTTAATTGTCATAAATTTGTGTTTCAATTTTATTGTGAAATTGTCACAGCTTCAGACAAAAAGAAACGCTAATGGGGGAATTATGCATTTCTCAGGGCCAATATGTCAGAATTTCCTCCTGGGGGTGTTCCCCCCGAGGGATGGGGCTGATGGCTGTGGCACCCTTTGGGGAGCTGGGTTAGGGGGCTGCATTTCCCTGTGTAGGTCCTTGGCTTTCCCCCTGCTCCTGTTGTGATCCTGTGTGTTTGTGGGGATGGATCTTTTATCACAGAACCTAACACTGACCAACACCAAGAAGATGTGATAATAATGAGTGTATCAGGACAGCTTTGCTCTGGGTTCTTAAGTCAGCCTTAGAAAGATGGAATGCATCGCCTTCACCCTTTTAATTTAAACCTAAAGTGTGGCTCCTGCAAAGTACCCAGTGAGGGGCTCAGAAGTCTCATTTTCTGAAGCGCTGCCCTTTCATCACTCTCCCTTCTCATCTTCCCCACTTCTCTCTCCGTTTTCTCTCCATGATAATTTTCCCTTTGACCCTCTGATTCTCCAAACAGAGAATGGGATGGCTGCCTGTCCTCAGCCCTTCCCAGGGACAGAGCTGTGAATACTGAGGGACTCTCACCCTGGCGAGCACCCAAGTGCTCCCTGACAGCCCTTAAGCACCTGGAGCACACCTTAGGAATGCTGAGCCATCCACAGCTGCACAGTCCTGGCTGCTGCTGCTGGCACACACCTGGAATACTGAGCAACCCACTCCTCACACTGGAATATTGAATGACCCTCAGCCTCCAGCACTCCCTGCATACCAAGCAGCTCTGCACCTTTACAGCGTCTGGAGGGAAACGTGGAGACATGGCTCAAAACCAATCCTCCTGCAGCAAGGGGGAAAAAAATAAAAAGGTTTGAAAAGATACAGAGAGTCAGTCTGAAGCCATGGAGCTGGATGCTGAGCTGGGATTTTCCAAAGATGGTATGGAATATAAAGTGCCCAAACCTTACTGGAGGATGTGTTGGGAGCTAAGCACCTAATGCAGTTTCTCCAGGTATTTTTTTAAAAATCCAGTTTAAAATTGAACACGTTTCCTGGTGAACAGAGAAGGGCATTGCTATTCTTAGCAGGTCCTGGTGTCAGCAGCACAAGGACAAGGAGCATCTCTGCACTTGGAGAGGGTCAGAGAGGCTGCAGACCTTGTTTGTGAACTTTAAATGACCTACTCGTCAAGCCAAAACACTTGCTGATTTTTCCTTTCCTGGGGTACCTTAGACAGGAAACGCACAACAAAGGTTTTTTGGAAACTCATTTTTCCCGTCCAGGGTATTAACACAAGCTTTACAAAGGCTTATAATCCCTTTAGACAACAGCAGCAAGAGCAGCAGCAACTACAAAGCCCTAAGCTTGGAACTCAATCCCCTGGTGATGGGCTGAACCCTCTGCTGAGGTTGCAAAGGAAAAGAGAAAGGTGTGAAGATATTTACATCAAACACATGGAACAAGAGGGGATTTTAATCAAACTTCTCTTTTTCATCTCTTCTTTCTTCTCCAGGAACCTGCTTCTTCTTTATCCTGATGAAACTCAACACTTGTATTTTTTCCTTCCCCCCCCCCATAAAGGAGGATTTAAAAAAAAAAAGAAATACTCACAGTCCCGCCTAAAAACTCTGAGTATTAAAACTCCAGGGCAATGCATCTCCAAAATCTGTAAGACTGTAAGAAGATAAGAGACAAAAACCCACAGAAATATTTCCTCCCTGTGTCTTTGGAAGTTGCAGACGCGTGTATAATACCCCTAAGCCAGGGTAATCTGCTTGCCTCCTCCTGCCTTTCCTGGTGCACGCTGATGTTCTTAGCATTAATATTCCTCACACTCCAGCAAATGAACACCCAGGAGGCAGCTGACTCAATCAGTGCTTGTTTTACTTACTGTGTATCGCTGGGAACAAACCATAAACCAGAGCACGGCAGATCTGTAATGCTCATCTCAATCTGCTTCCCCTGCTTGTTCCAGCCCTGATGAACCTTCCCATCCAGCCAGAATCAAAGGAAAAAAGGAATTAAGAAATACATTATAGCAAACACATTAGCAACGTGTGGTAAATCACCATCGGAGATTCCAGTTCCTCGTGCTAGGAGGGTTTGTGGATAAACACATTTGTTTACTTCCTTTTTCCTGCTGCCTTTTCCAGAGTGTGATTATTCCTCAGTGACATCACAGCTGCCAGGTCTGGCGTCATGACTGTTCCCACAGCAACAGACTTGAATCAAGGACCCATCTGAAACCTGGAGGAAAGATAATTTGGAAAAGGTATTTTTCCATTCTTTCCCCATAAAATTGATGGGCTCCTACGACCGCTGTTTGAAGGTTGGAATTTGTTTTAATTAGGATGGCACAATCACAAAATGCAGAGGAGCTAGCTGTTATTTTTGGAACAGATACAGCTGCAGGGGAATTGAGAGAGAAGCCTGTACAGGCCATACAGATGAGCTCATTTCACACAGACAGGATCACATGTCCAGGTGGATGGGGTGTGATATACATGGCCCTTGGATTTCCCTGATCAATTCCTGCTATCCCTGATGGAGATCTCCAGTGCAGTCAGCACTTGGAGGGTGTGCTGGATCTCTACAGGACTGCAGTGGGAGCACAGACACTTTAAAAGTAAGATCCTACACTGTGCATCCTGAGTGAGGAGCGATGGATTGTGCCTCTCCACCTTCCTGGCATCAAAGACTGCCTTCCTATCAATTCCTCACAGACCTACTCACCCTAAACCTCACTTTAACCCATCCTACACTGGTCACTGTATTGACTTGCTCATGAGTCTCCCAGAGAGGCTTTAATTGAATTTGCAGCAGAAGATATAGATCCAAAGAGACAGAGAGGGAGATGATGCTGGGGAGTGGAAAAAGCTTCAGGAGAAAGTTGCCTCTCGGGAAGGTGATGCTGTGGAAGTTCCTTTGATCCATGGAAACTGGAGAGGGGCTGAGGGTGGTGAAACAAGCTGTAGGCACAAACATGACTGTAAAGTCATGCAGAAAACTTTCAATGCAGAGAGGAAATTGAGCAAAGACTTGAATCCAAGACACCAGACTTAGATAGGGGGATATTCCCAGTGAATTTCCTAACAGATACATGGAAGCCTTTCAGAGGGAAGATGGTGAGTGAAGGGCAACTCTTAAAAAAAACCTAAACTGGGTGTGTGAGGGGATGACTAGCATGGCTGTCTGGCCAGTGGTGTCTTGTGTATAAATTTTGGTTAAAAGTTCAGCCAGCACAACCGCAATGGCAAGAACTTTGCTGATAGCGAGGTTTCTCTTTGCTCAGGCTCCTGATCCTCAGGGAAGGGATGAAGTTGGCCATGTCCAGCCAAAGTTTAGTCAGGCCAGACTCCATCCAACAGCCTTTGCTTGGCTCACAGGCAGGAGAAGGAAAGTTAAAGCAGCTGCAGTTGGAGGGGTGCATTTCATGCTCTGGTGACTCTCCATTCTCTTCATTCATGAGCTCCAAAGCCAAGAGCAGCCCTGGGATCCCTGCCTCCTGCCCTGGGGCCTGGATGTGTCTGTGCCCACCCGCCCCGTGGCTTTGTTCTCCAGCAGTGAGTTCTTGGAGCAGGCTGCACTTACAGCAGGGCCTGGGCAGCAGAAGGCCTGGCAGTGCCAAGCTCTAATCCAAGGGCTCTGCATGTTCTTCGTGTCTGATAAACAAACAGGGAGCCTGCCTGATTTTACTTGTTCTGTGTTTTAAGTGAGACTCGGCAAAACTGTCTCAGTACCACGGGATATGGCTGATCCCCAGGAATTTGTGTCTCGATTTGGGGCACAGCATTCCAAAGTGTTCTTCCTCATGCTGGGTAACACTTGGTTCAAGCTGATCTCCTACCCATAAGGAAAACATTTCTTGAAACAAGCTCTGTTGGGGTAATTCTGGTTTTCATTCCCTCAGGTTTTGTTTACTCACCTCAGGTTCCTTGCCCAGAACATGTAAGTAATGACAGTTCAGATAGGTGCCCCAGGTTGGTCCCTCTCCCATTCTTCCTGAAAGGACATCCACTATTGTTTTTTCTAGGAATTCAAGTGGTTTTCAAGGACCTGGAGGGACATGTAATAGCTGGTGACACAATGTCTGAGTGCTTTAAAGCAATTTGCCCTCCAGCAAGCACCAGTTCCAGCAGGACTGGGGCCAGCTCTGACTTCCCTCCACTCTGAAGAGTTTCTTCAGTGCATTGTTTGGAAGGTCAAACACCTCCTCCTTGCTATTCTTTCTGAAGCCCAAATAAAAGAGGCAAAAAAACACCCAGGTGGCTCTGTAGGATTAGGTGCTCTGAAGATCAGGGTAAAGACTGCCAGGTCACAGGGAGCTTCTCTGCCAGTCTCGGCCCATGTTTTGATATATTCTCTGGGCATATGAAATAGTGGAAAATTTGCCCACCTATAGGTATGTTTATAATGCAAAGATCTGGCTTCCTTCCTATACATGGAGTTTTAATCACTTGCTTTCTGCTCGAAAATATGGAGCACACACTCCTCCAGTTGAGCCCTGGCAGAAATAGGGATGGAGTAACCTCAGTGCCAGCCCAGTCCTGGCTCTCCTTGGCCCATACAGTGGTGCTTTAGGATCACAGGATCATTAAGGTTGGGCAAAACCTCTAGGGTCATTGAGTCCAGCCGTGGATCTTATACTGCCAGGTCCACTAATCATCACACTTCATGTTTTTTGAACACTTGCAGGGTAATTCCACCACTCCCCTGAGCAGCCTTTGTCACAGGCTGAAGCCTCAGTGATGGAGAGTGCCCAGATTATTAACAGGAAATGTTGGGAGGATGTGAGAGCTCCCAGCCAGTTAGTGTCACTTCAGTGACATCTTCAAGAGATTCATGATTTGCCCTCAACTTGGCAGATAAATACGTTCTCTTGTGTCACATCCCTCAGTGATGCGGGATCCACTTCCTGCTCCAGCTGGACCCTTCCAGCCCATCCACCTGCCCCAACTCCCACGGGAGAAATCCTCACACCCTTTCCAGCATACAGCATATATTTTGCAAAGGCTGGGGAAAGAAGTCCAACTTCTCCAGCCAAATTTGGAGGATTCATGGCTCCAGAGCAGGCAGCCCTGCTGATTTGAGAACGGGGAGTAGGCATGCGCTTGGTCTGCTGAAAATAGAATGGTTTCTCTGTGTCAGCATCTCCTGCTCCTCCACCCCCCACAACATTTTCTGATTGCATCCTTGAAGTGTCACCTGCACATCGCATTCTGGAGAATGGCAGCTGAGTCCTGGGTTTGGAGAGAGACTGGGAATACCGAGGAGGAAGACAGAAGCTTCATCAGCAGAGTCCAAGAGGGAGGGAAAAAAAGGAAGAGAAGGAAAAATATTAGTCCCAGCTTCTTCTTTTCAACAGCAAGGGAAGGAAATTATTACCTAATAGTAACTTATTACCTGATGGGGCACAATTGCAAATGTTGGCAGAAGTGCCTGGCAGCCACTGGGTCAGAATGAAAATCAAGGACACCTATCTCGACCTGTTCTGGGGTGAAAAGAGTGGTGGAGCTGTGATATGACCCTCGGGAGCTGGCAGGGTGTTATCAGCAGTGCACTGCTCCCCTCACCACCTCCCCTCCAGATCTGGGAAATCTTTAAGGTATGGGATTTGGATCCCTCGATGCAGGGACCACCCCACACATGCCACATGGGCCCAGAGCCCCATTCCAGCCCAGCCCAGGGCCTCCAGTCCCTGCCCCAAAGGTTCTGTGCCTGTCCCCATCACTTCCTGCTCCCTGGCTGGGGTGGTGGGATGGTCCCAGCTCTGGCACTCACCCTGCCAGGTCCCAGCCCCCAGGGAGCCCCCAGCTCTGTTTGCACCCTGATCCTCTCTGGAGGTGAGAAGTGCATGTTGGATCAACCAGCTGCAACCACAGACCCCTCAGAACAGAAACTCTCCCTTGTGTATGTACAACACTCACATCATCTTGGCTTTCTAAAATAATACTAAGTAATACTTAAAGAAATTTCCCACCTCCTCTGCCTACCAAAGATTGTCTGCTGTTGGGATCAGATACCATTTTTTTTTCCCCCTGAACACACGTTGTTTACCACACAATCCATAATGGATCGTACAAAAATACGCTGTTTTATTTTTCTTACAGGCATCCAGCTAATGGATGAAGTAATTTAGTGAGGCTATTGTATTTCACTCAATAGCCTGTATGTAGATTTGTTGTGAAGGATAAAATGTTCCCTCTCCAAACACTAACAATGGGATCACAGTCTACCACTGACCTTGTACTCTGCTGCTGTGCTGTGTGCAGGGAACAATGGGAGCCCTGGCGATGGGCAATGCAAACACAGAGATGTTTATTTTCAATTGCAGAGACCCATCCTCTTCCACAGAGCATGTGTCTGTGTTCACCTGTACACAAGGAACAAATATTCACTGTGTTTTAAGGTTTAAATGAATGCCTCTGATTCCTAACTGTCCTGAATATAAGAGTTGTTTGTAAATACCCATTTCAGAGGTCTGAAATTTTAAAAACTCTGAGTTTTCACTGCTCTTTGTGTGTGGGTATGCATGCTTTCAACACCTCTATTGTGAGGGACCAGGAGTGCCTTCTCTCCTCTCAGAAATAGTTGTATTTCTAAAGAGTAACAATCAGCATTCACTCAAGCTTTTAAACCCAGTATTTCATAATTATGGGTGCAATAAGTTCTGTTGAACCTGTCAAACTTTTTCATATATTCTGAGATGCAAAAAGATTAGCTGAACTTCTGATGGTATTATTCTGCTCTGTCTGTGAATTAATAGAGAGCATTAATGGAAGTGTTTTCCAATGTCTCTGGGATAGGATCCATCGCATTTCATCAACCACCTGGGAGTTAGAGATCTTGTCTGGGCTGCTTGTTCAGATCTACCTAAAGGCTGTGCACAGCACTGTACACCTCACAGTGGTTATTCTCACACCAGCTCTGGTATGCAGAGAGATGGGACCAATAATCTGCAACAGATGCCTGTCACCCTCTAGATTCACCTTTTAGTGTTGCTGAGACTAAACCCCTAAATTTTAGTTGGTTACATGTAGCTCAGAAACTTTCTTCCAATTAATTAACAAATTAATGAATGTGTCGGTGGCCTGGGGGTATATGTGGCATATCCTTAGTACCCAGCAGAACACGAGTGTTTCCTGAGCAGACATCAGTTCTTCCAGTCCTTGCACCATCCCCTAGAAGCCATAGCCCTGAGAAACTGCCTGGCAGGTTCCCTCCTTCTGCTTTGGCTTGAATGCAAACCAGAGGAGGTTCCACCCAATATAAACACGGTTGGAAGCACCAGGGATGCTAATCTGGCCACATTCCTGCAGACTTTCGTACAAACAGAGCTTCATTTCCATCCTAATGTTCCCTTATGTGCCTCTTCTGTGAGATTCCTTTCAGGCCAGTGGAGGGCCCCGGCTCAGGTGAGAACATACAGGTGTAATGGCAATTCCATGCCCTGGAGCCCTTCCTGGCCCTTAGATAATGCCTAACCTGGAGCCATTAATTGCAGTAGGGGAGCCCTGCTGCTTTTCAAATACTTGGATTTACAGATATGCAATCCAAATACTTGGATTTAGAGATATGAATAACCCCAGAGTCCTGTGAAGCTGTTTGCTGTCTTAACTTCTGACATCTGACTTGGGTGTCTGATATAACTGGCTGGAACCCCTAAAGCTCCTTGTAAAACCAGCAGAGAAAGACTTAGGGAAAAAAAAAAAAAAAAAGGAATCCATGCCAGGATCCTGACTTATCTGTTCCAAATCTGGACGAGCTAATCCTTCTTTGCTGGCTACAGAAGGAGCCGAGGAATCTGACCCACTAAACTCGATGCCCAGGATGTCTCACATGAGTCAGTGTGAATGAGAAATGATGCATTAAGACTTTATTAGTATCTGACAGCCTTTTGATCATGGCAGAGAGCAGTTACAAGTAAAGACAAGAGGGTGGGATGGGTGCCAGCCTGTCTGACTCTGGGTTTGTTCCAGCGTGTCTCAGCTCATGGCTGTCCTGCAGCCTCCTCTCCTCTGTTAATTAACAGACAGAATCCCAAAAGTATTAAAACTGTGACTTCCTCTCCTGGAATTTAATTTCTCTAACTTTTCTCAAAATAAAGTTCCTTTTTTGCTGTTGCCAAGATAAAGCTCTTTCATCCACAAACTTCATCCTCATTTTGCCTTCACTTCTCCCTGAGCAGCAAAAATCTAGCAGAGATTCTCCTCCAAATCTGTTCCTATCTGCACTCTCCACACTCAAAATCTTGCTCTCCAGAGCAGTGTTTTCCTGGTCCCATGCTGGAAACCTTCAAGTTTCTTCAAATTTTGTCCAACCAAGGCCCCAACCAGGTTTTCCACAGCTCAAAGGGAATTTTTTGTAGAGCGCAGGGTACCAAATTTCTCTCCTGGGCAGATGACTTCCACCTCAGGCCCCAGAGGTCTAAAAATCTTCCCAAATAACCTCTCTGAAGAGGCTGCCCTCTCCTCATGTAGGCACTGATGGTTGCTGCTGTCCTGTGTCATTCTGAGGGTGCAATCATGGAATCATTAAGGTTGGAAAAGACCTCCAAGATCCTCAAGTCCATCCTTTGACTGAATACTCAATTCTCAATTAACCACATCACCAAGTGCCTCACCCACTCATTTCCTGAACAATTCCAGCATTGGTGACTCCACCACTTCCTGGGGAGCCTGTTCCAGTCCATGCCACCCTCCTTTCTGACCAGGAAGGATCTGGATTTCGCACTGGCTTTTCCTGGTTGTCCTGTGCAGGTTTTCTTTTATGGAAAGATGCCTGGCGAGGGGCACAGGAGGGAAAGCATCTGTAAAAGCTCGGTAAGTGTGTTTAGGGGGAAAGTATTCCCACAAGGAGCTCTATTTGACTGGTGGAAAATGTCTTCTTCATTGATAGCAGGTAATGCAAAGCACACTGCCTGCAGCTTTTTCTTTTAATGTAGACATCTGAAAGTGACTGTATGATGGAGGGAGAGAGGGAAAGGTTATGTGTCTTTGCAGGCCCAAAATGGCAGTATAATGAATATAAAAGCTATCCTCTCCTCCTCTAATATATTCACTCACCATTCCACCCTCTTTCCTAGTGACTGTAAACAACATTTGTCATCAGCAATGGGCTACTTTTCATTATAAAACTGATCTGGAAACTACATTTTTATTTCACGTACATCAGCAGTGACGGGAGAAGAAACGGGCAAGGGGAAAATATATGTCCCTAGCAAGAGAGGGACCTGGGACAAGTGTTGCCTGCACAATTCTGGGATCATTCATACGTCTGGCCTCCAAGACAGAGGATGGTCTAATGCCTCATTAAATCCTACTGAGCCAACGATGATGTATGGGATCCTTTCAATCTTCCACCAAGTAATGCAGTAAAAAAACCCTAATTTGCACGTTTAATGCATTCATTAAGCTATTAGTCTTTCAACAAGAGATTTAATAGCAAATTAACAGTTTTTATGAAAGAAAAAAACAACAACAAAACTCGCCACTTAGTAAAATTACTTTTGTGTCAGAGCACAATGCAGGGTAATGGGCAATTAGGGGTTTCAGAGGGGAGGATGGGAAGATGGGTTTAATTTGTGTTTGGTTTATAATTAGCTGGTGCTTGGTGCTTGGAATGAAATGAACTGGATCCCCTCGATGGGGAAGACACTGACTTGGGCAGAAAGCACAAGGCGGGATGAAAAAGAAGGTGGGAGGAGCTGGAGGAAGTCAGAGGTTCATCCCTGAAAATCTATTCTCATGGGATGCATCTTTCCATGCCCAGGGAATACTTTCTTGTGGTCAGACACTAGGGGCTGACTTTGTGGTGCCTTGGGATTCCTGCAGGTCTTCCAGGACACCAGCTGGCAGGACTAACTCCTTCCAAGCACAAACAGGTACTGGCAGAACACTTAAAGCTCAGCAAAATTGTTGTCTTTCTACTGAAACCTGTGCTTAAAGTTGAGCAAACTCTCAAGTGTTTGCCTAATAAAGATGGATTGTTTATTTAGGTCCAGAGCCTGAATTTCAGGCTGCGTTCAGCTTGGCAGATATGTGCCAGTGCAGATGGCTGGCACAGGGGCTGTTTTGTAACTTTTAGTTTGTGTAAGTCTCTTGGGAAAAAAAAAAGTCTTAATGAGAACACTGAATTCCAGGGAAGACTTTGGTGAGAGAGAAAGAGAATCGCAAAATCAAGTAGTTGTCTGAACTTACTGAAAATAAATGCTACTTTACTTGAACAGGAAAGAAGGAAGTGGAGCTGTGTTTGTTTGCTTGTTTTTAAATGTCATTTCTAAGTTTTGTATTTCTTTGAAAAGTCAGTTGACAGAATATTGAGCACCAAATCCACAGGATTTTGAGCCTTTTTTTCCTATCCACACAAACTTTAGGGGAAAAAAGTATTTTTTAATTTTTTTTTCCTGTATCAGAAAAAAATTCTTTAAGGGATCCTACATTGAGCTTTGATTTTCAGCTGGAGTGAGGCAGAAAAAGGGAGAATAGTCTAAAATCAATTTCTTAAGGATCTGAGGAATCATAAATACAGTTTGAATCAATATCTCATGTGTGAGAGTTTGTATGTGTGTGTGTTTGCCCTCACACACATTTATTCAAACAACTGCTTTCCCATAACAGAATATTCTATTCCGTAGATATAATAAACTGGCTTTCCAAAGTGGAATATTAGCATCAGGCAGTGGATCCTTTACATCTGCTTTTCCAAAACTTTCCTCCCCACAGAGGATTCCCTTCTGTTCCCGACACTGATTTTAAGTAGCTGCTCATGCATTGACATTCAGGGCAGGAAAACACCCCTTACAAAAGGACTTCTGTGCAAATTCTGAGAACCAGCCTAAAATTAAGCAGGTACTTAAGTCTTTCACAAGTAGGTAATGCAGCAGCATTTCAATGTCCTTGAATTTCTGTAGGTGAGGCTGAGTTAATTCTTGTGCCACCATGGACTCAAAAAGCAGTTTTCCTGCCTAAAAATTCAGAAGGATCCTTAGGAGAGGAGGCTGACCATGTTTGCATCCTGGAGCATGGTGTTGTGTGAGCTGCTCTTCCAAAACTTATCCAAGGTAATGGATGGTAGTAATAATGGATAGTTGCATGGATAGTTGCACTTCAGGGAGGTGCAGTTAGAATTAACCAACAGCATGTGCAGCTTGGCTGGGGGAGCTCCTGGCAGAAGATATCAGAAGTTATTCCAGATGTTGCAAAGTCAGAGATTCTGGGCTGCTGTTTGGATATAAAGTGGAGGCACAGAGCTCAGCCAAGGAGGCTCCTCCCTGGAATGCAGCTGGGCTATTACAGAGTCACAGACTCCTAAAATGGTTTGGGTGGGAAGGGACCTCAGAGCTCATCCCATTCCACCCCTGTCATGGGCAGGGACACCTTCCTCTATCCCAGGCTGCTCCAAGCCGTGTCCAGCCTGGCCTTGGGCACTGCCAGGGATCCAGGGGCAGCCTCAGCTGCTCTGGGCACCCTGTGCCAGGGCCTCACTGCCCTCACAGGGAACAATTTCTTTCTAATACCCAAACTTTACCCACCCTCTCTCTCAGTGTGAAGCCATCTCTCCTTGTCCTGTCTGTCACTACTCAAAGGTGCTATAAAGTCTCCCCAGAGCCTTCTCTTCCCCAGGGTAAACAACCACAACTCTCCCAGTCTTTCTTCATAGGAGAGGTGCTCCAGCCTTCCAATAATCTTTGTAGTCCCCTCTGGACCTGCTCCAACCAGTCTTTCTCCCCATCTGTATTAGTGCCAAAGGGTCCACTGCTCTAATATGCAACAACTTCTTGGGTATGAGCTGGAACACCCCTTTAGACATGGATCTCCAAGCCGTAGCTCCTGCCTGTCTGGTCCAAGGCAGCAGAAGCAAGAGACGCTCTCAGTGACACCCTGAACCTTGTGCAGCAAAAGCTGTCAGCTCCCACTTCTCATGCACTGGAAGCCAAATGCTGTTTTCCCACCAGCCCCTTTCCCTGTCTTCCCCCATGGAGCCACTCCAGCAAGGTGGGGGTGGGCTCTGCTGTGCCCAGGGCTGTGTCCACAGGTCTGTGGGTGCTGGAATCCACGACAGAG
This sequence comes from Dicaeum eximium, assembly GCA_013396995.1. NCBI lineage: Eukaryota > Metazoa > Chordata > Aves > Passeriformes > Dicaeidae > Dicaeum > Dicaeum eximium. The sequence goes on along the minus strand of VWZP01002969.1, from coordinate 898,833 downwards.
GACATGGAGCCTCATCACACCCAGCTCTCTGTGGGGAAAATGCATCTCAGTCTCACCATGGCAGCTTTTCCTCTTCAAGCAGCTTGGTGTGTGGGCTGCTGCCTGCTCTCTAAAAGCTTCTGAGATATTTGTAGCTGCTCGGCTTGTTCTGATTTTGCTGGAACAAAAATAATTACTGAAAGGACAGGGATAAAAAACTATATGTATGTGTACATATTTATTCTGAAAAACCAGTTTGAAGTGTGCCACGGGACTGCACTGGGATTTAAAGGAATGTCATAAAGGAGACAGCTTTTATCTTGCTGTACACTGAAGGCTTGAATTAGGAAAATACCACCAGAGAAACATTGCAGGGTTTGGAAACTACACCAGGACCACCAATTCCAGCTCTGCCCTGGAATTTCATGACAGTCTCCTGTGTGCCTGGCATGCAGTGGTAAGGAAGTGAGAGTCCTGCCATTTCTAAGGGTTATGGTTGAGGGTGTGGCTGGAGGGCTGATCCAACCCAGCTAATGCACATTGCTGATATAATACTGAATATTTCTTCTGTGTGGTCTTCAGCTTTCTGGGATTAATTTCATATATGCAGAGACAACTTGTGACTTTCACAACTTTTACTCACCTGGGTGTAATGACAGATAAGGCAGATGTGCCCATTTCCCCACTTGCCCTGGTGCTATGACTAAAGATATTTTAAACTCTTCCAACCTCAAATCAAAGAACTGTTCAAAATTTAATCTCTGAACACTTTCAGCTGAGTTTAAGGGTGAAATTTGCCTAATGGGAGTCCTCAAAAGTGAGCTCAGGTTGGACTGAAATGAAGTTTCAGCTTTTGCAATGGGTCACATCCCAGGAGTTAAATTCTTCCTGTCTTAGGCAAACTTAGCAATCACTTTGCCTCTGAGAGATCAGCAGCAGAAATTACTGCACACATGTTCCTACAAAATCCATCTGCCTGTTATCCCTCCCCCTTTGAAGCCCAGGAAAAAGCTGGGACTGGCACAGCCAGCCTGGTGTAATTGAATTTCCCTGCCTCTTGCATTATATTTTATCAGGTGATGGCTTGGAGGGATTTACATTGCACGGAGCTGCCGAGGAGAGTGGCTGAAAAATGGTGTGAAAATGCTGACAAATAGTTGTAAATGAAAGCAATTTTAGCAAGAGCACCTGTAGGCAGCCTTGGTCTCCTTTTTGGTGACTATCACTGCGAAGTGATAGTCAAATTCCAAATTCCAGCAGCAACAGGCACACAGAGAGGTCCCACACAGCACCTGAGGCTGCAAGAGCCAAGGAATGCCTTTTCTGGCTATTGAGCTGGGTGGAATTAGTGGCCAGATTAAAGCCCCAAATCTCTGCTGCTGACCCATCCATGCCTTCCTTTTCCCTTATTAATGGGAAGCAGATGAAGGACATTGGTGTTAACAGCCCTGGGTGACACAGCTTTTCCTCCTCACACTCATCTTCTGACTGGAATAAAGGTGGAGGCAATCACAGCTCTTGTCAGCTGCATCTGAGCTCTGCTTCCTGAGACAAACACCTCATGGGGCAGGAGGCTGCTAAGGAAACTCAGGCTTTGTGCTCCAAGTTTCATTCTGAGGCCAGAGCAAGGAACCCATAAGAGGTGCAGCTAAGACATCAACTGGTCACTGGTGGGTGGAAAAAAGTTTCTTTCCAGTTTCTTATTTTTTGATATTTGGATTGAGACTGGTTTCAAAGTTCTTCTGAGATACACTAAACACAAGAGGAAATGGCTGGGAGGGTTTCTGGGCTTGCACTAATGGAAATGACATATGGAAACCTGAAGCTAAAAGTACTTTTTTGTTTGTTTGGGTTTTTTTTTCTTTGTTGTGTTTACCTCCAAGTATACATGGAAATAGCTTACTCCAGCTCCTTGTACTTAAGGATCTATTTGTGCTGCTGCCTCAGCTCCTCCTGTGGAAGGCAGTGGGTTGAAAGAGTGACTCAGACACTGTTAACACAAACGAGAGGAGACAGGCCAGTACTTAGCACGACAGACTCCTCAGAAAGTGTGGACAGGGAAAAGCTGTTTCTTTTCTGTCTGTCGTTTCCCCTTTGCAGACTGCAGATGAGAATTTCGTAGCAGAAAAATCCAAGGAGCAGGGACCTCCCAGGTAATTCAGCTGCCAGTGCTTGCCCTTTGTGGCACAGCACGAGTAGGAGCTGGACATCACTACATAAAATAGAGGAGGGTTATAAGAATGAGTGACGAGGCATATTCTAAGTATCCACTGCAAGAATTCAACAAGGAAACCCAGAAAACACGAAAATGAGGGGGACTGAGTGCTAAAGCTGCTGCGCTGTCCTGTGTCCTAAAATAAAGGAGGTACTGGAGGGTGGAGTAAAATGGGTTATGAGGCAGTGGGCTGGCTTTAAAACATGTTTAAAGTGTGAAAAACAAACAGCAATTCAGATCCATAAGGTCTGAATTAAACTTTAGTGTGGATCTCAGGTTTTTTCCCAACTAATAACCACGTTTAAATCTAGTTCTTGAAATTATATTTGTTTAAGACCAAAAGGCCAAAAATTACTTTATTTACTAAAGTGGGATTCATCTCTGTACAGAACACAGGGTGGAAAAAAGTCTTTGCTCCATATGTTACAAATTTATTTTGGGTAAACTTATGTAATTCATGAATGAATGTATTTCTGCTTGCTTTCACTTTATAGGAGTGAATCTGACCCTGATATTCCAAATCATGTTTTTGGGATTAACCTGACCTGTGTTACAGTGTCCACTCTTTGGGTACACAGGAGAAATCCCTCCAGCTGCACTCAATACCCTGGGCAGCACCTGAATTTCTGATTAGAGTGAGTAGCCCTTTTTTAATTATTATTATTTTTCTTCCCCATAATTTTTGAGGAGAAAGATTATTCTCCTAACTGTGAAAATGATTCTATTAATATTTCTGAATGTAACTGATTACATTGACACAAGGGAAATGGTTGGCGGTTCTGGGATAAAACAGAATCTCTTGTGCCGTTCTCTAAATTAAAACCTTCAGACAACAAGGTGCATTTAGAAAGTCAAAAGGAGAAATGTCCTGTGACTACAGAAAAACCAAGGTTTTCCAGATACCTGCTTGGGTGATGAGTAAATCTATAAAGAAAGGGACTGATCAGCAATGAGAGCAACATCTCAGATGAGCTGGGGAGATAAAGTGAGACTTGTAAAATGTCAAGGTTTTAATTTCCTCGTGAAGGAGATCCTTTGTAGAGGAAATTAAAACAAACAGTAGAAATTCCTTACCCATAGTAATAAGGAGTTTATAATAAGACAAGAAGCACTGACATCATGCGGAAAGAATGGGACCAACTTAGAAAGTGATTTGCATTTGTCCTCAAAACAAAATGAATAATTTTCTTGCAAATTCAGTGAGGATGTTGATAATGACTGTGGCATGCAGGCAGGGTGTGAATGGGAAGGAGTTTATGGACATTTAAATTACTCTAGCTGAGGTAAAACTAAAATTCAAACTTCTTGATGTGATGATAATGAGAAGAACAAACTGCTTTTGTTTCTGATTTCTGAAAGAGCTCTTTACAGAGTGTTGGTGCAGTAGCAGGTTGATATAATTTGATACAAGAATTGTAAGCACATGTATTTTAGAAAAAAATGACCAAGACATTTGCAAGTCCATTAGTGTGATCTCTGGTTTGCAAAACCAACTTGGAATGGCAGAGTCACTAAAACAGTGTCAGATGGATCACAACAACTTTTCTGGGAAAAGATCAGGAAATAAAAACGTGGTATCTTGCTTTGAGAAGTTAACTAATTTCTATATATTTGGTGTCATTTAGATCTGTGTCCAAATAATCCAGAAACATTTGAGACATGCAGTATGAGAAATTCTCACCAAGGTAGAGGTAGGTAAAGTGAAGTTAAATCGGATCAGAAGAGAATTTCTTCAAAAGGAGAATTTCTCCAAGAAGGGAAGTATCTCTGTGACGGTGGTTAGTATTACAAATTCTTCAAGCAACTCTCTTGTCTAATCCAACTTCACATTTTCATTAATAGTGGAAATTACTGATGAACGGTGTTGGAAAAAGCTGGTATAAACTGGGTGGAATTTTTTTGTGCTGAAGTCCTAATGAATGCTGGATGAGTGACCTGAGAAATCTGTGTGGGAAAAACAAAGTCTGTGAGCCTGAGGAATACCTGGAGATGTTAGAAGGGTGTGCTGAGGGATCAGGATGTGATGGAACTGCAGAAAAGGCAAATTCTAAGATGCCTCAGGCAACCTGTGTCTAATAAAGCAAGAGAAATGGGAATATTTTTGTATCAGAGCCTGGTACACATTCATCTGTAGTGCCAGGTACTGCTCCAGACATCCATGCCTAATGGAGACTAATCCAGATAAGAGTGGGTACAGGGAAGGACTGATGGGATAATCAAGTGGATGGAGAGGCAAAGGCTGGAATTTTTAAGACAAGTAAACAACTGCTAAACAGAGTGTGTTGAGGGGTATGTGAAAAAGATGAACAGAAGGATTCAAAATGCCAGAGAAGGAGATGATTTGTTAAGCTCGAGGGTAACATTGACACAAGAAGAAATGGACGTCAACGAGCCACGATTAAATACAAGCTGAAAAATATAAGCAGGCAACTCCAAGTCAGGAGAGAGAGCAAAGCCTGTTCAGGGGAGAGAAAAGCTGAGATTCTTCCCCACTAAATGAAGGTATTTACCCTCTGGGATTTATCACACTAAAAGACACCCTTTAATGTGAAGAGCCTCCTCCAGGGTGTGGCTCAGATCTTGGGTGTGTTGAATCAGCTCAGAAGTGTCTCCTCACACTGACCTGAGGTCTAAAGTGGCTCATACCCACTCCTGGTTCTTCAGATCCTTAAAGAATGATGGGTGACTCTGCAAATTGAAAGGCCCAATTAATTCTTAGATGAAGGATTATTATTTTAAGGCTATTTTACAGAGTGCCTGCACAATATTATAGATTACCTGCAAGAGCAAATGCACAATTTTGAAGGCTCAGTTCTGATTTAGATCAGATACTGCAAAGTTCCTACCTGCTGATGTCACATGAGGTACATTCACAGCCAGCCTTGTCTCACATTTAAGGCCCAGAAACATTTCAAAGGGAGAGTTAGCCTGCCACAGATACTTTGTCTTATCTGTATGGAGTCTCTGGATTCTGCATTGAATTATAACATGGGCTCAGGTGTCACAGGAAATCATGGGAAGTTTAATTTTGGCAAGAAGGATGGGCTGTTCAGAGAGCCTGTGGGCGATAGGTTTTGTCTCTGTTGGAGGAAGAAGCTGGAAGTCAATAATTCTGCTCTAGGAATGGAGTCTAGATTTATTACAACAAATTTTCTTAATTTTACCTGGATTGCTGAGCAGGGGTGAAGTGGTACCAATCTTTTGGCCGTGGGTGATCCTATCACCCTCTGTTTCACAATGGATAGTGACATTTTCTGGGGATATAATAGTGTGGCTGTCTCCTGATGGTAAAGAAATTACACTTCCTTCACTCGAGCCTAACCAGATCAAGCCTTTCTGACTGTTTTCTACAGCAAAATATTAAAATGGTCTTTTCCAGGTCTCTCACTGATCTTTCTCCATTTTATAAAGAGGTGTTAATTTGAAGCATTTTAAAGCATGCAATGAAGAGAACTGCAGGTGGAAGTTTGAGGGTGATGGGGTCTCCAGTGAGTGTGAGGAGGAGGAAAGGGAATCTCGATAATGCTGCCCTTCCAGGGATTCTGCCATTAACTGATGCATTATTTTTCTAAGCTCATTAAATAACCCTTAGAACTGTGAAAAGGTCAAAAGAGAGGGGAAGGAGCTGAAGCTGCCTGTGGATTTTTGTTGTACAGCAATTTCCTGACCAAGCTGAGGAAGGAGGAGGGGGATGGAAAAGTCAAGAAAGGAGGAGAGTGGAAAAGAACTGCTGATATTTTTTTTCTGTTGATCTTTTTATGTAAATAAATGTTTCTCCTCAGACTTTTCCCTGCAGTAATCTATCCAAATCCCAGTGTAGCTCACCTGTAGTAGCTGCTCTCTGCTGAAGCCGCAAGCTGTTGTTTACAGCAAACAACAAATTGTAATCATCTGTGGATCAGCTTAGACATGGGGTTGATGTCTTTGGCCATCTCTGAATAACTGGAAGAATTATGAGAATTGTATTGTTCTTGCTCTAGGAAGCCCAGAATCTCATTAGAAATACCACATGCAGGAAGGTCTGAGGTATGAAGATCATTTGTCACTTTTTAAGGGGTTTGTATTTTAAATGACATTCCAGGACACAAAGATAGGTCTTTGGAAGTCATAAACTTTCTAAAGAGATAGGGAAACAGTACAGAGGAGCGAGGCCTTCAACTCCACTGATGCTGTGGGAACCTGGGACATGAGGAACATCTTTGACTGTTCACAGATCTGTCCCTTAGGTACTGCAGTCAAATTCACTTGAACAAAGAAAATGTTTCCTTTTAACTGGTTGTTGTTCTTTACTCGTGGAAGAGAAGATGCTTGTTTGTTTCCTTTCATTTTTTTGCTTTTGTTTTGCATAGCAAGGTGAGTTTCCAGATTGAGCTAATGGAAAAATCAAGGTGAATGCTGCCTGAGCAAATAAGAGTCATGAAGTTCACCTCTGTGCAGAGCAATGGATGATATCTTTGGTACCTTTTATGATGTTAATATGACACCAAGGTGAAATGTGAACCTGGAACATCATGTAATCCAGAGTTCGTGATGAATCAGTGAGCAAAGAAAATTATTTGGGTCCTCTACTCAAAGAAACTCTCAAAAAAACCCCATATCACTTTTTGTAAAATTTCCTGATGCTCATCCAGTGAACCAAACACAGAACCTGCCACAGGATTTGATGCAATGTTGCCCCCTTCTTCAAAAAGAATCTATTTTTAAATTCTGCACAAGTAAGAATCCAAGAAATTGGATTATATATGAATGAATACATTGTGATGTGACATTTAAAAATTTGGATTTTTTCCAGAATGAAAGAATATAAAGTATGAATTTCTGCCCTTTGCCTTTAGAAAGCTGGGAAAACGTGTGTTTACTTATCTCAATGCAGAAATTGTGTGAAAGCCTCATTTGTATGGGTCAGAAGGAGAACAAGATTGTTTTCTAAATTCAAGGCTATTCCCATATAGGACTAGATTTTAGTAACTGGTGTTCCAGTGCATTAAAGTGAATCCACAGTGCTGCTGATGGGGTCTGTGTGCAATCAGTTCTCCTATCTGGGTGTCACAGTGTTCTATTTTGCCTTTTTTTAGGCTTGTTAATCTTGTTACTCTGCTGAGTGTGCATCAGTGTAGCAGTTGGGCTCTGCAAACACAAACCCCATGAGTAATTTCACTCAGCTCCAAGGCACACATTTGTCCTTGGCAGCCCCTAAGAGCTGGTTTGATGCTGGCAGTGTCCAGCACAGATCTGGTCTTTGCCGTGTCTGTCTTAGTCTTAGTCCTGGACTGGGGAAAAACAGGCAAACATCCCACATTTCTGCAGCTCTGTGGGCAGGTCCTAGCCTGCAGGACGGGGGCCAAGACCTTGCAGGGATCTTCTGCCAAGCCCCATGCACAGCAAGGGTCGATGGAGACAGCACAGGGAAGATTTGATCACTTGACCCCAACAGGGGATTGGTTCTGTCCATCCATTTCTGCCCCAGAGTGGTTAACCTCAATTTACCCACCATAACTTAGGCAGCAGATTCTGTCAGGGGTTTTGAGAGAGCAGGGAAGGGATGCTTGGTGTTTACAAAAGGATTGAGATTGAGGGCAGTGGGATTAGGGTGTTCATCCTTGCTGGGCACAGTTACAAATCCCAGCTGGCGCTGCTCGTGTGAGCTCACACAGAGCAGGAGAGGCATGGCTCGGTGTCAGGACGTGGATTCCTCCACCTAGGAGAGTGTGAGGGCACGAGCAGCACATCTGTAAAGCGGAGGAAGTGTTTGGCAGGCATTCCCCTTGGGATTAGCACTTGAGCAGTGTGGTGTGTGGAGCCAGAGTAACACATCTCTATTTACTGAGCAGATTTTGCATGTTCGCTTGTGTGAGCGAGTAAGTACAAGAGCGAGTGGAGCTTTTCCAGAATTGGAACAGTTTCTTTGTCAGTGCTGCAGCTCCTCCATTTAATTCCACAAATCTGCTCTAATCAGAGTGGCTTCACCCATCAGCTCAACAGAGAGCAAGTACGGGAGGGAGGAAGCATCTTGTGGAATCATCTCTCTCTTTCCAGCATTCTGTGTTCTCAGGCACTGCATCAAAGTGGCACGGAGCCTCCTGGGAAGGGGATTTGCTATCCCTCATGTCAGTCCCAGCCACATTATGTTTATGGATATGATAGACTGAATACTAAAATTACCATTTGCACAAATGATCCCACAATTCCTTCAGGCCTACTGTATCCCTTTAATAGTCCAATCTTTCAATAATGAAGTGGAGATCAGTCAGGACTCCCTGAAAATCCCATCTTTTTATTTCATTTCTCTTTTTTTTTTATCTCCTCCTCCTTTTTTGGGGGGCTTTTTATTGCACACATTATTTTCATCCTTTCTCTGAGCTGGATCCATTTACCAAGAAGTTTTAAGGGAGCTCAAGAATGAGATTCTCAATATTCTGTTAATACCCCAGAAGTAGCAATGTGGCAGACAAATCATCGCTGCTTGAGGCAGTGAGTCATGCAGAACTCAGAAGTTTGGGAACTACACACAAGGAAGAGGGATGCTATTCGTGAGGCCTCAGGAAAAAATATAGTGCAGGAATGATACCTCAGAAAGTAGCCTCTCCTTCCTTCATGCTCTTCATTGTGTGCCCTGCTGCATCGATCTCCCTTCCATGCCACTTCTGAGGTTAATATCCAGGGACAAAACCAGTTGCCTGATAGTGCCAAACCCAAGAAATTATTAATTGCATGGATCAAATGAAGGCTTGGACTAAGGTCTACACAAAAACAAGGAGGGTTTGACCCACTTTTTTTTTTTTTTTTTTTTTGTTTTTTTTTTTTTGGTCTGGTTCTATTAGAGTTTTATTCACCTGTTTCTCAGGAAAATAAAAATTCCCTGAGAATCAAAATTACTTTTTGTGAAGTGAATTTTTAAAGACCCAGCCATGGTTAAAGGGTGTAAGGGAGAGTTAGTAAGAGTGGGATGTGCAAAGCAAGTTAGAAGATAACTTCAGATTGGTCTGACAAATAATTCAGTGGGCATGAACAGACACTGAAATCATGGCTATGGTCCTTGACACAAGACATGGTCTGGAGAGGTGATGGGAATGGGAATCCTGCTGACAAGAACAGAAATTCCTGTCACTCATATTTAGCAAACAGGCTGGGGAATTGGGAGCAGTAGAGGGATTGTGCCCTAGGAAGGAAGGAAGGGTGCTGTGTGTGATGTATCCCTGCTTGGAGTGCAGCCCACAGGGCCTGAGCCACAGGCTGAGGTGCTGCCAATCCATAAAGCTCTATGAAATCCATAAAGCTCCATGAAAGGAGCTTTAGGAAAAATATTTGGAAAAATTTCATTGCCTAAAGAGTCATCAAGCACTAGAACAGGCTGCTCAGGGCTGTGGTGGAGTCACCATGCCTGGAGGGATTTAAAAGATGTGTAAATGTGGCATTTGGGGACAGGAGTTAGTGTGGCCCTTGCAGTGCCAGAGGAATGGTTGGACTCGATGGTCTCAGAAGTGTTTTTCAGCCTAAATGTTTCTATGATTCTAAGTCAGAGAACTGGACTCTCACTAGGGATTGATGGAGCTGTACCAGCACATATGAATGGAAAATCTGGATCTGGCTTTTTCACTTTGTATTCATGCATTTGTTTATTTTTGTATCTCAGTATTTCATTCTGTCCTCCCACTTCCCCATTTTTCTCCTTCACTCTCCTTCTGTTGCCTGCAGTGCTTCTCTCTCTCTTTTCTCCTAAAATCTTCCTTTCTATTTTATTTGACACACATTTTTCTTTCATCCCTTTTGTCTTTGCCTCCCTTCACATTAGTATGCTATTACTGTTTTCAACCAAAACATGGGGCTGGTCCTGCTGAGGGGAGATGATGTCCTGGACATAAAACCCACCCAAGACTACGGTCAAAGCCATGAGATTTCAGTGTGAACACAGTCCCATTCAGCCCCTAAACATCAAAGTGTTGTGCTCAGGGGCAATTTTCTGCCTGCAAATCAGTTTGCTGATTTCTGTGGGAGGCTCTACAAAGTACAAGAAGCAGCTGCAGAAACTGGGGAGGTGCAACTCAGAATTTCAGCAGTCCCTGGGAGGAAGATTCCACTCTTAACTTGAGAAGCCCCCATCTCCCACCTGCATCTCCAATGGTAGGAAGCTGCCAATGTATTTTTTTGTTACTTATTTCCCCTGTTGCATTTGCTCTGTTTTCTTGATTATATTAACACAGCTCTTCTCATTGCCTGTGCTCAGCTGCCTATTTCTTATTTGTGCTGTTTGATGGGTCGTGGTAATCTGTGTGCACCCAGCCTGCTGTGCTGATTTACTGACAGAGCTCCTTGTATGCAGAGGCTGCTGGCACTGAAAGGATAATGAAAAAACCTCCTTGACCCTGGCCAAGCAGCAGAAATCTCAGCTATGGACAGTGATCTCCACCCTCCCCCATGGAATGGGCAGGAAAGATCCCATAGAGGAGGAGCAAAGTGGAAAGAGGGGGAAGGAGGGACTTGGGGTGTAGAGGAGCTCCAGTGACTGCAGGAATGAGCGTGGAGTTTGTGCAGGGGGACTGCTGAGAGCCACCAGGGGCTCAGGCACATCACCTTCTCCTGGGCAGCACCACGAGTGCTGGGAAATTGTGCAACAAACCCAAATGAAATTCAAGTGCCTAAAGCAAAGCACTTAAATCCATACTTAACGGCCCAATTCCCAGAAGAGTGCAGTCCATGGACCCAAAAGGCTCGCGCTGACACACGATGCAGCCTTGAGTGTGTTTCTGTGTGTTTTAGGATGAGTTACTGCCATGGTTTGGCCACAGCCAGCAAATCAGGCCCCCACACTCACTTACTCTCCCTTGGCAGGATGGGGTGAGAATTGGAAGGTGAAAGCAAGATAACTCGTGGGTGGAGATAAAGACGGTTTAAAAAGCAAAGAAAAAATGTATTTTTTTATTTTTTCAAGCACAAACAAAGCAGGAACAACTCGTGCCACGTTCTCCTGGCAGTGCCAGTGCCAAGTGCTCAGCAGGGCCCTGCACAAAGCCACCCCAAGGACCAGGGGAGCTGCTCTGTGCCCCGTGTGATCGGCAGCACTCCGTGCCACCCGAGACCTGCTCCCAGCTGCCTTCGGAACCCTTCTGCAGGGTTTCACAGGAGCAACAGGGCTGAGCCAAAAGGGATTAGCAGGAGCAATTGCCAGGCAGGGATCTTAGTCAAAGATATTCCTTCCATGGGTTAGAACACACCAGTCTGTGGCTTTTAGAGTCTCTGGTCCAAAGGCAATTATCAATGACCCAGTCCATACCAAGACTGCAGTGCCTGTCACCTTTTACTCATGTTTGAATAGCCAAAAGTTTGTTTTTTAACTACTTGCTCCCCATTGTTTGACTGTTATAAACTTGAGCAGTTTGCTGTTGGAAGCTAAAGGTGTTTTTTACAAGGTTTCACAGAACCAGCTCAATTGAAATGAAACATTTGATGAAGAATAGTTAAATTGTTTTGACTTCATTTTGGTAATGACAAAAAACTTTGTTTTGAGAACAGAGAATTACTTGATTTTCACATTTTTCTCCAACCTAATTTGTATGGATCTCATATTACATTTGGCATTAATTTTAAATAACTTGTAATGGAATAGAGTGCCACACATTATGGCGTTTTGATGTCTCCATGTGATTTTTTCTTTTAACACAACTTCTCTTCTGCGACAAGGTTTGAGAACTTAGGCTGCTGCTTCCCATTCAGAAGAGGAATTTCCTGTAGAAATGGAAGTTCACTTTATTAACTACAACTACTACCCCAGCAGCTCACTCTTTGCCTTCTCAAAATACCCACCATTCTTCTTCCCTCTGTCTTTAGCACTTCTTTCTCATTCTTCTTTTCTCCTTCCTACCCTTATACTCAGTAAAAATCTCCTGTGCTTCAAAGGAATACTGAAGGTGCAGATATAACCCAAATATAGTAGGAAGAGACAAAATGGGGCTATGGGAACATCAGGGTTAGATTTTGTTCCAGTGCTCAACCCTTGGAATCTTGAGTGCAGTTTCTGGGGACAGCAGAAGCTTTGTTAGAGGGTGTTATTGTAAACAAAACCCTTCTCTTGATGAAATACAGATTTCACAGGGACACTGCATTTTGTGGGGTTGTCTTTTGCAAGTCAAAAGGGAGAAAAAAATCTTAATACTTCAGTCCATTCATTACCTGTGACTGCTAAATGTTGGTGGAGACTACACCTGGAAAATCCTCTGGCTATGTAGCTAAAAAGGACTGCAACAAACTTGTCCCCCAAATAAATTGTTTACACTTGGTCTTCTCAAATACATTAGACAGCTATTTGAGAACAGTGGAACTCAAATATAAACAAACACATGTAAACACATGTAAATATATGTACACACACACACACACACACACACACATACTGTGTGTATTTATTCAGACTGTAAATTCTGTTTGCTGGCTACCAGTGAATTCATTACTTGCACAGATGCAGCTGGGAGCCCTTTACCCTGGCACAGCCCAGGATATTTCTTCCAGCAGAGTCCACCTTTGCCTGCAACCTGGGAGATGATCATATATTATAAAATCCCTACTACTCAGGCCCATCCCATTCCCTGACTCCAGACTGTGATAAATGAGTATGGATAAACGAGTATTGGAGTTGACTCTCACAATTAAAGGGTAAATATTAGGTATATGCTAAGTTTTACAGATTTATAGTTATATTTCCCCCCCAGTTTTTGCATTGTTCCCATGGGATGGCCGGGGCAGTTCGGGACATTTGGGAGGGTTGGCTCATTACTATGGCAACAGCTGGCCTCCAATCAGGATGGCAGGAAGTGATCCCCACCACTGGACAGTGAAGAAGGAGATGAGGGACAGAACTTTGAGAGGGGCCAAAGGGTTAAAAGGTGGAACATCCATTTTGGGGATGAGCACATGGTAGGGAAAACCTTTCTCCTGGTGCAGTGTTTCCTTCTCTCTATTCAGTCTTCTGTTGTAATTTTTGATAAGGTTTTTGATAAAACTTTTAAAATTTTGAAAGTGAGGAGCGTTTCTCACAAGACCCCTCTATCCTGGTGAAAGGGCCAAGCACCTTTGCTGGTGTGAAGCCCATCCCAAAGACCTTGGGAGTGTCTCCCATCCTTCACCGGCAGCCCGTCGGCCGCGCTCCATTTCCCGCGGAATTTCAGTGCTCAGGTATTTATCAGGAGCATCTGTTAAACAATCTGGAGGGGAGCAGGGCTGGTGCCATTAGTGTGGGGGTGAGGAAGGAGCTCCTCAGCAGCACGGAGAGCAGAGGAGATGAGGCTGTGCCTGCTGCTCCGGGGGGTGTAGTGACCTTGGCTTCCCGTTGATGAGTGATGCCGAGTGTCTCGGAGCAGAACTGACGGGGATAATGTTCCTCTGAATGGATGTGTTCTGGTCACCCAGGCTGGAGAGGGATGGAGAGGATGGATCATTAGAGAGACACAAACAATTACAGCCTCGGTGTTGAGTTCTCACAGAGGTACTGGCCATGAGTGTAGTGAAGAAACAACATGCAAGAGTGTTTATCCCCTTTTCCCTAAAGGTCATCTTTCATTTGGAGCCTTTTCTGCCCTCCCTGACTCACTGTTGGTACTTTTGGGGTCCACAGAGGGTGATCAGTAGCGTGCACAAGAAACTGAAATCCAGGAAAATGAGTAAGTGACGTTCATGGAAGGTAAATCCCTTTGCAAACAGAGAAGCTCAGCTGGACCTGCAAGGCTCCTGACATTCCCCAGCTGGGCCCTAACCCTACATGTAAATTTACACCCACAACCTCTATGACCTTCCCAAATTTCCATCAGCTCCCTGCAAAATCAACATCAAACTTCCAGTGCCTCTAGTTTTGTGTTCAGCCTGATACACTCTGCAAGGTGTTGTGTGCGAACCCTCTTTGCCCAGCCACCACTACACAAAAATACTTGGCAGAGCAGACCCCTTTCTTTTACCTCAAAACCAGCCCTGATGGGATCACTCAGTCCCTATCAAGGGCTGCCCAGCATCCAGAGCCCCCCAACAACAGCCTCACTTCCTTTCTGGAAAGGAACTGAGTTCTAACAACAGTCAAAGTTTTGCCTATGACATATTTTTTCTCTTTCCTTTTGGTTTCTGCATCTGCACACTTCTAGAGTCCTTATTCATTTCTTTAATGGCCCTTCAGCTGTTATATTTTTGCTTGTCAGGGTGCTTTTTTAATTCCCCCCCCCCCTTAGAAATGTATAAAACATTTAATGAAGAAATAATGATATTTTCTCATGTCACTGCCTATTTTTCCTGTCTTATTTGATGTGTTTGTAATGTGGGCGGACATATTATTTATGACCAAGGAAATTAAATATTATTTCACTTTTTTTTCCCCCCTAATGCAGTCTGTGTCATCTTCCAGTTCCCAATTTCTTTCCATTAAAGTTATTGTCTTTGCAGTTCCACTTGACCGTTTGCTGTTGGTTTTGCAACAGCGCTGCCAGAAGATGCAGAAAAACATAATGGGGAAAAGAAATGGCATAATTTGCAGGAGATACTTTTCTCATCTCATTTAAATGAAGATCGTTTGTTCCTGGGTGTCAAAAACATCAAGAGCAACAAAAATATGGAAACTGGTAATTTCTTGCACTAGGAATACTTCCAAATCTTTGGAGATTCTGTCTGATTCTAGCACCTACTAAAGATGTTCCCAAGCCAAACTTCCAGCATAAAATAACTTCAAACCTCAGAAGCTTGAAATCTGGGCCTGAATTTTTCAAGTCTTTGGCCCCAAATGCTTCTCTCATCTGCTGCCAGAGCATCCTCAAAACTGGGAGAGGAATCACAATCCCTAACACATTCCTTAATCATTTGGATGAAATACAGTCAGAATGGAGCTGAACAAGGTGATCGTGGGCTGTCTGACACAGCCTTTCATGTTTAGCTCTGCTTGGGTATTTTCCAGTCCTTCCATAATGCATTACGTGGGATGAGAGCATGGGGCAGGAACCCTTTGTGCTCCCAGAATCTGCTCCAGCCATAAAAGACTTCTCAGAGGCTCCTGGATGTTTCTGACTCAGGAGAGGTGGGATTAGCTCTCCATTCTGAACTCATCCCATTTGATTTTCTTTTTCTTTAACCAAAGACAGATGAGCTCCTCTAGAGCTGAGGCATCTCTTCCCTCTTCACTGGTCACTTTTATTATGGGTAGAATTGCCTGTTGTGGGTGATGATTCCTCCACAGACTCCAGGAAGCCTGGAGAACTCCTTGAGTCTTGTCTGTCAGCTTTAATTCGTATAATATACAATGGGGGACAAATCCCATCCAGTCTTTCCATCTGTCCCATCCCTATTTTCAGCCACAACAGCTCCAGTACCAGTCTCTTGCATGAATCAGAGGTGAAGGCCAGCAACCTCGAATGCTGGAGGGAATAAAGAGCACCCTGACTCATCTTACACCGAATATTCTTTCCCCAAAGCTTGTATCTTTTCACACTTTTTCCCAGTTGTTCCTTATGATGCCTGTGTATTTTGCAGTGGATTTTTTTTTCCCCTGATTCCTTTGCGGTGTCAAGTCTTTGTTTCACAGTTCCTATTCCTTGTGTCCAAGTCAAACACAAAGAGCCTTCTATCACCTTTCTTCTTTTTTTTTCTTTCCTCCCTCCTCCCCACAACATCTCGGCAAGGCTGCCTGTTAATCTCTTCTTTTGCAAAGATTAGAAACGTGGCTTTTCTATGACCTTTCTGAACAATCAGGATCTTGGAGTCCCCAAGATGGGTCGCATTATCTCACTTTTTTGGGCTGTTAACAATGATTAGCAGGACAAAGGATGTGCTCAGAGCTATGGAGTTTCAATCCGTCCTTTGGGAGTACCTGGAAATAAAAGCAAGCAGAGTTGGAAAGCTCCTGCAAAAAGATAGGTTCGACCTTTAGAAAACATCCTTGGTTGGTGCTTTCTCGCCTTTTCAAATATACGTAAGAAAAAATTGCGAAAATAGGCCTGTAAGTGCAGACAGTGCCTCTGGACTAATTCTCCAGAGGGCTGCTCCCACAGCATGTGCCGCTGGACCGAGCACTCCGGACGTGGAAAAACCAGGTCACAAGCAGAAATGCAATTTCAAACTGTTATTTTTGCTTCTGATCTATCTCACTGTCTGTCCGTCCATCTGTGTGCTACGATCTCTACAAGTTTTTCCCCAGGTTTTGATTACCTGAGTACAGCAGCTCCGAGCAAGGGATGACTGATCACTGACCACTCCCAGTCCATCTCACAGCAGAGCTGGGGCTCTTCCAGGTGCAATTCCTTTACCAGCTCCTATTTCCAGCAGTTTCTCATCTGTGGCTCACCTTTCCCAGGGATAAAGAACACCAGGCATAGCCAGGTGAGTTACCAGGAGCATGGCAGTTTTCCCATCCAGCCCAAGGATCCAAAGTGCTGCGGTTTGCTTTTGTGGGCTCAAAACTCTTGCAGTGCACATGCAAGAACTTTGTGTTTGTCACATGCTGCTGTCACCTCACAGAGGGCAAACAACTGACCAAACAAATCAAGAATTGGTTTGGAATATGCTGTTAACCCTTCCTCATCCACAGAACAGGGCAGGAAACGGAAAGGCAGACACATCTCTTGAGAAGAGCATGGCCAGAGGTTGTCTGAAGCAGATCAGAGGGCAGAGGGGTGGGTATAAAGTGAGCTGGCTCACACACACACTCAGACTTGGGTATATCATGGGGTGTCCAGGGAGACACAGAGAGAGAGAGGGAGATTTGGAATCACAGAACATTTTGGAAGGGACTTCAAAGATCATCTCATTCCACCCCCTGCCATGGGCAGGGACAACTTCCACTATCCCAGGTTACTCTTACTTGGCCTTGGGCACTGCCAGGGATCCAGGGGCAGCCACAGCTTCTCTGGGCAACCTGTGCCAGGGCCTGCCCACCCTCACTGAATGAAAGTTCCCAATACCCACATAGCCAATTCTCTATGTCTTCAACACCCTCTTTCTTCCTCTTTAGAGCATCTCTGCCTAGTGGCTGCAAGGGAAGCAAAGGCAAGGAGGGAAGCCATTAACAGAAAGTTTAGAAGAGAGGAATAAAAGTTTTTTTTTTTTTAATGGGATAAAGTGTGAAGAATGGCCTTTGTGAACAATTCAGCCATTTATCATTATTTCATTGGCATTGTATGAATTATACATTCGAGACTATAATGGAGTAATATCTCATCTCCTTTCCCCCTCAGTGGGCACTGAATGAATGGCCAGGTGAGCTGCACTTGGGCCAGCACCATTCTCCAGGAGAGTCCCTGTTCACCTCCCACTGCTCTCCTGAATTTCTGTCAATAAGTGGATGTTGATCTTTTACCAATCTTTTCTGGGTGTTAAAATTAATGAGTATTTAGAAAATAGCTTTTGTCTTTTTAAATTTTTTTTTCTTATTTTTCTTTTCCTATGGAAAAATAGAAGAGTGGAGGGGCAGAGAAGCATGGGAAAAAAAGCTGGAGCCAAGCAATACGGTTTTGCAGTTTGTCCAAGAGTTTAGGGATAAGACTGGATACAATCTCTGTTATAGCAGCTCAGCTGATGGGTGGGGAAAATGCTAAACTGACTTAACTCACCAACATTTTTTTGAGTGGTTTTATATTTGGATAGTTGCCTGTAAAAATACTGGCTCACAGTCATGATGCAAATGGAAATTGCCCCTTCAAAACTGGTGTTTCACTTCAGAGAGCTCTGACTTTTCCCCCAAGGAGAAGGGTCGACTCAAACGCACTATGAGGGTTAATAAAAGTATTCCTGCTGCAAGAGATTGGAGGAGCTGTGAGCTCTGGTTTAAGAGGCAGGTGGTGAGGTGTCTGTTTAGCAGACTATCAGGATCCATCAGAAACTAACAGTAGCCATAAACCTCAATGGATTAACTTCCATCCATTTTGATTTCCAGCTGTATTACACCTTGGTTGTGTTACTGCCAAAATAGCACGTCCTAAATAGAGAGCAATTATCTCAATATCATTAATTCAGTGGGCACTTTTTTTCAATTTTCTCTGTTATGTGTTGATTCCTGCACCTGTCCCTGCTCCCAGGTTTCTCTCCCTCTTCCATAGAAGGGTATTTCATCCTTCCAGCTGACTTGTCAGGGAGATGAAGCCCTGGAGCACTCAAGAATTTGGGAACAGAGGTCTCTGATGCAGGGTATGCAAGGAGGAACACCCTGTCTTAAAAAAAAAAAAAAAATTCTACAATGTCCCATAAAGAATTACTGTAGAATTGTATTTTCCCCAGAGAATCTCACTGAGCCTAACTCTCAATTATGCTATCCTCTTTCCTGGAGCAAGAAAAAGGTGGATAGAGACTGAAAACAGAGTAGGAGCCTTAACCCAGCTTTGTGATCCTTGAGCCCCAGGGCTTTAAAGACCTCTGACATCTGCATTTGAAGAGGTCGTTCCACTCAACCTTTGTCTCTTAAGTACATCGCATTTACACACAGCTCCTGAGCACCTCCACACAGAAAGGCTGGCAGCAACACAGAGATTATTTTGTTTGAATTTGAGGTTTTCCAATAAATACACCTAGACCATGTCCTTTCAAAAGCCAAAGGGTTAAAACTTTCCATCAAGGTAAGGTATTCCCCAAGCAATCTGCATCGAGGGCTCTCTGAAGCACGAGAACATTGTTGACCCAGACATCGCTAAGTTCTTTGCTTCTGAAAAGTTCTGGCTGCTGATAAACCTTTGTCCTTTTTCTTTGATTAGCTTTTCTCTGGCTGTAAATCCTATTTTGTTTTCTGCTGGGGTCTAGCCAAGGAAGTATTTCTATTAACCTGGAGCAGCTGGAGAGTAGCTGGCTCTTACTGTCAGGGGATTGCAGCCTGAGTATCCTGTAACACTAATGTTTTTCACTGTTGAAGCCCCAGTCTAAAAAGAAGGAGATCTATGTTCCCTCTGGGGTTATTTTTCTACCCTGGAAGATGGCACAATTGTGTGGGCAGGATGTCATTAGCTTAAAGATGGCAGCCATTAGAAATTCCATCTAAAATCTGTTCCCCACCCAGACTCCATGTCTGCCGTCTTTGCTGGGAGCTTTAATTTATCCATTCCTAGAGTGGGAACATACTCCTGCTACTTTCATTACCCAATTGGCTTTAATTAAAAAATCTGTAACGCCTCCTGTCTTGGAGGGCTTTGAGTTTGGTGTGCTGATGCCAGGAGCCCTTGGAAGAGAAGGGGATGGCAGTCAGCTGCAAGAGCAGCAATTCCTGTGCTGGGAGCAGGGATGGGCTGCACCAGGGTGCAACACCCTCATTCACATTCCTGTGGAGCCACCTGTGACTCCCTGGATCTTCCACATCTCCCCAGCCTAAAGGAGGAAAGAGAGCCTGTTTTACTCCCTGCTCATTTACAGCATTTATTCCAAGCCTTCCTGCCCCGAGGCTGTGGAGCCTTGCTAAGTTCACTACCCTCATTACCGGAGCATCACAGAAAAAAAAAAAAAAAAAAAAAAAAAAAAATCTCTCTGCCTGTGTCTTTTGCCCAGGGTCTGTGACATCCCTCCATATCTCACAGGTGTAAAATGAGCACCAAGCAGGCACAGGAAATGTTAAAACCCCTTGTCCCCAGAGGCAAACTCTATAGTGGCTAATCCCTGGGAGAATCTGGGATTTTAAAATTGGTGTATTTTCTCCTTTCTGTTCTCTCTACTCCCTCTGAGCCTTTTGCCATGTATTTACTGTCCTTTTTTCCCTTTCCCTGTGCCACCTCCCCACTCTGCATAGCCAGTGCCCTCAGCCAGCAGCACTTTATCTGCTTCCAATGTAGCGTGTCCTAGAAAGAATTATAGCATTGCCTTTCTCTCAACAGCCAGTCATCTCTCAGTAACATACAATAAGCTGTACTTGGGCCAAAGGAAATGGGTTTAGCCTGGCGGGTAATTAATTTTCTCAGGGTTCAGTTTCCCACACTGAAATTGGTCTCCGTCTGATCAATTAGAAGAACATTTCGCAAACGAAACTGATTATGAATCATGGTTTCAGCTCGGCTGTGGAAAACCTGATACATGGCTATTGGAGCAAAAAGTAGAGGGAAGCCTCAGCCCATTTATCCCAGCTACTGCTCAGGAGTGAAGGCAACACTCAAACACACACCCCACTCACTCCTTCCAGGAGGAAAAGATGCTGGGGCTCCACCAGCTCACAGCATAGCTCTGAAAATGGTCCCCAAATCTCCAGAGCTGTCCCCCCAGACATGGAAGTTTATCCACTGGCTGAACACTGTCCTGTCCTGTCCCCTCTGAGCACTGGCATAGCTTAACTCTGGCAGATTCTGTTTCTTTTTGATCCCAGACATGCAAATAAAAATTGGAAAAGCTTTTGCATGAGGAGCATCCCAAGACATCTTTAATTCAGATGTAATAGCTTTGAACAAGGAAAGGAGTGATCTCAGACTTATGAGGTCTCTGTATCACAGTGAGCCTCTTCTTCCCATTTTCCTCTGCTGATAATAGTCACAGAAATGATGGCAGTTGAAATTTAACTTTTAAGAGAGTGACATTTCCATTTGAGCCCTGAGCAAGCCTGCAGGGTGCAGCTGGCAGTGGGAGCTGTTACCCACTGTCCCACATCAATAAGGAGAAGGCTCTCCATCCCCTCTGCCCTTCTCTCTGCCCCATGTGCCCCCCAGCAGCGAGCAGAACCATTACTTCAGTTTTTCCTGTGTCTTTAAACCATGCCCAACACTTTAAAGGAAATAAATAACGTCGAGTGTTCAAATGAAATTTTGCTGAGAACCCTCTTTTTCTCCTGAAAAAGCTATGACACTAAACTTTCCAGTCATCTCAAGCCCTGAATAGTTTTTCATTTGTGTCAGATTAACCAAGTTAAAATTCCCACTCACGAACTCGGCATTTAGAGGTATTATGCCAGAAGTAGCTTAATAACTTTCACTTCAAAAATAACGAAAAGAAAAAAAAAGAGGAGAAAGAAAGGCATTTCTTGGCATCATGCAGAGTAAACAAAGAAATGCAATTTCATAAAGCAGGACCTGCTAAAGGGGACGTGCTGCAGACAGAGGGGGGACTGAGGCTGGACTTTGCAGTGAAACAAGGCTGCACATGAAAAATTCATCATCTAATATCCCAGGCAGCAATCGTATCTGGCTTTATACACCAAACTGGGTCAAGCCCAGTTAGTGCCTGGGCAGGACACTCTAGAAAAACTACTTTAGTAAAAAGAGGTGCCACAGAAAGTGGTTCTCAGAGGGCAAGTGTGTACACAGTTCCTAAGTTTTATATATATATATATATATATATATACACATACACATATATATATACATACATATATTTATATGTAAAGAATATGTTATTATTTTATACATCTCCTTTTTCCTCTGTCTCCCTGACACAGACCTCTCATAGATGGAGAACTGCATTTGCAGAAATAGTCTTAATTTGGAGTTGAAATATGTAATGCATTTGCTGTCTCACAGACTGACCTTTACTCATGCTGGAGAAGTGGATTTGAAAGCGAGAAAAAGGAGGCTTTTGATGCTTAAAAGCTTCTGCAGGAGGAAACTCTGCACACCTGAGGTCACACCTGGGACAGCTTTGTCACCAGCATGGTTTTTTCCTAATGAAGGAAGTCTGGTTGTGCCACGGAAATGGAGGTGTTGACTGTGGCTTTTAGTGTAAAATACAGTATTTCTGTAAACCCTCAAACTGTGGAGCAAGACCTGGAGCATAAAGAAAGACAAACCTGACTATTATCCTGATAGACTCAAGTGCAAAGAAAAGAGGGGCTGTTGCTCCTGTGGTAACCCCTGTTAAGGGATGTTTAAAGACGGAATTTCTGAACTGAACAGTCTCAGCTAAAATAGTATCCTAGCTCCAGGCTCCTCGAAATGTTGCTTTTAAGATGCAATGGAAAACTGATGCCCTGACCTCTTGTGGTCACTAAACACACAGAGCCAGATTTCCCAAGCATATGATTATTTTCAACACAGTCTCCTTCCGAGATTTTTATTTGCTTTACTGAATAATGTTCTCTCCAGTGCTCCCTTCACAATTTCACCAGGGCAGGGCCTTACTCAGCATTCCCAACTCTTCTGTAGAAGGCAGAGTGTGATGTGGTTGGAGGTGTGCACCCCCAGAAAATTCCAGAACCCACTGCAATGGGCCACAGAGGATGAAATAATATTGGAATGTGACCTGCCATCCTGCACAGTTGCATCCAAGGATTCCCTGGGAGGAGTGCTGCCTTTTGGGGCATGTGAAATGATCCTTGAATGCAATTTGACAACCAAAGTTCAGAAGTAACAACAAGATCTTTCAGAATGGGAGGGTGCAGGCTGACCGTAAGAATGTATTTTTGTCACTGCCTCGAAATGTTTCAGGAGGTTTTCAGCAGAGAAACCATTCTTGAAGAGCTGACAAAAGGAGTAGGGTGAAGGATCTTTTGCATGGATGTCAGCAGTCTAAATTATACGAGAGTCGAGTTTCCAACATATCTTATGGTTACTGTCTGTGTCTACTGAGTTTTGCTGTAAAGAAATGATGGGTTTTGAGCCAACCATCTGGTGTGACCACATGGGAAACCAGAATCTGATTCACACCTCTGCAGGCAAGAGTCAGATGCTGGGAACATTGAGGACCCGACTGCAGGGCTTGAAAAACATCATTCTTTTCACTCCAGCTTTGCCCAGTGCTGATGGAGACCTACAGATACAAATACAGCCTGTGAGATGACCATTGAAATTTCAGAAGAGGCTGAAAGCTTTCAGGATGAATAGCTTATGGTGCTAGGGGAGAATTAAAAACAGAGAGAAAATATAATACATATAATACAAATCAGTTGTTAATATGTTTCACCTACTGACTTTTGGGTTGGCTTCTGGGTCTTTTGTGAAGAAGTCCCCAGGGTGAGACATGGTTTTCTTCATTCCATAAAGCTGCAGGAATAACCTCCTTGTACGAAGACACAAGTGGGGGGAAGCTGGATGCTTCCCAGGGGGTGATTAATTTTCAATGTTTTTTGCTTTTAAAACAAAAAGCTTTGTATTTACTATGACCATGATTAAGTTGACACAGCCTGAGCTTCCTTCTTCCTTCTTTCCTAAAGCCTCCTCTCTCATGGCCATCACCAGAATCTGTGATTCCTGTCTCATATTCCCTGTGACCTCAGATTCAGAGAGAGGATGGGATAATTCCCAAGGTGTTTGAGTAAGATCCTTGTCTGGATGGGATTGCTGAAGGACTCAGCTAATGCTGCTTGGGTTAAGAGGATGTTTGCAAGTGCAAACCCAGTCCAGCAGTTTATAGCCTTCAAACAGGGCAAATGTGAGACAGAGTGAGGCTGTCACTCTGGGTCCAGCCAGTGAACACATTTCCTGCTGGGTGCCCAAACCCAAAGCCAGTGGCATTCTCCTTCTGGAAGGCTGGCTCAGAGAGACTGATACTGCTGGAGCTCTGTGGTCATAAAGGTCTGTGCTGCTGCTGGGAGGTCACCCCAGGATGAGGTGCAAATGCTGTAAAATGAGGTAGGAAGGGACCATTTCCTACCATAACGCTTTGTGCACAAACAGTAAACAGATACCCTCAGAATGTTTTTGCCTGAGATGGGGAATAAAGCAAAAATAGTCAGCAAGACAGAAGCAGAAGCCTGTCTCTCTTAACAATCAGCACTCAGCCATGTTCAAAATAGCCACTTGGCAACAATTATCTCAGAGGGAAAGTGGCGTGGAGTGCAGAAAATAAGGGCAGAGCTTAACAGCGGCAGCAGAGTCGAGCCAGGATGTTGTTTTTGTTCAGTTCTCCTCCTGAAGCCAGTCCAGGTTGGTTTTGCCTAAAGCTGGTCGTGCTTTGGGAGCTGCTTTAAGACCCAAATGTTTTTAAAATGGTAGAGTGGTGAGGCAGGGGCGTGGTGGCAGCACACAGGGGCTGTCAGAGCAGGGCTTTAACCAGCATCTCCTGCAGTCTGGACTCAGGCTCTGCTCCTAGGGAGTGCCTCTCCAGGAGGCAAAGTCTGCTCTGTGGCCAAATGGCTTACTGAGGAAGACTCCAAACCTTTGTTTGAAGAAGAATTGAAAGGAAAACAAAATGCCATAGGAGCTTTCCTACAAATTCAATTTCCATGAGATATTTCAAGATATCCCTGGCATACTTGACTTCTAATATCAAAGGACTGTTTAAGTTAGAAGGTGAAACAAGGTGTATGGACTGTTTGGTACTGATTAGAAGCTCTGAAGAAGCAGCTGAAGTAGAGACTAACTGATGGCATGATTTTATTTACAGCAGATTCCGTGGTGAAGGTGACAGAGAGTAGAGAGAGGAAATGTGAAAGAAGCCCTTTTGTTTGCCACATCATTAGAGTGATTTGGCATCCTTATCATCTTGTGACATAATGCAGGAATAAGCAAGATGAGGCTGGGATTACAGTCCATTAATGCCCCTCACATTCCTGGTGAATCCCCACCAGTTTTGTTGGCCCTCACACAGTCAGAAATGGCTCCTGACCAGGTCGTTGGGGTGGTATTTCAAGCAAGGATAGAATAATTTTGAGAATGGTTTATCTCCTTTCCAGCCTGCGGTCAGATAACATCCCTGTGGCAACCATTTCGGTTGTCTATGTGGAAAAGTAATGTGCAGAAAGTAATTTAATGTAATGGATTGTTTAGCTTTCTTTTAATTAAATGTAGCAGCTGGAAACAAGGAGAAGACAGCTCTGATTCACCAAGCAGGTCTCTAATTGCAGGCATCCTCCACAGACCCTGCTTGGTGTGCTGCCCTTTCAACCCAAGTTGAAAACCCAATACTACTGAACACCCCAAAACCTTATGAATTTTTTTTCCACCTTTCGTGAAATATTTCAGTGGGTTGATTTGTTTCTTTTGCTGTTTCTTTTTCTCCCCAAAACTCAAACTGCTGGTGACAAATATGTGTCAAAGCAGCTCAACCAGCTCCAGAAATCATCTCCCAGAGGAGCCCAGCAGCTAGGCAGGGGAGGATAGAGCTTGAGTTCCTTGGGAAGCTGTCCTTTTCAAATGACTGACTGAGGAGCTCCGACTGTTTATTCCCACCAAATGATTCTGGCTTTTTGAAGATGACTGAACACATTGCCTTTCAGCTGAGCTCCTTTCAAGTGAGAACAAAAGGCTGCTTGTAAAGTGTATCAATGCAATTGTGCCTCCCATGGTCATTGTGGGAGTGATGCTGTCCTGGGAGCAACAGTGGCTTCAAAGCAAGACCATTTAATGGCATCGTTTGCTCCATCATTTTGAAGTGGATGGCTTTGGGAAGTACTTCAGCTGGAAGAGCTGGGGGTCTTTTCCTTATAAAAAGGTCAATGTTCCTTTGGTTTACAAGGGCAGGGTAACCAGGGTGTTAAAAGTGTTTATTTTCCCTGTGGCATTTGCAGGGAAAGGCCCAGAATGACAGCTCAGATGGAAGTACCTGCGTGGCAGATGGCTAAAGGCTGGTGGCATAAATCCACCCCATCCCCTCCTCTACTCATTTCCTTTTTACCACTCACACTCCCTCCTTTCCTCCTCATTTCAGAAGGATTCTGTGTGTAAACAGAGAGATTGTGAGGTTTCCCTCAGAAAGCTTGGTACAAGGAGGTCACTGTAGGAAAGGTGTGTTCTGCTGGCTTGCCCCTCTCCCTGGCTAATTGCCCAAGGCCACAGGCAAGAAGCCCAGTAGGTCACATTAGAGCCTACCAGAGTCTAGGTCATAGTCTGTTCCTGGAGAACAGCTTGCACTCCTCCTCCTGCCTGGATCCCCACGAATTTCCTGCTGGCTGTGCACAAGGCTAAAGACAGGTTTGGAAGCAACATCTGTACTCGGTGGGAAGCTGGGCCAAGACTCTGAGAGTTTGCCAAGCAACCCTTTGTCTGCGGTGTGTAAATCTACACCTCTTGCAAAGGGACAAGAGCAAGGAGGGAAAGGCAGTGCCAACTTGCAGATTTGTAAAAGAGGCTTTTAAGCTCTCTGGAGAGGTAACTTGCAACTGCTAAATATACTCCAGGAGAAATACAGCCAGATCATTTCTTTCCTCAGACTCACTACAACTCTTTGTATTTTTCCTCTTGAGAGAAGACAGGAATGCAACATCGGCAGGGAAAAGGCTGGGAGCAACAGTGGGTTTGGTCTATTTGCTATTAACTCCACCACATGCCTAATCAAGGATTTTTCCAGTTCTCCTGTCTTGATCCGTAGGGAAAAAGAATTGAGAGGGAAAGATGTGGAAAAGGAGAAATGAAGGGTTTCTGTGCGCGCAGAGGAAGATATTTTGACAGAATGGGTGATGGTGACTAAGAAAAGGGGGGAACAGGCAAGTGTTAAATGAGTTTGTGTTCCTGGCTGCTGAGTAGCCCCAGGAGGTTCCCAGCAAGGCTGCCGCTTTTTTATTGGAGTTTTGTGCCGGAGTTATAAACCCTTTAAATGAGCCTAGATCATTAGGGAAGCTTGGCTGATCACTGATGAAAAAATATAACAATTAAAACAAAGGGCTGGAAGAGGGGAGCAGAGGGAGAAGGAGCTGGGGGTGAGCAGTTTTAATACTTAATAACAAATACTAATAATGGTGCTGAGTTGGAGACTAATTAAAAGTTTCTAAAAAGAGAGAGGAAAAGAACGGGATTAATCTGGAGTGTTTTGTCTGGCAGCTTCTGTGAGGGCCTGAAAAGCCACCCTGGCAAGGAGCATGGGACACAACACTGGGGGCCAAGCAAAGCTCTGGAGAGGTGGATCTGAGCCATGGTGGAGCCCGGCTCCACCTGCTCTTCTGAGCTCTGTGTTTTGGTGTCTGCCTCATATTCGGGATCACCAATGGTCACTCTCCCACGTGGAGCAAAGAGGCTGGGGAAGAGGAGCAAAGGAGGGAGTTTGAAGGGTGGAGAGAGCAAAATTCTGTGAAAAAGGGACTGCTTTGGGCAAAGAGACCTGGGTGGCAGCAGCATGGATCTGAGAATTGTGATGTAGTGACACCCACAGCCATGGCAGGAGCCAAGGAAACAGGGCCCAGGAAGGAGCACAGGTGGCAACAACTCAGGGCCATGTGGCTTTCCAGGGGCTGGAAGAGCATTCAGAGGAAGATCTGCTGGATGCTTTCCCTCTTGCTGTGCTGCTCCCAGCTGATGTCAGGACTCGGGGGCAGATCAGATGGGTTTCCTTGGCTGGTCCTCTCTCATTCCTTCTACCAGTGCTGTGTCCCAAGGCACCTTTAACCCACACAGATTAATGCTCCCAAAAGCAACAGTGCCACAGGTCTGCCTCCAGCTGTGCCTCCAGCTGTGCCTCCAGCAGTGTCCTGAGGCCTGGGGGTGCTCAAATAACCTGAAATAACCAAAGCAAAACTATTTTCCTTCCCTCACCAGGTTCAGCAGCTGCGTGAAGGACTGTTCAGCCTGGAGAAACATCTTTGGTGGGTAATTTCAGATAAATTCCTGCAGGCACCACCACTGCCACCTCCCATGTTTTATCCTTGTGGATAAAGGACCTGGCTGTGGGGAATGCCAGCCTCAGACACCATATTCCTGCCAGCATGAGCTCCTTTTACTTCCTCAAGTGTGCAGGCGACTCTAAGTTTTAATTATTATTGCTTTTTGCTGTTCTTTGTCTTAATTAAGTCTGACTTTCTGGCTATTTCAAGGGAGATGATGTCTGGGAAACGCCTTCCTGCCTTGAGTTTTGGATTGTGGAAGGAGAGATATGAAGCCCATAGTCAGGCAGCAGAAATGCAAAGTCACCGGGACTGGAGGTGCAGCGGGACTGGGAAAAATCTCAGTTAAAATGGGACAATCCACCTGGAATGAGCACAGAGCAAGAAAGCCACGGGGATGTATGCCTGGCAGGTAGAAGAGATTTCCCAGAAAATTCCTCTGTATTAGTCTACTTGGATCTGACTTAGAACCATAGAATCATTGATGTTGGAAAGGAGCTGTAAGGTCACCGAGTCCAACTGTTCACATCACTGCACCCCAAAGTGCCACATCCACCTGCCTTTTCAACTCTTCCAGGGATGGTGACCCCATCACCTCCCTGGGCAGCCTGTTCCAATGCCTGACAATCCTTTCAGGGAAGAAATTCCTGCTGATGTCCAACCCAAACCTTCCCTGGCCCAGCCTGAGGCCGTTCCCTCTCCTCCTGTCCCTGTTCCCTGGGAGCAGAGCCCGACCCCCCCGTCTGTCCCCTCCTGGCAGGAGCTGTGCAGAGCCACAAGGGCCCCCCTGAGCCTCCTTTTCTCCAGGCTGAGCCCCTTCCCAGCTCCCTCAGCTTCTCCTGGTGCTCGAGCCCCTTCCCAGCTCCATTGCCCATCTCTGGATATGCTTTCCTCCCTTTTTTCTGTAAAGCAGCCCCAGGTAAATTCAGACCCACCATACAAAGACCAGCAGCACCCCCTGATTCCTCAGCCACCCAAAGCCCCCAGCAGACACAGACAGCTTCCCCATGGGGGCGTCATTTTGTCTCCACACAAGAAGAGCTGAGGAGCCTGTGGTGGGCTGTGTGTGGTTTGGTTTGAGAACTCTACCCTGGTTCCTGCCACAGCCCTGGAGCATCCAGAAGGAGCTTTGCTATTCTGCACCAGGGCTCTCTCTGTCTGTCTGTAAATACTTCCATTCCAGCAGCCTCTCTCCAGCCTGACAGATTTGCTATGAGGAACCTGGCAGCAAAGGTTTTTCCTCCTCTCTCTCTCCCTCTCTGACAAAAGTATAAAATGTATTCGCTTTTCATGTTCTAATTTATGATATAATAAACTCCTCTGTGCCCCGGCCTCGTTCAGGGATTGGAAGTGAAGTGTTCCACTTGCCTGCATTGGTGAAATGCTACCAGACTTGTGAGCTGGAGAGGGATGGGGCAAGGGCTGGAATTACAAGGAGGAAAGGGAAAAACAGGATGTAGAGAATGTGAGGCTTCAGGGGCACAAAGGGGAAAGGGAAGGTAGAGATAATTTCTATAATTTTTTTTCTCATTTCATGGGGCATGGTGTGTTTTTACACAGCTCTGCTCCTGGTGCTTGAGGAGCTTCTCCAAGTGACAGAGCCACATCCTTTGGTCCTTTGAGGGGAAGATAACATAAATGCATAAATAATATTTTGCAAGAAGGGAATGAGTCTGGTCAGCCTCACTGAGGATGAAAGGATGGGATGCAGGATGGGGGACGTAAGAAGAAAAGCTGCAGTAAAGGATTGACTTGACAAAACCATTTTGAAAAAGAAAAGGAAGGAGACCCCGTGTCCCTCCAGCGTTGGTGTCTGGGCACACACTTGGCAGCACCTTGGACAGCTGCACCACAGAAACCACAGCTCCGAGTCAGATCTCTCAATCTGTCACCAAAAATCTGCTTTTTTCCCCCAAGCTTTTCCTCTCTTTTGTTTGCAACTCAATCTAGAGGGACCTTCTGACAAGGTACCTTTATCCATCAGGCTGCCAAGAACTTAAAAACCTCTCATTTGTCCACTTAATGAAATGGGCACTGCTGGCTTGGTTGTTTAGATTTTCTTTGCTCTGAATAAATGATTGCCCCCCATGTGTAATTTTTTTCTCAAGTAAACAGATTTGGTCCTGATATTTTATTATTACTACTAGGGAGAGAAGGTGGTATTTTCAGAGGTGATGGATATACACCCATGATGTGCAGGTAGCTTTACACCACAGAAGGCTGCTCTAGGATGGACATCCAGAGAGGATGAGAAATCACATAAAAATGGAGGGAAAAGGAAGTCTTCACAGGAAAACCCCAAAATCAGCAAACCAAAATGGGAGAAAAAAGTGACTGAAGTGGGCAGAAAATAGAAATTAAGAATTATGGTCTACAAGGGCCCAAAGGGCCCATCCTCACCATGATCAG
Organism: Dicaeum eximium; assembly: GCA_013396995.1. Lineage (NCBI taxonomy): Eukaryota > Metazoa > Chordata > Aves > Passeriformes > Dicaeidae > Dicaeum > Dicaeum eximium. The sequence continues at coordinate 868,849 of VWZP01002969.1, read as the reverse complement.
TTCCAGATCCGTTCAAATCAAGGGATTGGAATAACTCAAATCCCCAGATCAACCATTTTAAGTCTTAAAGCTAAGACTAAGACCTTTCTGAGCACTTGTAAGATGTGATTGATCTTTGCTGATGCCAGTTCATTGATAGTTTTGTGGCTCTTCAGCACCGAGCTGTGGGTTCAAAGCCGAGCACATCTTTCCACCTGCTGCCTTTTTCCCTCGAGGCAAAGCACCAGGCCAGTGCCTGGGATTACAGGAGCAGCCTGTGTCAGCCTCTCTGTTAGCAGTGAAAACCCAGCTTGTGGCAGGGGTCTGTCCCATGCCAAGGCCACTGGTGTCACTGTGGTGCAGAAACAGTGCAAAGTTTGGGACAGTCAAAGCTGCACCCCTCACCTGCAAGCAGAACCACACCCCTGCTCATTCTCCTTCAGCAGAGGACACAGAATTTCCTAAAGCTCCACAGGAACTTAAAAAAATGCCCTGCTCTTTTTTGGGGTTTTTTTGGTTATACAAACAGGAAGGTGGCAGAGTTATCACCACCAGACCTTCTGCAGGGAGGAGCCCATCCATCAGTCCCCAGGGACAAGTTTGCTGTAGGATTAGCTCGGGTGAAGGACACACAGAGGTGTCTGGAATCATATGGGATGGATTTGCTGAAGGATTTGCTCAGGCAAGTGATACAGATTCAGATGTTTGGGGTCCTATTGATGGGTTTGCTGTGGGATCTGCCAGAAAATAAATCTATACCATTTATACCAAAGGCCTCAGGTACAACAGTCCTGTAGGTTTTTCTTGGGCTATACAAAAGTGTAAAACCATATAGACTACATAAAAACTATGTAAAGCTGTAAATAAATACTTGAGAACAATTAATGCTGTAGGATTTTTCCAGAAGAGAAACAGTCTCACAGGCCAACCCCTGAAAGTGCATTCTGCATTACCCCAGCACATGCTGACAAACCAAGATGACTTGTTGCTTATGGAATTTCTTGTGATCATCAAACCAGCTGAAAGTCTGGCTTGAGTAATTAAAATGCTAATTGGAAATTCACCATTCATCAAAGGAAATAGCAATGAGTTCCTTTTTTTTTTTTCCTTTTTTTTTCCTCCAGCATTTTCTCTCTAGTGGTGGCAGATGTTGGGGTTGTGAATTCATTGTCTGTCAGAGACACGGCAAAATCCTCTTTCCAAACTAGTTTTCTGTATTTTTGTTGATTGTCTGCTTAAATTAACCTTCTCTAATGAGATGAAGATACGCGGGGTATGCCTGTAATTTACGGGCTGTGAAATTAGTGAGTGCAGAGATAATACATCCTGATGGGTGACAGGGACTTGAGAGCTCCCAGAGTGCTCACACAGGGGAGGGATGGCAATGTACCTTTAATGCATGGCTCCCAGTGCTGTGGAGGATTAGCCAGGCTGGCTGCTGGCACACAAACACTCGGGGCCATTAGGCACCGTGGCTGGGGCCTGCCCTCTCCTCTCAGAAGGCTTTTACACCAGGAAAAAGTGAGTTTAATGTGGATGTAAAGGGCAGCCACGTTTCTCAATTTGGATTTAAATTGTAAACCCTTCCCTCGGAGGGTGGGCAGGCCCTGGCACAGGGTGCCCAGAGCACCTGTGGCTGCCCCTGGATCCCTGGAAGTGTCCCAGGCCAGGCTGGACAGGGCTTGGAGCAGCCTGGGATAGAGGAAGAGTGTGTGGCTGAAATCCCCAAGGAAAAGTGGATGCCTTTGTCACTGGACATTTTATAAGTTTCTTGGATGCAAACTTCCTGAGTTTTTTCTTCCATGGGAAAGCTCTTTTTTCTCTGCAGATTTCAAATCTTTGTGTGTGTGTTTCAAGGACAAAATGCATTCCTTTGCCTGTGTCCCAATATGGGAGATGTGGTTTGCTTTTCCCAACCTATGATATAAAGAATTTTATCTCTCTGACTTTGTAAGCATTTTCTGGCATTCTTGCACTTTGGAGTATGGAGCTGGAAGAAACAAGATGCCACCTCTGTACCTGGGCAGAAATAGCCCAAATCCTTCTGAACAATGGAGTCATTTTAATAAATAATATCAGCCTTCTGATATTGGAGTCAAGATCTTGATTCACCCTGATGAGACTCCAACAGCAACAACTGGTGACCCCTGAGACGTGGGGCAACATTCCTTCCACTGAAGGACTCAGGCTTCAGGACTGGACACATCCTCCTCACTGCACCCCACCGCCAAGGCTCCCACTCAGAATATTTGCATCAGAAATTCAGACTTCAATATTTTCACTTGATAAGAAGGTGGTTGTTTATTTCTCACTGAGGCAAGGATCAATGTGCAAACAAAGCAGCAAAAGCTCCTCTTGAGGTGTCACATCAAGACATCCACTGTCACAAACCCACACAGGCCAGGGGGGAGCACGAAGTGTCCACATCTGTGTTTGTTCTGCAGACTGGGGAGGGGAGATCAGAGAATGGCAGGGCTGCCAGCTTCCAATATTTTAGGGCTAATTTATGGTAATGGATGTCTGAAACACTCTCAGCCCTCAAGACATTCGTACACACCTCGGCTTTCATCAAAAAAATGAAAAAAAATCATTCTTTGTTTTCATGCTGAGCAGATAATCTGGATATTGTCTGACAGATTCAATTTGAAGTCCATAACAGAAAGACAAATAAAAAACCTCCTTCCCTGCTACCCCTGACAATTTTTTCCCTGTGTTTGGGATATTGTGATAATGGATTTGTGCCTGTAAGACCCACTGGGGGTTGAGAGACCCTGGGTTTGTGTGTATGCCAAAGATGTTGCATTGAATGGTGAGAGCCTTGAAGAAAATGAAGGGTGCTGAAGTTCTTTCTAACAATATCCGTTGCTTTAATAGAAGATATTATCACTGTGTGTGAATCTTGTCACACATTAGGCCTCAAATCAGATGAATTTACAGCCCTGTATTTCAAAAAGGTAGAAGAGCAGAACTATGAATTTGAGTTTGATTTTTTTTTAATGTTTTTAACATAGTTATTACAAGGGGGAAAAAATCCTTTTATTTGGGTTCAAGTTCAGATGGGCTCTGGATCAAATGGCCAAAGTCATATCCTGAAATTTGTGGAGATCCACATCATTCATATCTGTGTCTGTATTTATTAGGTGAAATGAAACAAAACACACCCAAAAGCTGAACAAACAAATGCACAAACAAAACTGAAGCCAGATCCCCAAGCCCACTGCTGAATCCAGAATGAGAGCAGATCTAGGCAGAAAATTCTAATCCGCCCTCTCATCCCCCCTAATTGTCATTTTTGGTTTTGTTTATGTTTCTAACATATGCCAATTATTTGTGTTTTTATAAACTCAGTCCTTGCCCAGAGGTGAACAAGAAAGAAGAAAGACAAGGAAAGGATGGCTCTGCATTACAATTTCCCTGGCAGCAAAGGCAGATTAAGAGTATCTCACCCTTGTCCAGCCAGTTGTTCCCTTTTTCCACACTGATGAAGTGGTTTTGCCCCCAAAAAATAACCCCTGTGGTAGGGTGGGAGAATATGGTCCAGGAGGAATATGGTTCACTTATTTGGAATAGTGAACAAAATAAAGGAAATCTACAATTTTTCAGCTATGATTTCATTTTTTTTCTTTTTTTTTTCTCTGATTTTTAACTAATATAGGAGTTAATGAAGTTGCTTGTGCTTTTGTTCTGAGGGGGAGCAAAGGAGTCAGCTTTCCTTCAAAGCCTGTGGCAGAAATCTTGAAAGAGGAGGCAGAGGACTGATACCACTGCTAAATAATCATATTGCTCAGGTGGTGTAAACTGGTTTAGTTCTGACAATGTCACAGTAATTGGCATGAGATGTGAATCAGGTTGCTTTAAACCCAAGAATGGTATCAGGGAAAATGTTCTAGTAGGAGGTAAACATCAAAGAGGGAAAAGGAAATCAGAGGAAGGTGCAAAATAGAGTTACTTTACCCTTAATATCAGTGTTCATGTCCTACAAAATTACTACAAGAAACAGCATGACATGGAGCTGCTTGAAAAAGGTCTGCATGTCCCAGGGAAAATATCCAGACAGAAACTTCGTTTTTTACAAAGCTACATTCTGGTTAGGGCAACAATAGGCACACTTCTGTGGACTTTTCCTTTGTCCTTTTTGGCCATTTTAGGAAGATTTCAGTGGAATTTTCTTTTGTCTTTTTTGGCCATTTTGGCACTTCAGCTTAGTTGTAATCATTGGGAATGCTATCAGAGAACTTGTTTCAATCTGGGGGAAAAAATAAGAGAGAACTTTAAAACTATGTCAATTCTCAAAAAAAAAAAAAAAAAAAAAAAAAAGAAAGGATTTATTAAAACTGATTCTTTCCTGCAAATGGCTCTGATTTCCAAGAAATGGACTTTTCCAAGGAATAATAGGTATACTGAAAGGACCCAGGCAGCTCTTGTGCTGTCCCTGGTGTGGGTGCAGCTCTGTTTCCAAGAGCTCTGCAGTGACAAGAACCCTCCCGGGGCCAGCCCAGCCCAGCCTGGAGAGCCAGGGCAGGCTTTGTGTGCCTCCCCTCTCACAGGGCTCTGCCTCTCTTCTGCCTCCTTCTCTCCTTCTCCTGGTGCACTGTAAAGGTCACTCCTCCTGAAAGGAGATATTTGCTCTTTGTGTTCAGGGTTGACAAAAAAAAAAAAAAAAAAAAAAAAAGAAATAAACCTTGCATATTCAAGAGGG
>VWZP01002969.1:829376-864160 GCA_013396995.1 Dicaeum eximium | reverse complement strand
CATATTACAGAGGGTTTAGGAGGCATTAATGGACTCTCCCTGTAAAGTTGCTTGGGCATGGATTCCTTTTTTTTTTTTTTTTCCTGTGAAATGTGGCTAGGAATACTCACCCCTCCCTGCAGGAGGGGATGGACTGTTTGGTTTTTGTTTGGGTTTCTTTTTTCGTGGGTTTTTTTTTTTTTTTTTCTGGCAGTGGTCCTGCTGCTCTAACTGTGCTTGGGGTTGGGGGCTGTGCTGTAAAGCAACAGCATCTGTCCATGTTGTGCTTGCACTGCAGGGTTTGCAGAATTTCCTCTCCTTGGTCCCGCACTGAATTCCCCCTTGAGCCCCCAGAGTTCCTGTTGTATTCCACGGCTACTGTAAATTGGATAACAGCTGATCAATAGACACTTGTCCTGAAGATGAATGACCCTGGATCAGGTACAGCGTCTCTGAGGAGAGGAACTTGAAAAGCTGAATTTGAGGTGTGAAATGAAGTGAGATAAATCAGGATGGGCAGTTTGTGTTGTCACTTCATCGTGTTGCCAGTAACTACTGAGTCCTGCTTTGCAGACAGACTGTGGGGCAGTTCACACTGACCTGAGCAGGCACAAAAGGGTCTGCAAAATGTGATTATTGGGATGGAGGAACTGGAAAGCCACGTATCTTGAGCTTGGGACTTGGATCAAGCTTAGATTGGTGAACACACACTGTACCAAACCTGTACCAAACCTCTTTGGGAGTGGGGATGAATATTTGGAATGCAAGGCCTGAGCACAGAGCTTTGCCACTAGAATGACACAATTTACTCTGTTAGATAAATTACAGAAGGATCTAAATGTCCATGTGGGTCAGCCACTTCAGAGGAATGTTTTGCAGAAGTTGCTTGTCAATGCATGAAATCATGAATACAGTAGACTGAGTTTCCACCCAGCCTGATCAGTCTTGAGTTTAAATAATAATATTTCATCTTACTTAATGAACTGTCAGCCATCTCCTGAGGGAGACACTTTAATGAGTGGCGAATCATGCCCAATGCTTATTTATCTAAGTCAGGAGCACAGATCTGATAACGATTTCTCTTCTGAGCCCTGTATCTGTCAGGCCACTTCCTGATCCACACAAAGGTAATTTGCACAAGAAAGGAGGAACAGGCTGGATGGTCACTGAGTTTCAGCCTTCACAGGCAGGGAACTTCAGCCTCTTACCAAAGTAGGCTGGATGTCAACTCAGAGGTGCTGAAAGGAAGAAAAAATTCATGAGCTGAAAAGGAACAAAAGTGTGGAGACCAGGGCTTGGACTCCAACTCCAGTTAGTGGGAAGAACTCATAAGGACTGGGAAAATGTTTCAGTAGCTATCAAAAATTAGTTCATCAGTGATCTAGGTCCTCGTGCTGGCTACCAAAACAAGAAGTTCAGAGAGGAAAGAAGATGTTTTTTAACTGGCAGGCCTGAAATTCAGTGGCTGAATCATACCATGTAGGGAAAAACTACAGGAGAAAGTGAGGGAAGTGGAACTGAAGACACAGGCTGGGTGTAATTGATAACACAGAAACCAGGATTCTGGCAAGCACTTAGATCAAGGAAGAAACATAAGAAACATTCAAGCTGCCTCACTTCAGATATTATTAAAAAGTCTAATTAAAACAATTAGTCTCCCCTGGAACCACGCACAGGCAGCAGCAAGTCCGTGGTTCTCTCTGTTTCCTGCAAAGGGAGCCAGCACAGAGCAGCTTTTAACCAAGGGAGCAAAATTAGGGCAACATTTTGGTGAACTGAGGAACATCAGACAGTGACTGAGACCAGCTGAAGCACGGGAGCGACCTTCAGCAAAGCTCAGGGAAGGTGCAGAGAGCAGCAAGGGTTTCTCCATCAGCACTGCTTTAGCACAGCCTAGGCAGTGTTCACATGGAGGGGGAAAGGCATGGCAGCTCCCCCTGTGTGAAGCCTGTCTTCCAAAACCTCTATGAAAATGTCAGGATAACTTCTGAAAATGTGATTTTCCCGACAGCTTCTGTCACGTGCGACGTTTTTTGTAGCTCTTCTACAAAAGGAAACATTATGTGGAATAAAGACAAATTATTCTCTAGGCTGGAAGCTGATTGTAGCCAAAGCAGTGCCTGTTGAGTCGGGAAAAGGGATTTCCAGGGACCTGGAGAGGCCTCGTGGGCTGTGCCCGAGGCAGGACCTGTCATTGCCAAGGCAGGACATCTTCCCTCTGCTCTGGGGGTGATCCCATCACATCCCCTCTTCCATCCATGAATCCCTGCTCTTGGATTTTTACCAGACCTGACTGGGTAAAAGAGCAGGTCGGAATTCAGCGTTCTCATTACTCTGAGGAGGAAGAATTGAGCGAGATCCTGAGTCTCTTTGGACCAGGATGATTCTGTAATTACAACTTTTGTCAGGTGATACCCCAGAGTCACACACTGCTGAAGACAAAGCACGAGCATGAGTGGAAGTGTCATGGTATCTGTCATGGAAGTTATGATGCCAGCTCAGTGCCAGTTTATTTCCTTGCTTTCTTCCAAAGGCACAAAATCAGTGCCTCAAATTTTCCTCTCTTCCAGCTCTAAAATCCATTTACTAAGAAATCTGTTCTTTCCTTCTTTCTAGTGTTCCTTTTTTTTTTTTTTTTTTTTTTTTTTTTTTTTTTTTTTTCTTTTTTTTGTTTTTTTTTTTTTTTTTTTTTTTTCTTTTCTTTTTGTCTTTTTCCCTAATGAGTTGCAAGAAGTTTCTGGACAATTTTCCCTGTTCCTCACTTATCAGATGTTTGCATAGTCTAGAAACTCTCAATATGGGCAAACAGAGGATTGTGACTAGTAATAAGTACGTTCGCTGTCTCAAAAGCAATAATTTCCAAAAGTTGAGAAAAACTACAAGCAAAATTGATTAGAGAGAAGAAAGAAACTGTAGGCAGAGAAAATGTTGATTGCAAATCGGTGATTCTGTAAAAGGAGTTTATTAGAGCGCCAAAACCCCAAACAAAACCACAATTCCATATGAAATAAGAACACAACATTGGCTGGAATCCAAGCCTTGCTCTGTTACAAAGCAAAAGAAGGATGGAAAATCTACATCCACACACACAAGGATTACACTGGAAAATTCAAGATGGGAAATGGAAAGCTTGCACCAAGACCCTTTGAGGAATTTGCTGAACTTCCCCTTGGCCTGCTAACTGTAGTTTCAAATAAACCTCACAGCATGATAGGTAATTGTGTGAACTTTATATAATAACATTATTTTTCAAAAAGGCCAGAAGGCTGTAGCTGGGTAATATATAACGTGTTACCAGTCAGACAAATAATGGGGCCACATAATCTGATGCCAATTGATAAAGAATCAAAGGCTAGAAGGAGAAACCAGCGTTGTCAACATGATTTTGTAGAAAAATATCTTTTCAAAGAGAATTAGTTTTATTCTTTGAGACTGAGGCTTTGACTGATGAAAGTGTGGATGAACATAATGGATTGACTTTTGTTGAAGCAATTCCCAGGCCTCTGGCTCTTTGTGGTGCTAATTTCATTTGAGATTAAGAGCATTTACACATCTGAAATGGGATAACTGCAGGCCTTATGGACACTGGCTAACCTGGAAAAACAAACAAACAAACAAACCCCAACAAGAGTATTTCTGAGGTTTTACACAGAGAGCAGTGACAGAACTGCTCTTTTTATACATTTTTCATGAATTATTTGTAAAGTATTTTAAAAACACCAACAGGGGAAGGAAGGGTGACTTGGAAGCTTTTGGAGTTCTTTACAGGCACAGGGAGAAGATCCTGGGTACTGAAATGTTCTTCAGTCTGGAAGAGGCATAAGGAGAATCAATGGCTGGAAGCTGAAGGAAATAAATCCAATTTAAAAACTAGATTTCCTTTTTTTCAGTTAATTATTCATTGATTTGCTTATTTAAATATTCAGGGTGCTTACAGCAAACTCTTATGGGAAGATGTAGGATCTTGATCACAGTGTGCTGGTGGTGGGGAAAGTGTGCAAAGGCCAAAAGTCAATCACCATAATCTCCTCTGTTAGGTGAGGGAAACAGACTCCTCCAGCTCACACAAGCCAAATTCCTGCTTTTCCTACTGTGGAGAGAATTATTTCCTCTCCCTTGGCTAGGAGGGGAGCTTCACTCAGCTGAGTGTTAGCTGGGGGCTGCCATCCAAGCCCTTTCTCCCAAATGATGGCAGTTTGGAGTCAGGATAAGGGAATGGCATCTCTTGGGGTTTTCCAGGTTAGTGAAGAAAAAAAAACAGAATGGGTTTGTGAGTAGAGCTGCTCACAGAGGAGCAGCTGCAATGGCAGAGAGGAAGAGGGAATAAGGTGAAGAGAGAGAAAACATAAAGCTACTAAAACCTAAAAAGATAAATAAATCTGACCCCTTTTTAGCCCAATCTGAAGCTTGGATTGTGGGTTCCACACTGCCACTAAGACAGTGCTGTAGTGAGGATCACTTCTTCCTTTGTACCTGGGCCCAAGGCAGCACTGTTTGGGTACAGATTACATGAAAAATGAAACAGAGAGAAGGAGGCTTCTCTTCCTTCTTGGCCTTAAAAAAGTTTTCATCCAGCACAAGACAGAGCTGGAAAAATTGTGTCCATCCTGTGCCCTGCTGCCAGTTTGGGGCAAATGCTAACGAGTGGCTGCTGGGAATGTGCCTGTCTCCTTGTTCCTGGCTGCAGTTCTGCCTTCCTCACTGAATAGCATTAATCATGTCAGCCCCTCTTTCTACAAGAGTGGCTGGTTTAATGGGAAACTTCATCCAGCATCAATATCCTGAGGGGAGGAGGAAATGAAGAGAAGAGGAAAGTGTGGAGCAGGGAGGGAGCTGATGGGGAAAGCAGTCACTGCCTGCTCCAGAGCGTGGATTGGAGAGGGGCAAGGCAGGGAGCAGAGACTGGATTTACTCTGAAAGTCCAGAGGCAGCAGGGATGTCAGCTGGATCTGCAGGGCTGGAGCTCAGAGAGGGCTCTGGGAAGCAGAGGGGATGGAGGGTGCTGTGGAATGGCTGAGATCCAGAGGTACTTGCCAGGGAAGTTGGGGGAAAGCTGGAGCACGGATGAAGCACTTGAGCCCGAGGCACTGGGCTTGAAAGTGGCTGAGGAAGAGGCAAACAGCACCCTGGAAGGGGGTCAGGTCAGGGGTGTGCAGGAGAGGGAACCAGCCTGAGCACATCTGAAGGAGCAGCTTTTGTCAGAGGCAGCTGCTGGTGCTCATCGTGGCATTTCCTTCACGGATTTTCTACAACTCCTCAGGTTTTCCATGCTCTGTGGCAGCATTCCTGCCTAGAGCCACAGGCTGCACCATCTGCTGTTCTCACCTTTGCTCTGAGGTGTGTCTGGGTGTCACCCAGCTGTGGGATCTCCAGGGGCTGGAATTCCTGAGCTGGGATGTCCTCATGAATTTCTGTGCCCATGGGAGTGCAGGTAGCTCAGGAAGGGGGATTTAACCCAGAGTTCACCATCAGCTTGGTCTGCTTCTCCTGCTTCCTTCCTCCTTCCTCCTCCTCCTGTGTCTCCCTCCTGTCTGTTTTCCTGTCTGCTCCTCTGACAGCTGGTTATTACAAACATTGCTGCATATTGGCTGAAATCAGGTTAAACATTGATTTGTCACCTATGGTGTGACTGACAGGGCTCTCAATGGACCTGAGCAGATGAGCTCCATCCTTTCACCCTGGCTTCCACAGCCACATCACATTCTCCTTGTATTTAAGCTTCTCCATCTATTTTTATTTTCCCACCCATTTCCCAGCTGTGATGAACATCACATTTACTACTCAGTGTATACAAAGAACAGGCTCCCTGCAGTCTCCTCTTGGGATGCTTCCTCTGAAAGGGAAGCTCCTAATGATGGGTAATACTGTGAAGAAGGTGATCATCTTAGCCTATAAAAACACACCCCTTTGGAGAAATCCAGCCCCAAAAGCCTGGCAGGATTTCACACAGCAGCTGGAAACGAAGGTGACAAGGTATAGATAGTATAGGCAGCATGGGAAAACCTTCCATGTATGTGATGAACTGAACCTGTGGAATTTATTGTCACAGGATATTACTGAAATGAATAATTTAGGGGGAATCAAAGAGTTTGCAACCTCATTGAGAGCTGTGTCCAGCCAAACATTATGAGGGTTGAAATTTATAATGACTAAATCTGTACAACATAATCTAATTATCAGACAAGGTTAGGCAAAAATGACCTCCCATGGGAAGAAATGCACAATTAGATGTGTTAGATCTGAGCTGATGAGCAGGTATGTTAAACCTTCTCCTGAATCACCTAGCACTGAATTTTTTATCAGAATTGCAGTAGCAGATCAGACAACCTTTGCATTTCTCTTCTCCCCATTATTCTGTGATCTTTTGAAACAAAATATTTTATTCCCTTTCACATTGACATTTTAGCAAACGATATTTCAGAGGTCTTAGAAATCTGATTTTACATGCACTTGTAAAAATATAGCCTAAAACAAACTCTCACTCTGGTAGTTTCTAGGTAAGCTGATCAACCTGCTACATCATTGCTTAATTCAATCCTAGTTTCCAATAAATTTATTTCCTCAGTATAAATTTTGTGGGCACCATTTGTTTGCTTTGGTGTACACAGTGATCAGCTGGAGGTGGAAAAAAAATTCCTGTTGATTTCAGATAGATCTCCCTTTCTCCCCTTCTTTCTCTACTTCACCCTTTCTCTCCTTCCCCTCCTCTCCCCTTCTCCCTTTCTCCATTTCTTCCTTTCTCCTCTTTCCCCCTTCTCCCTTTCTCCCATTTATGCTCACTGCTATTGCCATGAAGAAGTTTTTTGGCATGAGGAAGTGTCCCTGATCTCCCTTTCTCTGTCACCCAGCCCCACAATCACTAAGTCCTTGCTACCGCTCATGTTTTCACCAAAGGTGGTTTCCAACCTGATTCCTGCCTCTGAGCCATGACATGACAAACAGAGCATGAGAGAAACCCTCATGAGGGTCTTGCAGCACTGAGCATGGTGACCCCAAATTTGGGAGTTCTTTGTCTGAGGTGTCACTCAGAGCACATGTCCCCGTCACTCCCCTCTCCCTGGGGTTAGAGGTGACTGTCCAGCTGTTCATGGGACGCTGCTCCAACAGAACATGCACCCAGAAAACACCAGAAATGCCCTGACACAGAAAAAACCACCATTCTCCCAGGAACATGACTTTCCCCTTCTCTACGTGTTATTCCGCACCGGAATGACGGCGTGTTGGCTGGAGCAGCAGGGAATGCTCTGGAGGAGATCCTGACACGTTTGCAGCCAGTGCCAGGAGCAGAGGGCTGGGGCTGACCCTGTGCCTGCTGCCCTGAGCTCAGAGAGCTCCCAGCAGCACCAGTGATTGCAAACCCTGCCTGCTCCTGCTGCAGCACAGCGCCCAGGTGTTGGGTTATTTTTAGGTGTATTCTGGACCCCGCTGCAGGCTGTGAACTGGCGCCAGCAGAAGGAATGAAAAGCAATGAAGTGCTGCTCTTCACTTAGAGAGGTCATTTTCCTCCACACAATCTCCCTCCCAAGGACCCTGCCAGGTCCTGGCTGCTCGGTACTGCGGTGTCACAGCGGGGCTGGGGGAAGGGGGAGCATCCAGAGATCCCCAAAGCATCACTCCTTGGCAGCCCCAGGATGCTCTGAGGGGTGGCCACAGGAAAAGGGGGATCACCACAGCCACTTCCCATGCTTTCCACCCAAAGTATTTCTCTCTACACTCCTGTTCCTCTCCTCCAATGCCCAGACCTGCACGGGGGCAGGATGCAGGAAAAAGAAAAGTGAGCGAGGGACACGGGGTGTCCCTACCAGCAACTCAGTCCCACTGTGTGAGTGCCACCCTGACCCCACAGGCTCAACAGCTCTAGGAACAGCCATGTCTGAGGCACCTGGGGAGAGGCAAGAGGGCTGTGCCACAAAAGAGAGGTGCAGAACCAGCTCTGAGTCTCCCCCCTCAAATGTACAAGGCTTGGCCATCTGCCCCTGAATTTGGGAGGTCGGGAAAGCAGAGTTAACCTGCCAGGATGGCTGACACACGGTTTTGGGAGCCGTGGAGGGGATGTGGCTCTTTTCAGGCTTTATTTCCCAGCAGAGGCAGGTGCAGGTGTGAGCAGAGCAGGCACTGCCCGTGCCAGCAGGCTGCTCACAGCAAGGACGTGCCCGTGGTCCTGCAGAGCAGCTCAGCTGTGCCACAGCCAGCCTGGCTCTGCTGGCCAGGGGACACCAGGCATCTGTGACTGCCACAGCCACACTGGGAACCAGGCTGAGTCCTCACACAGCGCTCTTCACTCCCACCTTTCCCTGCTCACCTTCTGTGCAGCAAAAAAATCTTCTAATTCTGATCTCAGGTGTGATTATCGAGTTCCAAAAAACTTTACTCCAAATATATTCTGCAAGAGCTGTCTCAGCACTAGTAGGATTTTTAGTCTAATTACCAGAGGTGCACTTAGATGCATTTCATGTTTCCAGAAGGGTGTTCATAATAGCTCTGAGTGATGAGAAACAACACAAAATGCTGCTGCCAGCTCTCTGGTATAGGAGGGAAAAGACAAACCTGTGCATAAACTTAAAAGGTACTGCAGGACAGTCCTGGGAAGGAGGGTTTTCCACTGGGGGTCAGTGGCATTCTCCTTAGTGCAGGTAGGGAAATTGAGGCACGGAGCTGCCGAGGCTGGCTCAGCCTCCCCTCAGCAGAGCTGGGATATGGATCCCTGTCTAAGCTCCATCCCACAGAGTAACTGAAAGAGTGAATGGCCCTTAACCCCTCCTTTCAGTCATTTTGGGGTTGCTTGGCACAAAGAGAGCTTTTCCCACATCTGCCGTGTGAGATGGGTACAACTGCTGTGTTTGGGGGGTTGTTTTTGGGTAAAGGTCCCCAGGATCTCAGCTCAATTCTGTCAGCCAGGGAGGATTTTCAGCAAGTCAGAGGGAGACAACCTTGTTCTCATGGGACTGTCCCACTCCCTGGGCCATTCCCAAAACACATTTCCATCTCTTTTTCCAGGGGTTAATCTCACAGAATTAACTAGGTTTTAAAAGACCTTTGAGGTCATCAAGTCCAACTTCTGTTTCTTCCCACTGATCACTTCAGAGCAGGACAGGTCCAGAGGAGCCATCCAGGTGACAAGCAGGGACATCTCTGTGCATGGCACGGATACCTCTGGATGGTGGAGGCAGTGCTGCAGCTGTGTAAGTAAAGAATAGATATTAGAAGTTAAAGTCAGCAGACCAAAATGGATTTCAGCTAATTCTTCAAAGGGTCTTGGTGCAACTTTTTCCATTTCCCACCTTGAATTTTCATGAGTAATCCTTCTGTATGAAGAGAGATTTTCCATTGCTTTTTTTCTTTTGAAACAGAGCGAGGCTTGGATTCCAGCTAAACTCACGTTCTTGCATCATATGAAATGACAGTGTTTAGGTTTAGACTTTCTAATAAACTTTTCTTGCAGAATCACCAATTTGCAATCAGCATTTTCTCTGCCTACAATTTTTTTTCTAATCAGCTTTGCTTGTAATCTTTCTCAACTTTTGGAAATTATTGCTGTTGAAACAGCAAATATACTTATTACTTAGTTACAATCCTCTATTTGCCCACACTGAGTGTTTCTCATCTTCCTCCAGTGTTCTCTTGCTGGATCCTTTCATTCACCTCTTCTCCACAATCTTCATTCCTAACAACATTATTTTAAAATTTAGAGCTCTATCATTCTTGGTATTATTTTTAACAACCAAGTGGATCAACTTTCATGATGGTGACAATTTTTATGTTTCAGTTTGCCTTCAAGGTCAATTTACTTTCAATGTTTTCCAAACATATCACTTGGGTTGTTTAAAAACTTGCTCTAGGGAAGTTGTTTTGTAAGGAGTTTCAAAACTTTGGCATATTCTCAGGAATCAAATTATCTTGAAACAAAATTACAAGAGCTTTGTTACAAAATAGAAATTCTGACTCTTGTCCAAATCTAATTATACCTGTTAGAAAAAAGAAGGGAAAATTAGTAGATTTATTTTTTAAAAATTGCTTATGAAGGTAAATGCAAAATTGAAGAGGAAAGGAAAAACAAACTTGTAAGAAATTCTGTAAATATTTAAAGTCAAATAGCAACAGCAGAAGTGAAAGCCTTATCTATTGAACACAATCCAAAGAAAGGGGTTAATAAGGGAGTGTGGGAACAAAATTTGTGAACAAAATCTTCACAGTATATATAAAATATAAGAGAGGAGTGTGGACAAAACAATATAAGGACCAGGTAGTGGCTGTGAGAAAGCTCACAGTGATGCCAGGAGCATTGGAGCAAAAGGAAATGCAACCCCATGGAGGGGGAAGGACACCCAGTTAATGCCTGCAAACCTTTGAGTGAAACAAGAAAGGCAACAGCTTACTGGAGATAAGGGAAAAATGTCTGCCAAACACAGAACAAGGTGGCAATTGGTGAGTGGGGAGAGACTATCTAAACACAGCCTCAACTGCCCAAAAACGGGCAGAGAAATCCTGGAGTGAAAACCAAAGTCACTCCAAGCCAAAGCTGCAAGCTCACATCAACAACCAGAGTGTTTACAAACAGCCCTTGGGTGAGAATTCACGGGATCTGCAAGGTTACAGTCAAATCAGGCCTTTGGGGAAAGCCAAATTTTAGGAAAATTTAGGAAATTTTAGGAAAGCAAAGATGGAGCTGAAAGCTTGAGCAAAGATGGTGAAGTTGTTTTGGCCCGCCAGAAACATTTTGGGCACGTGTGGGAAACACAAGTGAGAGAATTTATTGGAGGAATGATGGTGTTTATAGGTTTAAAGGGAGAAGGGGAAGAATCCCCTTTGGTCCCCCCAAAACCAGAGAGTTTGCTAAAGGGTAAAGGAGAGGTCATGGATTTGGGAATTCTGGCATCAGAACAATCCTAGAAACAGAAACTGCTCTCTGCATCAATGCTCTATGGGGAAAGGAGCTGTCCTCATCCTCTGAGCTGAGCCTGAGTGGCTCAGACACACAGAAAAGGCCCCAGCAGTGGCTGAAGTGCCACTAGTGGAAGCTCTGTCCCCTGGGAAGCCTCTGTGTCCAGCAGGACAGTGGATTTCCTGGGTCTCTGCTCAGAAAATGGCACACTGTCACTTCTCAGCTGCAGGACAGGGGGGACAGTGACTGCCCTCAGCCTCTGCAAAGCCACAGGGCTGGAGTGAAATGGGTCCCTCAGGTGAGAGCTGCAGCACCTGGGAGGGGAACACTCCGCTCCTGCTGTGCTGGCTGAGAGCACAACCACTGGGACACTCCAGCTGTGGGCTCAGCAGTTCCCTCAGAACAGCTGGCAGTAGCCAGCAGGGATGCCAGGCTGAATAACACAGGATTAACTTCAGGGGAATTAAGTGATCCTTAGTCAGTAACGGGAATATTATTCGCCCCAGGTGGCAAAGGGAGCTCATAGAAAAGGCAAAAGGAGACAGTCCTGGGTCTTGCCCTTACTCAACTGGAACTTTTCTGCCTTGAACCTCTTAATTGTCCTGAAGAATCTTGATTTCCAACCTCATGTTCCAGCTGGAGCCAGTTTAGGAGGTGGCACGAGAGGATTAGTTAAGAGAAGTTTTTGAACAAACCCTCTAGCCTCCTACAGAGGGATGAGGGTGTGGTTTTTTGGGAGGAGGCTGTTTGATCCTGCTGGTCCACTCTGGTTTTTACCAGGAGGACTGGGGCTATTTGGGCTTTCCAGGTTGAAGACACAGCAGGTGAGTAACGTATGGAAAGATTCAAAAGTATGGAAGTGCTAGTTCAGGTATTGTTGCCAGGATGTCGGGGAGGCTTTAAAATGAAGCACAGTGAAATAAGGAGGTGGGATATGGTAACTTCTTTGTGCTCCCTTTTCCTATCCTGAGGCTTCCCACTAAGTGATGACTTTGTATAATTAAAATGAACAAAGTAAGTGGCAGCAATCCGTCTTCACAATCACAGCATTTTCTCCTTCCCTTTGTTGAAGTGCTTTGTTCATCTCAAATTGGTTAAAAAAAAGTAAAAAAAATAAATAATAAAAATACAGAAATAGAAGTTGAATGGGTGCCTGCAGGGGCTGTATTTTTAGCAGCTCATCAGTTTGCAGAGAAGCTCAGAGGTTGCAGATTCTAATTGCCAACCTGGAATGTGGAAAGCAGGACAACTGAAAGAGTGTTTGTGTTGAGGAGAGAGTGATGATTTCAAAGCAGGGAAGGAAGAGATAATTGGCACCTTTGCTATGTACAAAATGCGGTGGGACACCGTGTGGTGAGGCCATCTGGCCAGAGTTTGGGGCATGAGAGCCTGGTGAAAGGCTCCTGTGGAATCCAACTGCAGGAGGGATTCTGCCTTTTCCCTGGCTGGAGCTGTGAATGTTTATGCGGCCGCTCTGGGGAGGCTGGATTGGGATATTTGCAGATGGAGCGCGTCAGATCCAACTGAGATGCTGGCTGGGAGGAGGAAGTGAGCAAGTGGAACATGACAGAACAGATCTCTAACAAGAAGGTAGAACAGAGGGTGATCCCTGAGCACAGATCCAGGAGCCAGGGCTCTGCAGAGGGTGAGGTGTGAGCTGCCCACAACCTTGAAGCATTAACTGGATTCAGGTCAGCCCTGGATTTATGCCCAGCCATGTCCATCTACAGAAGACTGCTGTGACAGGAGCTGATGGAGTTGCTCTCTTGGTGCCCTTTCCCAGCAGAACCAAGATCCCCTGTGGGATCCCAGAGTGTGCCCAGCACGGAGGAGGAGGTGCCCGGTCTGTCCTTGCTGACATGGACCTGGTGTCTGTTCTCCCTCACTCTGCTGCACACCCCTGAAAGTGGCTGTCATGATTTGCAGCTCTGGGTCCTGAAATGGATGTCGTGGAAGTGCTGAGTGTACTGACAGCTCAGCTGATGGCTGTGGGATGCAGGAGCTCATGGCTTGGAGTACAGGAGAAGGCTGCCTTGTGTTTGCGTGGTGGAGGAGCTTGGCAGGTTTTTGGCTGGCTTTCCTGATAGACTATTTTCATCTCCCCTGTCCTACTTCCTTCCACACAGGCCTCATTTCCCCCCAGGGACTATAACTAAACTCTTGTCTGCAATTCCAATTGGTTCATCAGCTCTTTGGAGCATTTCCAGGCACACAGCAGAAGAGGATCACATGGGTAGCCCATCTGATGCCATGTACATAAAAAAATGAGCTATGTGCAGACTGGACTGTGGTAAACAGGACTTGCTATGGCTGCAGATTCGCTGTCAGGACTTTGCCAGCTACTTTGTCACAGGCAGATAAATGACACTAAAAAATGTAACTTCCTCTGCAGGGAATACCCAATCCTAACACAAACAAAGCCAGAAATGTCTGGCTGAAAGGGCATAATGTGTAAGTGCTAATTTGCTGAGGTAATGGGTTAGGGGCAGAGAAGTAGGACAGATAAATCAAAAAACATGGGTAAAACCATATGTAAGCAGTGCTGCAAGAACAGGACTTGAGGGGGAAATGGAGACAAGCGTGGCCATGGCTGATTGCAAATCACATCAGATGTGCAGAACGCTGAGTGGAGCTGGTAAGGTCATCCTTCCATATGTATGAGCTTGCTCATCTCCTTGCTGTTCCCCCCAAACTGGATGTCCCAGACCTCCCTGGCCCTTGGACTGTGGTACAGAAGGAGGCCTTGGGGCAGCTTGCAGAGCTCAGCAGTGTGGAGGACACACTGGGTCCCTGTGAGGGGACAGTGCAGCCCCTCCAGCCCCTGCTCAGCACCCTCTTTCCCCCAGCAGAGCTGTGGGAGCACAACCTTGACACTGGCCTTTGGGAGGCTCCCGACATGGATTAGCCACGCTGCCGTGGCTCAGCTGCCTGCAGGGCTGTCACTTTGCTCTTCTTCAAGGAAGAGCCAGTGGGCTGAGGAGGCTCCAGTTCCATCTGCCAGCAAAACCCGTGGCAGGGAAAGAGCAGCAGCAAAGGGGGGAGGTGCAGGAAGGGGGGAGCAGTGGATTCCCTCGATAATTAGGATGGCTGCATCATCACTTATGCAAATAGGGGGAAGAAGGAGGCTTTTTGCAGCAGGCTCGGTGGAGGAGAGAACAGAAAGATGGAGCTGTTCTCCATGAAAGAAAATACCTGGCCTGAACAAAGGATGTGTGGTCGCTCACACACTTTTCTCCTGTCCAGAAAAGACAAAATCAGGTGCCCTTCACGTCAAGGAATCCCTTGTTGGGGTTTGGCTGCTGCCCTGTGTTGCACACTTGTGCAAACTGACACAAGGAGCCTTGGGCAAGCAAATTTGATGTCTGGTTATTCCTCAATCCCTCCCATTCCTCCCTGTGTCACAGGTGTGTCTCTGACCCAGCATTTCGACAGGCTTATGTCCATCCCTCAATTCCCTGTTTGCTCAGAGGGCTCTGGTTTGGTGGGAATGCAGGGAGTGAAGCTGGGTACAGCTGAGCCCAGCTGGAATTCACAGCTGCAGAGCAGTTTCTCTTTCCCCTTATCTCCTGATGCCTGGAGGAGTTAGCTCTGTCACCCTCAGTGGGAAGAGGGTTGAACAACATTGTCATCCTCCACCACCACCATCTTCCCGTGCCTGACACCAGCACAGATGTGTTTGCATTCGCTGTTTTCCACTTGTGCTCCTTCAGCTTGGCAGGACAGCTGCCTTCGTGCTGCAGAGCAGGAATTCAAAGCAAAGCTGCTCCTCAGCCCAGCTGTGGCTGCCCTCTCCCTCTCCCTCCACACTGCTGGGCTGCCAGGCAATGTGGGAGCAGGATTTTCAAATTGGAAATGTGTGATTCATTGCTTCCTTGTCAGGAGTGGGACAGACCTTGAAAAAGCCTGTGGTGACTCTTGAGGTGTCCTGTGCAGAGCCAGGAGTTGGAGCTGATGGTCCCTGTGGGTCCCTTCCAACTGAGGATATTCTATGGTAAGCCAGTGATGTGAAAGCAGCAGCAGATTGTCACCTTCTGCCCATCTCTCTGCTGCTCAGTGGATGGAGGCTTGTGCAGAATGGTCCTGCAAAGGAGCTTTAGTACCAGAGAGACAATGGGGAGATCCTGACCGTGCCTCATCCTTGCACATCCCATGCTTACAGCAAGAGCTAATCTTACCTTCCACACTGATGTCCAGGTTTGGACTGTCAGCAGTGTTTTGACAGGCATGAACCAAGCGGTTCTATTCCCAAAATGCAATAAGCCTCCCAAAAAATAGCCCAACCCTGGCTGCCTTGGGACTGCTGTTTCTGTGTGAGTGCAGGGTATGATGTTAGGGTTGGACTTCAGCAGGAGATCCGCAGCTCTGACTGCTCCCGGTGGAGACAGAGACACCTCTGAGAGGCTCCAGAGCTCTTCCTTGAGCCTGTGTGAACTACAGGTGTGATGGGAAGCTTTGGACTTCAGATGAAGCTCAAGGCAGCACTGGGGGCATCTCCAATCAATCCAGAAAATTCCTTTTCTCAGGATGTACCTTGGCTGTATCCTAATAGAAACACACAACTTCTCTCTGCTTTAGAAGAGCAGGAAATTCTCCCAGCTCTGCTTTATTGTCAGTTGAACAGCCTAATCAAAAAACATTGTCTTGTTTGCAGGCTTGACAGGTTTTAATGCAGGGCAAAGCTAAACAAACAAGTGGAAGAAGAAGGCACAGCAAAATCAGTGCTGCCAACCAACTAACAGGGGATCTCATCAGGACTCATACATCTCCAGCAATTTCTCCATCTCAGTGGAGTCCTGCCTGCTGAATGAGGAATATCTCCTCATCCCAGACCAATTAAGCCATACCAAGTCACTGGTTTTTTATTCCCCCTCCAACACAGATAGTCAGATACATTAATGATCTCTCAGCCCTTCTCCTTTTGTTGCTGGCAAAGAAGGATCAGCTGTCCTCTTGCTGTTCCCAAAAGTGGAGTCTGATTGTGCTGACATGAGGGCAGGAAAACCCTGGGTAATGCTGCACCCATAGCCAAGCTTCATGTGCCACCAAATGTCACAGCTGAACCAGGAATCCTGGCACTGGAGCAGCCTGAGCTACTCTCCTTCTCAGACACAAAGGGAAATTGGTGCAATTTCTGGTTCCTCCACTCCAGGCTGGGCTGATTCAGGTGTACTTGAGCAGTGTCAGCCAGTGGCTGATGTAGGCTTAGTCTAGTCTTGGGCAAATTCAAGAGTGAGTTGGAAAATGCATCTGAGCAGGAAAATAGTTCCTCTGGCAACACTCCTGGAGACACCAAAACTTAATGTTTCTCTAGTGTGGTGTAACTGAGGCACATTAAGGCTGGATGGGTTCTGCTCACATCAGACACTTTTCCTACAAATGAGGAATTCATGGGAGGGCCATGGCTGTAGCAAATGAGCGCTTGTGGGCTGCTCCCTGCCTCCTGCCCCCCATCCCAGCAACAGGAGAATCCCACAAGATCACTCTGCTTCCTGACCAGAGCAGCTTTTTGGGGAAGGCAAAGCTGGTGGTTGCCTTGACTTCCATGACTTGGGACGGGCCGCTCCCTGAAAACACCGCGGAAAAGGTGCATTTATGTAAACATTAAAAAGCGAAGTCTGCGGAGTCCAGGGCAATCCGTCTTTTAAATCTGGCTTTTATAGCATTATTATGTGAGACAGCCTCGTAAAAAGCTCTCTGTAGGTGCCATTACTTCGCGTTGTGGCTTCGGTGGGCGAGCTGGAGGAGCTGTGAGTTTGTGCAACAGCACAGGCTGGAGTGAGTTATGGGGTGTCAGGGGCCCCGTGTTAACGATCCCACAACCCATTCAGCTCCTTTTAGGTTAATCAACTCAGCGTTTGTGTCAGGTGTAATGCCTAATTAAAATGATGGAAGAGGTGCGAATGCCTCCTGGCAGAGGAGGGAAATGGCACGAAGAGGCAGCGTCAGTGCCATACTGGTTTGGAAAAATCAATAAGAGGAGCTCATTTTATCCCAGTGCATCTCTGCGTGTGCCATTCAGGGGCTCGTTTGGAGAAGAGCCAGCTGGCTGCCCGGGAGCCTGGAAGTGGTGGAGTTTGGAAACACTTGGAGACAGAGCTGGTGGGAAAAGGAGAGGGAGGTGGCATCGTCAGGGGTGGGGGACTGGGTCAGTGTCCTCATCTGACAGGACGAGAGGGAACAGCCCCAAGATGTGGTTGGACATTGGGAGGAATTTCTTCACTAAAGGGGTGGTCAGGCATTAGAAAGAGCTCTCAGGGAGGTTTGGAGTCCCCATCCCTGGAGGTGCCCAAGGAAGGCCTTGATGTGTTACCCACATCTCAGGGGTCACCAATTGTTCCTGTTGGAGTCCCCTCGGGGTGAATCAAGACTCTTGACTCCAATATCAGAAGGTTTCTATTATTTATTAAAATGACTCAATTGCTCAGAAGGATTTGGGCTATTTCTGCCCAGGTACAGAGCTGGCATCTTGCTTCTTCCAGCTCCATACCCCAAAGACCAAGAATGCCAGAAAATGTTTACAAAGTCAGAGAGAGCAATTCTTTATATCATAGGTTGAGAAAAGCAAACCACATCTCCCATATTGGGAGACAGGCAAAGGAATGCATTTTGTCCTTGAAACACACACACAAGGACTTGAAATCTGCAGAGAAAAAAGAGCTTTCCCATGGAAGAAAAAGCTCAGCAAGTTTGCACCCAAGAAACTTATAAAATATCTGGGTCACATGGATGTGGCACTCAGTGCTCTGGGCTGGGTGACAAGGGTCACACTCAGTGATCCTGGACACCTTTTCCAACTTGGATGGTTCTGTGAGGGCAGGATGGACCACGGGAGGCTCCGTGGAGATGCACTTATGGAGAAGGAAAGGATAAGCAAGCAAAAAGGGAAAGGAAAGGACTAGGAATTCAGAGGGTAGAAAACCAAGAATGTCTGTGCTGAAAAAAGCAGGTCTTCTGAAGGAGACACATGGAGCACCCACTGGATGGAATGGGGAGAGGAAACAAGAAAATAATCTTGTTCATTTCTGCATTCCCACAAATTCCAGCTAGGTTATTTACTCTTCAACTGTCCCTTAAACTTCCTATCTGTTATGAGAAGCTAAAAAATGGATAAACTAAGAAGTCTGACAGCAATTTTCACACTGTTGATATTTCTGTTGAGGAAAGGCAACTTTCAGACAAACTGAAACACTGAATGGAGGATTGTGAGCTTTTTCTTTCCCTCCTATATTTTCAGTGGTTTGAAAACCTGGGAGTCAGAGAGAATGACATGGATACTGTCTTTAGATTTTTTTCTCTTAAGGAGTAGCTCTGCAGGGCATTGTAAAAAATAGTTAAAATTTTCCTTGGAAATAATTTTTAATGTGTTGTTGCCGTTTTCCAGGATGTAACAAGCCTTCCATTGCTAGTTGTGCAGCCAGCTGGACAGACATCCATCCAAAGAGCTCTAAAAATGTGTGAAAGCTGGGGCTAAATCAATAACTTTCCATCCATGCAGTTACACTTCTCTGCAAATATAAACATTTGCTCATTATCACCACACACAGTTTCATCTCCACTGAATTTTTAATGAAAAGGAATGATAATTTATTCACTAGCTTTTTTTTTTTTAAGGAAAATGATATCTTTGCTTAATGATTTTACTCCTTCTGGTTTTGTTAGAAGCTTCCTGCCTTCTCTTGGTCTGTGTTGGTTTTTGGGTGCACTGAAAATGCCTGCAGTGAAATATCCACCTGATAAAGCACCTGATGGAAGAAGCACAGCCGATTCCAGAGCAGTAAAGAAAGACAAACTCTTCTAGGGGGGAATTTAGGGCCTGCAGGGGCTGAACTTCCCTCTGGACAGGCTCCCCTCCCCATCTTCCATGCATTCAGCTACAGCACTGCACATTCAGCTTTGTTGTTTGGCAGAGGTGGGATCAGTGCAGGCCTGCAGCACGTCCAAGCAGCAGCACTCAGCTGATTTGTAGCACAGTTCTCACCTTGCTTTTCAATGTCCCACACTCAGAACTCAACTTTCCTCCTCCTTTCCCCTACCCCAAGAAAAAGGCCTGTGATGCTGCTGGGATGACACATTTTTACATGCTCTGGAATCCCAGATTGGGCAGGAAACATTCTGGGATTACCCTGATTTTGAACCTTTAAGTACACTGTGCAATGACAGCATCTCAACCTGAAAGCTCTTTAAGGAGAAATTAATTTATGCCTGACAGTGATTAAAGGAGAGAGGAGATGGAAATTAGCAAATCCATCTCTATTGCTGAGATCCCATTATGATTATAAGGAGAGGGGAAAATCAGCGTTATGGGTGTCAGCTGCAATCTGGTGCATTCATTTAGCAGCCCATCCTACCTGGGAATTGTCCTTGAATGGATGGATATACCTGTCACACTGCCTTGGCCTGAGATGAATCAATTGTCTCCATGGTGGGACAGAGATGGAAACCACTTGGCAGGATAAAAACTCCCATTTGGGGTTTAATGCAAGGCCCTGAAGCAAGGCCCATCAAATAAAAGCTTGTGGATCCTGTAGACCTCTTGCACAAAGATGTCAGAAATTACATGGTCACAGAAATGGAGCTGCTTTATTGTGGCCAGGCAAGATGGCCAAGGGGCCATCTGGATATTGAAATATGATCCAGACATTAAATGAAACTGCCCTTCCTTTGACAGGCAGAGTAACACATTTTTTCTTATATTCCAAGATGGACTGCAGCAGTTGGGATGCAAGTTGGCAAGCAGCAAGTGAATTTGCCTAAAAAGTTGGGTAAAATTCCTAATGCTTAAAGCTTTCAACCCAGTTTGGAGTGTGAATCTTTCATCAAAGAAATCTCTAGAACACTGGAGAAGAAAAAAATATTATTGCTGTCAATGATATGAAAATTGTCCTACTGTAGATATTTCAGTGTTTACTCAAAAGTGATTTTGGTTCTTTTTCCCAAGGCTAATGGTAACTGGAACCATCTTGTTTGAAATAGTTTGAAATTGCTTTGGAAGTGTCATGATTCTTCTCTGTTGTTCTTAAAAACAAGGAATTCTTTTAATTTCTTTCTTTTTGGTGGGAATTAAACTGAATTTTGAACACTACACAGGTAATGCAAAGCTTTAGGCAAAGAGAGAATGTGATATACCAAAAAAGTAGATCTTTTATTTAGTTGGAGGTTTGTCTGATATTGTGTGGCTCATTCCTGCCACCAGTGATCCATCCCACACCTACTGATTTCACAGCTCTTCTCCTTGCAAAATTTACTTGGGCTGTGAAAGCACCAGGAAGTGCAAGGAGAAATTTTTTGGGAATGGCTACAGGACCCCTTGTTCAGCATCTGCTGGCACTGCTTTGTGGTCACTGCTAGTGCTGCTTGTTTGTACTCTGTGGACTCTGATTCCAAGCTGGGAACTGGAATCTTGTTAGAAAGAGCTGGTTAATAAAGTAACAAAGGTCTCTGACCTCTTCAGCAGTTTCATACACCTGTAAATATTTCCCCCAGCTTCAGAAGGAACAAAGAATCAATACTTAATGTGCTGTAATATACTTCAGTGGATATAATACACCAAATATTCAAAGGACAATCCCTCATTCAGGTGTCAAAATGCCTGGTTAAAGCATTTTCTTCCATCCCCTCTTAAGATCCACATTTTGGAAAGATGCCTCAGCACATCTCCAACAATGATTTATCGTCCTACTCTATTCAAGGAAATAAAGTGACTTCAACCTCCTTGTTTAACAAAATAAAATAAAATCAGACACAAATCCAACCTGGCAGGATAAAAAAATATATGTACATATAAAGAGAGAAGTTCTGCTTTAGAGGAAGAATATGAAATTATATTGTAAATTAAATTACAGGAACGGAGAATAATATGAACTGAAAAAAAGATTAGATCCAGGGCTGAGTTTCAATCATTGGCTTTCCTGGATTTTACTGGGCCCATGAGTCTGGCTCAGCTGCCCTCAGACAGACACAAGGGTCTGGTTAATTCATCTCTCCCTTCTTCTGTAATAAATATGACTGTCAAAAAGGAGCAGAAAAACAGGAGGAGGAGGAACCTGCTTCAGGCTGAAGCCTGGCAGAGCTCGAGGGCGATTGCCCCATTGCTGGGAGGACTGTGAGGTGAGGGGTTTGCCTGCAGCCACCCTCAGGAGCTGCCCTGTGGGGAAGGGGATGCTGAAGTACTCTGGGCTGGGTGGGAGGAAAGGCAGAAAGAGAGTGTGAATTATCTAGACAAGGTAATTAATACGGAATTGAGAGGGAAGGGGCTGAGCAAATGAGCAGGGCGTGGAGGGGATGAAGCAGCTGCAGTTAGAGAGGAGGGGGCAGCTGAACAGGCAGGTACCAAACCTCATCCAGGGAAGGGCCAGCCTTTTGCTCCAGGCTCTGCTGTGTGGGGAGAGGACAAGGGACACCTGGCAGGCTGCTGTGGAGAAATGAAGGCATCTTTTTTTATATCTTGTCTCTCTTAAATGCATCTTTGATTCAGTTGTACTTAAGTTTTCCTACAAAGGGAAATGAATGCTTGATTTGAGATCTTAAATAGAAATATCTGCTTTTCGAGGAAGCTGAGCAGCTCAACAGAGATCTGCAGAGCTTTGAGCACCTACTCTGCTCTAGAGAGCAGCCAAACTCTTTCCTAGGGGAGCTGCCTGAAGAAAAAAGGGGGAAATAAATATATAGCATTTGGATGAATTCACTGGGATGTGTTCATCTCCTAGAAAGGGATGTGAGGGACAGGCCACATTCTAGTGCTGGCTTCAGGTCACTCTCAGGGTTTATCTGAAGGTCCTAAAAGGCCACCGTGCTGGTTTGAGTCATTGTAAAGAGGAGGGCATGATGTAATGACGATTCTGTTTAGGTTTTCTTCCAGTGACGAAGAAAATTGACTTTATTTTTTCAACTGTTGCTGTGCTTGAGAGCACCCTCTGTTTGTTCCAGAGAGCAGAAACATCTGAGCTGCTCCATGCAGGACGCACCTGAGTCCTCAGCCACGAGACAGGGAGAGCCAGGAAAACCAATCTGGAATCCGATTTTGGTTCTGCAGTGCCCTGCAGTCCCTCTGTGCTCCTGGGCAGCAGCACAATGGGCTGGAGGGAGGGCAAGAAGAGAGACTTTTCCCCCAGGGAGGTGTCAGGCAAAGGGGCTGGCACCGCAGCTACATCCAGAAGAACAAAATGAAAGGAATAAATAAAGGAGGCACAGCGCGTCCTACAAACAAGAACATGTGTTTGCATTTATTAACATTTCCAGCGCGGATTTAATTCCCAGCAAAGCGCTCCTGCCTACACGAAGCCCGGGCGTGTTTGCAGGAAACCTCTCGTTAAGTTCCACACAAGCCATCTCCTCGCCCCGTCCTCCAGGGGAATCTTCAAACGGATTCTGTAATTTCACTGATAAATGGCTCTTTTGCAAAACACTATTTACATTCCAGCACCAGAAAGGCTCTTCCTCCCTCCACCCCTCTGCATCTCCTCCCAGCGCCTGCAGGGATGGAGCTCCCGCCCACTCCAGGGAGGCAATAAAGCATCTGTAGGTCCTGTAAGGAAGGAGAAGCTGGATTTTTCCAGGAAGAAATGCAGCTGTAGAAGAACAGCAGCAGTGCCTCAAATGGTATCTCCCTGGAGTCTCGTGGAAATAGGGACACACAGCCAGATTTGTCTCCAAGACCGGTATTAGGATTCTGAGGCTGTGCGGTTTGTTTTGTTTTGTTTTGTTTTGTTTTTTGTTTTAGCTTGGCATTGCCACAGGTTTTCTGGGTGGCCTCAGGCAAGCCACTTAATCTCTTTGGGGTCCTGTTTCCATCGGCGCTCACAGGATGAAGACGGCGACTTTATTTCATTTGTTTGTCCTGCCTATTCTGATTAGAGCTCCCTGAGGGCAAGGATTGTCTCTCATTAAACAAAGCTGCCTGTACGTGGGGATCCCAGCTTTGGTCTGGCCTCTGGGCATACAGAACAACAAAACAACATCTGACAACCAGTCTAGACAGGAAAATAATTTGCTAGAGAAATGCAGTTTGGTCAGTGTTTCCCTTTTTCTTTAGCGCTTAACTGGGCCTTTGTGCTTTTATTGGTCACATATCTGCTGACTTGCATTTAGGAGACAGAATTTGGGGTGATTTCAGTCTTTATCCACTTTCCTGGAAGAAGGAATTAAAAATCAGATCATGGCAATCCTTCATGTTCTCTCCCTTCCCACCACTGGGTGTTTGTGCACGGCTGTCAGGAGCAGCCAGGCCCCCTGGATGTGTTGGATGGGTTGAGCTCTCAGCAAGAAAAAAGACCCTAAAAGTGAGCACAGTAGGCAGTGAACACAGTAGAAATGTAGACTTCTGAGTATTTTTTTCATGGCAGACCTCTGGGTTTCTTTGCCAACATTGTCTTTTTGTGTTCTGTGATGCCCTGTGGTCAGCACAGCACCAATATCCCTGATTTACAGAGGGATTAATTGTGCAGTCTGAGCATGTCTGGAGGTCCCAGTTGGTGCTGGTTTGGAGCTCTGGCTGCATGCCTGCACCTCCCTCTTGGCTGCTCCTGAGGACAGGCTCACTCCTGGAATTCACAGAAACCAGCACCTTCCTCCAAGCCTTCCAGCTCAAGTTTCAAATCTGGTTTACAGCCCCTGAATAGAGTTCAGCTAAATTTCTGAAAGGAAAGGGAATCAGGGTACCAGGAGAAGGTTGGCTGCTTGCTCTTTTTCCAGAAACAATAATAGCCAGGCCTCCAGAGAGCGCAGATCAGGCTCTGCAGGTTTCAGCACTGATTTCTATCCGTTCATCCCGTGCAGGAGCATCTCAACTGTTGCACGTCAGTAAATCCTCACCTTCAGGTTGCTACTGGTTTTAAACCCAGCGAGTGAAGAGAGCACATCTTGCCCACAGCAAAGGAAAATTGCAAATGTAGAGACCCCTGGACCCTTGAAGATGGTACCACACACCTAGGAGAAATTTGGTTTATTTTAAAATTGGTTCTTAAGAAAACCAAGTTTCTTTTTCTCTGTCTGTTGTAACTATTTGTTGTAAAAGGGGAATGGCCATTTGTTATATGATGAGGCCGTTTAGCACTGTCGTGCCAGGAATGGAATGAGAGACTCCATGGTCCAGAAGGTGAGAGAACAAGCCTTTATTCTATCAAGAGCTTTATTCTAAGAAGAGCCTCACTCTAAGAAAAGTCCCCTGAGTAGGAAACCAGTGAGTTTTTATCACCAGCCTAGCCAGACTAGAGGAAACATCCCACACCACTCGTGGGGGACAAATACTGTAAATACCAAGTGCAAAGCAAGATAATAATATAGTTTACAATTCTCTCCTCCAAGTTTCCCAGGCCAGTTATCTCAGTTCTTTCTACTGAAGAACTGAGAGCAGCCACATCTGTCAGTCCTTCCCAAACAACTTTTGCATAAATTAGAGTGTCAAGAACATTTTATGCAGAAGGAAGGAGTAATGGAACTCCAACTTGACTGGTGAAGCTGGCAGAGAAAAGAGCCTGAAACTGGTGCTGCTCTTGACCTGTGCAGTTCAGCAGTTCCCAGCTTGATGAACCTGCTGCCTCCTGCCCCAGCCCTGCTGCATAGCCAAGAGCAGTTGGGGTTTTTCTGAGTCACTGGTGGGGAATCTGGGTTACCAAGCTACAGGAAAAAAAGGAAACTTGGCTTTCTTCGTGCTGCCTCTGGAAAAACTTATTTATTTGATGGATAGCAAGGACATTTAAAACCCTCACCAGGATTTATGCCTAGATACAGGAGCTTCTGCCTCTTTTCCCAAGAGCTCAGTACCCAAATGAGAGCTCAGCATGTGGGTTAAATGTTTCTCATGAGAACATCCCAGTCCACCAAGGCACCATGCTGTGTTGTCTCAAGTTTCCAACAGGAGGGTATCCAATGGGCTTTGTGAGACCAGCAAATCACACCTGACTACAGAGAAACAAGCTCAAAAAGAGAATTCAACCCTTTTCTCCCAAAACAAGAGCGTTCAGCCCAGTTGTGTCTTGTGAAATGTGATGGAAATGTTCAGCTTTAGTTCCAGGTCAAGGAAACACCACGTGTTTGGCACCCTGAAAGAAGCTGTGAAATTGAATTTGTGTTCTCTAAACTACTTTAGTGAACAGACTGGAGGGGAGGAAAGCAAGCAGGATGCTGGGCTGGCGCTGGGGAGAGCTCTGAGCTGGCAGGGGAAGGATGAGGCTGTGCAACTTCACCACCATTGTGCCAGCCCTGCTCTGTCAGAGCCTGGCCTGGGCAGGCAAAGAGGAACCTTCTCCTTTCCTTCCCTTTTCCTTCTCTTTTCCTTTTCCTTTCATTCTCTTTCCCTTCTCTCAGTCTCAGTTTGTTGCTTCCCCGACCAAACTGGAGGGATGTGTTCCCCACGAATGGACTCAGGACAGCTGTGCTGTTTCATTTTCAGGTCAACCCCTGGTCTCAGGGGGAAGGGGAGTGGGGGTCGTCCTGGCAGGAGGCAGAGCCCGATCATTATCGGTTAATGGGGAAGTCAATTAAAAGGCTGCCATTGCAGAACGCTTTCTGATGACTCTAATTAGCCAATAATTGTGTTATCCCGTTCAGTGGTGCGATATGGCGCAAGGCTCCACAAAATGAGGTGGGGCTGGGCAGGCTTGGGGAGTCCTTCAAGCAGAGGCTGTTCTTCCCAAAATTTGTTTTCCCTCACAGAGTAACCAGCCGGTGCAAGATGTTTTTGAGGCTGGAGGGAGCTGTTTCCTTGCAGCTCGGAGTAAAACCCTGGAGAGAGCTGGGATTCAAATCCACCTCCACGACTTCCCAGCTCACATGGCTCTCAGCACCATGCACTGGCTGTTCTCAATCCCACTCCTGGAAGCTAATTCCTCCCAGATATTGTACAGGAAACCTAAACTGCTGTGGTGGCCTGGACTCTGCTGGTTTGCTGAAGTCCCTTTATTAGTGCTAAATCATTAAACTGTGAGCAAAGCATCGCTGAAATCTACTCACAGTAGTAGTAATAACAGTGCTTATAATAACAGCAGTGACACCACCTTGGTCTCCTGTGGTAACTTAGTGTGGATAATTTCAAAACCTTCAATAAGTATTAAGAAATTCTTAAAATGCACCCTGGGACTGGTAGGAATGGTTCTCCTCTTGCAGGTGGAGAGGTGGAAGGCAGAAACATTACCAGGCAGGAGCTGGGATGCAGGAGATGAGCCTTCCTAGAGGGAAATATTATTATATTATATACCACAGGTATATAATATATATAGGTACCACATTTGCCAAGTCCTCCACGCTGGAGTTTTATGGGAAAAAAAAATTCCACGCTGGAATTCATACGAATTTTTATCCCAGCGCTGCAAAAGCAAGTGCATTCCTGAGGAATATCCCCCACTGTGGTACCTGCCAGGTGCTGCACACGCTCACAGAGAGATCGTACAGGAGCAGGGCTGGGCTGCAGCACCAGAGGGAAGAGAGCAGGAAGCAGAGGCAGCCTGGCCGTGGTGTCTTCAGTTCCACTTTCCCACAGCCCATCTCTTCCCAGACACTGCTGCACCCGTTCCCTTCTACTGACCGTGTCAACCCTAACTTTGTATCTGTTAAGCCTCAGGTAATTGCTTTTAGATGGGTGTAATTAAGAAGCCATTACTGTAAAGTTTCATTTCAGTTTATGCTTTGGTCTCCATTTGAGCAGAGAAATATGAAATTAAGGTATTAGCTCCTTTCAGAGAGATGAGTCATGAGCTAATAAGTTTCAAGAGCTGTTTCTCAGCTGTAATGATTTTCCTTTTTTTTTTTTTTCCGAATCGTCTTCTCTTCCTCCCAAATTCTTGCTTCTGGATGATTCCTTTTTAAAAGAACAGAAAGGGGAGTATGACTGAGTCAGTGAGGAACTGCCACTAAAATGACACCACAGAGACACGAGCATTTGTGTAGAATATCCCCAAAGCAGCCAGGGCTGGGCTGGTGACAGCACATGATCAGGGTGAAGGGGACATCCAAGGGACATCCAAGGGACATGCAGGGTGCAGCTGTGCTTTTGGCCAGGAAGGAGGAAAGCAGTGAGTGGCCAGAGTGCCCAGGGAGAGAGCAGGGAAGTGCCTGAACTCCCCAGAGTGGAGGAGAAAGGAGGGACGCGATTTTGCCGGGTGTGCGGTGTGGGAGAGCCCACAGGGACAGAGGTTCAGAGGTTCCAGCCCCAGCACGGGGCTGAGCCTGGGGCTGTTTTTCCACTGCTCCCCTGCCAGGCTGAGCCAGCAGCCCGTGCCCAGCCCATTCCTGCTGCTGCCCCACGTCTCAGGGGTCACCAATTGTTGCTGTTGGAGTCCCAGCAGGGTGAATCAAGACTCTTGACTCCAATATCAGAAGGTTTCTATTATTTATTAAAATGACTCCATTGTTCAGAAGGATTTGGGCTATTTCTGCCCAGGTACAGAGCTGGCATCTTGCTTCTTCCAGCTCCATACCCAAACTCTCTAGAATGCCAGAAAATGTTTACAAAGTCAGAGAGAGCAATTCTTTATATCATAGGTTGAGGAAAGCAAACCACATCTCCCATATCGGGAGTCAGGCAAAGGAATGCATTTTGTCCTTGAAACACACACACAAAGATTTCAAACATACAGAGAAAAAGCTTTCCCATGGCAGAAAAACTCAGCAAGTTTGCATCCAAGAAACTTATAAAATGTCCAGTTCACACCCCGCAGCCTCGGGCCCTTCCATGGGCTCTCTTTCCCCACTCCCCATCCCTGCTCTCCCCTGGAGCTGCCTCTACCTGACTGGAGCTGGGAGCAGCTGGGCTGTGCCAGGCTCACGGGGCACACACAGCTGGCCAGATGTGCTGAGACGCCCGGAGGGGACACTTCAGCTCCCAGCGGGAGGGGACACTTCAGCTCCCAGCAGCGGCACTTCCAGAGCTGCATCGGAGACAGGCAGGCGTGTGTGTGCACTTAATCAGGGCTTAATTAAACTGCTCAGTCTCTAGCAGAGGGTGCTGCATGCGGGGAAGGGAGAAGGGGAAGAGGCGTCCTCAGTCTGAGGCAGTGAAATGCTTGTGATCATCAATAATGCATGGCAGTAATGTTCCTGTATGAATTGGAAATGCCAAGCAATCAAAGGCCATATGTATTTAGCTTAGATCCACATGATGTCCATGTATTTTTAATAGTGTGGCATCTTTGAAGTGTGTTTATGAAGCACAGTGTTTTCTTCTCTGTGGCTGTGGAGGGAAAAAAGTCGCCCCTGGCTGGCAGGAATGCTCTTGCTCCCCTCCCCAGGTTCTGTGAGGATGAGGACATGCCACTGCTGGCAGGAAGGAGTGGAGGAAGGACCACACTGAACCCCACACTGACATTTCCTTCTCTCTGTCTAATGATGAAATAGCTTGTTAGAAGCTGGTACAAAATCTCTGGCCTAGTGGCGAGCAATGGGTGATTTCTTAATATTTTCTAAAATATTCTTCTGTATATTAATCTAATCTCAATCTTCAGCTGGTTTGATCATATTCAGTACATCTGTAGGACAGGTTTTGTTCACCTGTTTTCTAGCTGGGAAATAAATGGGAAAATGGAAATCAGAGTGTGGAGCTGGGAACATCCATCTCCAGGTCAGCATCCTGGGCAGGTAGCTGAGGTTAAACACTCTGAAACTGAAAAAGGGAGGGAGAAAAGGAAAGAAAAAACAAATTCCATACCTACTTAGAAAGGCTTTTAAAATGTTGGAACAGCTGACAGAGGAAGTGGGAGTCTCAATCAGTGCTAAAGGTCTGTTTTAAAGTGGTGCATTCTGATTCAGCGAGGAAGTTTTGCAGTAGTGCCAGCTTATGTCTTCAAAATGAAAACCCAGGTGCCTGAGGTTTCTTTGAGAGCTGGAAAGTTTGATATGAAAATGAAATTCACCTGATTCCAGCAGTTCTGTTTGTTTATTTTTTGCTGCTAATGTGGTGTTTGGCTTCCATTGGTAAACATTGCTGGGGAACTACTGACCTTTGCCAAGGCACCAGCCACACGTGATAGTGGGCCCCTTTCATATCTCTCAGTGCTTCTGGGAGTATTTCTGCCTGGGTCAGACATCAGAAAATGCCACTGGTGATCCTCCCACTGATGCTCCCTGTGGAAAACTCCCAGCAGAAACACGGGGTTTATCAAAGCCAGAAAAGCTCCTGAAAGCTGCAAATCCCTAATTCCAGCAGAGATTTTGGAGAACAAAATAAAAATGACCTTGCTGTTGTAAAGCAGTGGTGGGGACTGTGCTCCCTCACCTCAGTTAAGTCACTGGGGAGATCTCCCTGGTTTTCTCCAGCTGCCTTAGACTGTGGCCCCTTGTCCTGCTGAGATAATGGAAAAGGCACAGATGCCTCAGCCACTTCCACGGACGTGCTCCAGAACCCAATAAAAAGTAAAGAAGATGGGAGAGGAGGGCGGGGAGAGGGCAGAGAAGGTGTGTTCACACAAAACTAATTCTCCTTCTCCCTTGAGTGGTGAGCCTGCTGAATTGGCTGTTGGGTTATGTAAGAGGAGTCATTGTGCTGGTGTTGAAAGGGCAGCCTTGCACCGCGGGCTGAGCACACCAATGGAATTTTAAGCAGCCAGGCTGTGCTGGTGAGGGAGGGAGCAGGGCCATGCGAAGCCATCCATCCTGCTGCCTTCCTGCTCACATCCCAGCTGAGCCTGGCCACGTGAGCAAGGTCATTCCATGCACGGATCCCTGTCAGCCCGGCCAAGGCTGCTCTGCTCCTCCTCTGCCTCCCCCTTTCCAGCCCTTCCCCTGAATCACAAACACCCCGTGCTGCTGGCACTACAGCAAAATTAACAAACAGCCCATAAATTTTACATGAGTGCCTGAGACCAGACAGAAATTAATTTGATGTTGTCTTTTGATAAAGATGTAGCCCCCTTTCTCTGACTTTAATTTGTTGGCTCCCCCCGCCACCGCCCGTCACAAACACTTTTTTTTTTTTTTCTCGAAGGTTGCAATTTGGTTCTTGTGATAATAGAAGTGCATAAATAAATAAATAACCCACTTCAAATAACCCCTGGCTTGTAAATAGGAACAGAGAGAGCACCATCCCCTGAAGAACCAAAAAAAAAAAAAAAATCAAATCAAGTCCAATCACAGTTCAGTTGCCTCTGGTTTGGATTAGCTGGGGATATTCTGTGCACAGGCTTTGGTTGTTCCCCAAAAGGCCCCGAATTTCCAGGCACAGCTTAGAGGGCACAAAGGATGAGCAAACCCAATAATCTCTGGCTTCAGAGGCAGAAGAAGCCGCACAGGAAGAGGCTCGAGGCCATCACCAGGTGGTCATTTTGAGCACAGAAATGTTACCTGGAGCTGCATTTCCTTGCTAGAGAGGCAGCAGGAGCTATTAAAATGTGCTGGCATTTCAGGGATTGGGAAGGAGGATGTGCAGAGAAGGGAGGGAATTGAGGAGTGTGATGAACCACTTTCAATACTCCAGTGGAAGCTCATGTAGGAATTTGTCCTTGAGTCTTCCCCAGTCCCTTTGGCCATTTTGTTAACAGTGTTATTGAAGCCCTTTCAAGCACTGTACAAACAACAGCTGGTACTCTGTATTTTTCCAGTAGTTATCAGTAATAAGAGCCAAGTTAAGAACATTTTTTTAATATATATTTGCAGAAGAAGCTAAAGAAAAGTGTTAAAGGACAAAATGCACTTCAAATAATTTAGAGTTTGAAATTATATTTGAAAGGGGAATAAAAGGAAAAGAAAGAATTTGAAAGAAAAGTGCAAGCCCATGTTCAATCTGGAGCACTGCATTTGCTTAAGATCTGAAGGTCTCTTCTCAAAGTTATTTAACCTCTTCACCTAGTTTTACTTTAAGCTGATTTTTAAAATGAAAATGCTGATGTGGAACAAAGAAAAGCTTAGTATAAAACACTTAGAAATCTTTTAAGAAAGTTTTGAAATGTTTAAAGATTTTCAAAATTCTTTCTGTTCTTTTGTTGTTGGTCCAAATCTCCTCACTAGATTTGATCCCAATTCACTGTGATTTTCAGTTCTTTGTCACTAAACATTTCTTTTAATATTTCTATCATATTTCAAAGGGTACCCAGCTCATGCCAAGGCCTTCCATGGCAGAGAATCCGCTCCCTCTGCTCTGTTCTGCCTCTGCTCTTCAAAATTCATCTACCTTCCCCCAGCAGATTTTCCTCTTTGCCTCACATTGATTTTACATGTCATTGATTCAGTAATTTTGCCGCTTAGTGGGTCTCATGTCTTCTGTCCTCACCCCTCTCTTTTCTTTTCTCCACAGTGCCTGGATCATCTCTTTATAGCACCAGAATTGAGTTTATAAATCCAAATTTAAGGGTTTTAGCCACAGATGGTGGCTGTGGTGATGGACTTTGCTGTCTCCAAGGATTCGTTCCAGCTTTGCCTCCTGGAATGGCTGAGGTTTCCATTCTAGAATCCCCCTACACTTCCATACCTTTCCTTTCCTCTGTAGGCAACAATATAACTGCTGAAAAGATTTTAGATATATATTTTTAGGAGCAGAGTTTAAAGGACACTTTGCAAGGCAAAAAAGATAAGAGCGTGTAACAAATGTGCGGTGTCTGAGTCTCTCTTGGAGACTTTGCTTTGATTTTTCTTCAATTGTTTTTTGTCTGAATTTTTAATATAAAGTGTTAGGCAGCTTGTCACTCTTTATGTATGGAAAACATAATACTCTTTGATGTTCTCAGTTACTGTGTCATGTTTATGTGCTCTGACAGTCTTTGAACCGTGGCTCACTGCAGACAATGGGAAGGGATCCTCAGAGGGGTTGAAGGAAAGATTTTAAAAGAGCCTTATTTCCTAATCCCAGAATGGCAGTGTGTCACCAACATCCACACTGGTGTCCAGTGCCTTCAAAACAAGGGAATATTTGACTGACTAAATTGCACAACTGAGCCCAAGGCGTGTGACATCACTCTGAGTTATGTCAGCACTTCAAGGCTTTCAGTGAACATCGGAGCTACTCAGACACTTCCAACAATTTGATGTAAGGAAAGACAAACTTCTGGAGCTTCACAAAATTTTTGTCAATTATTTAAAAAGAAAACAAAATTCAATGAGTATAAAAAGCCCTATTTCACCCAAGTGCAGATCACAATGACAGGAGCTGCTAGTAAAATAAACACATCCCTTCTGTAAGGGCTTTTGTAGGTACCCAGGAACATAAAAGTGACAGGCGGATGTTGCAAGGAAATTAGGGATGAACACATCCAGATCTATTCCTGCTGAATATTAAACACGCACCTGAGATCCCTGGTGATGATGCCCAGAAGCTGTCCCTGTTCATCCTCATCATCACAGTGACATTTAAAGGAGCCACCAGCAGCTGTGTCCTGTGGAACCCTTTGCATGGCTTCGTGTGTTATTGAAGGATCTTCAGGGCACGAGGCAAAGTGTAGCAGTTCACACTGGCCTTCCATGAAAAGCTACAGCCAAGCCTTTTGTGTAGTCATTTAAATGAGGGTTTAACTGATCTCTCTTTGCAAACCCTGTTAGGGTTTGCTTTAAAAGATGCCCAGATTCAGCTGACAGGGAATGTATGAAAACACCCATTATGAGGTTGTTTCAGTAAGGGCAGCTAACAAACTCCCACCTCTGCAGGTGTGGCTGTGCCAGGCTGGATGCCAGGGGCAGGGAGTGGCAGGAGCCATGTGGAGGAAATGGCACAGGGATGCTGGGCACACAGGGATACTGGGCACACAGGGATGCTGGGCACAGGAATGCTGGGCACAGGGATGCTGGGCACAGGAATGCTGGGCACAGGGATGCTGAGCACACAGGGATGCTGGGCACACAGGGATGCTGGGCACAGGGATGCTGGGGACATAAGGATGCTGGGCACACAGGGATGCTGGGCACACAGGGATGTTGGGCACACAGTGATGCTGGGCACAGGACTGCTGGGCACAGGGATGCTGGGCACACAGGGATGCTGGGCACACAGGGATGCTGAGCACACAGGGATGTTGGGCACACAGGGATGCTGGGCACACAGGGATGTTGGGCACACAGTGATGCTGGGCACAGGACTGCTGGGCACAGGGATGCTGGGCACACAGGGATGTTGGGCACACAGGGATGCTGGGCACACAGGGATGTTGGGCACACAGGGATGCTGGGCACCCACCCCCCTCGGCACAGGCAGCTCTGTGCTGTGCTCCCATCATGCTGACACAGAAGCCATGGGAGATTTGTCTTTTCCTTCTCCTTGTTGTGCCTTGGAGATTCTGCACACAGGGGCTCTGCCTTTCAGACCATCCCTGACCTCATGGATTTGGGAGATATGTGGGAGGTGAGTTTTGTCCTAATCCCCTGCACGGCCAGGGGTGTTGCCTTGCTCTTCATCCTCATCCTTGCCATCCCCCTAGGGGTAACCTGCTCTTCCTGCCGTGGGAAAGAGTCTCCCAGCTCCTGTTCAAAAGTCAATTTGGCAACCTGGCAGGGGGAATAAGCAGTCAAATCCATTTTCTTCTCCTTTTTCTTCTGAGCACAAAACCTAGCAGACCCCTTCAGAAAAGAGTCCCTTGTCACAGGAAAGGGTTCCTTTGTATGCGAGTTGCAGCGTCTATTTTTCAAGATAACCTTTATTTCATGTACTGAGTGTTAGCTTTGCTGGGAAAGAGAAAAGCTGAGATAACTCCTTCACCTGTGGAACATTATTACGCTTTCTGGTAAAAAAGAAGAATGAGTTGTTCTGGTGCATGATAATGGAGGTGGAACCAATCAGGCAGGAGCAGCAGCTGAATTGCACCTCACTCTCTTTCTCCCCACCTGTCTATCTTTGCAATCTCACTTTCTTTTCTCTGCCTGTCTTCCTGTCTCCAACACAGAGTGATTTTTCTCTCTCCCTTCTCTCATTACCTCCAAATTCTCTGGTTTTCTTATGCACACTATAACTTCCTCTGGGGCTCATCAGCAAATCTCCTGACCAACAGCTCTATTATTTGTGCTTTCAGTGGAGGGGGTGCCTGGAGATCTGTCCTGCTGTGCTTGGAGCTGTACCACCAAAGCACAAAGTTCTGCCTTCTGCACTGAAGAGTTTCCAAGCTAAAAATTTTGTGGTTTGCACTCGGTTGTAAATTGGCCTATGGAACATTTCTCCCCTGGGAAAAAGCTGTTCTTCTTTAGGTAATAGGTAAAATTGTGAATGCTTCATTAGAGGACTCTAATTCCAATGACATTTCAAAGGAAAAATATTGAATCAATTTGAAATCAGAATGGATTTTAAATTTTTTATTATTTCAACTTTTTCCTGCTCCATTTCCCCCTTGTTTTCCCTTCTATATTAGAATCTTAATGTTACTCTCTTACATATCCATATCCCATCCAGCACTGCAGTACTAAACTGTGTTTCAATAATATCAAAATGAAGCATTTCAGGAGGTGGTGGCATCACTTCTTGTCTTGGTTTAGAGACAAATTTTAGGAGAAAACACCCTGGGATGAGCATTTCCTCTAAAGAGAAGAGCTTCGATCAACCTGTTTGCCAATGAGAGAAATGGATACTAGTGGGTGAGAGTGAAAAAAAAACAAACAACAAACTGTTTATTAACAAAAAAAAAAAAAAAAAAAAAAAAAAAAAAAAAAAAAAAAAAAAAAAAAAAAAAAAAAAAAAAAAAGGTGCCTGCAAGGCACAGATAAGGATTGAATAAATGCTAATAAATGCTAGATATTGAAATTTCAAAACCTTAACACCCACCAGGCCTGCAGGGCCAGGGGGCAGCGTAGGTGGGAACCTTTCTGGCATGAGTATCCTCCATAGAGCAGGTGAAGCTGCTGGGTTTTGGTCTCCTTTCTTTTGCTGGCTCAACCTCCCCCTGGGTCTGGATCGTCCAGCACAGCCCCTGCAGGTTCCTGAGAGCAGAGGGGAAAAATAAGCCAAAATCCAACCTGAAACAGTTCAAGGAAAAAGAATCTAAAAATCTCTGCTGGAGTCCAGGGAAAAGGTGGGGCGAAAAAAAAA
>VWZP01002969.1:817722-829335 GCA_013396995.1 Dicaeum eximium | reverse complement strand
AAAACACCAAACCTAAACCAAAAGGTTCTTGCCTAAGCAAGCAAAAACTAATCCAACAAAAGGAATAATCTAACATCCCAGTCTGTGCCACCTGGAGCACACTGAGGTGAGAAAGGGCTTGAACCGAGCCCTGCAGGAGCCCAAACCTCCCTGCCTCACGCCCAAGTCCATCTTAAAACTACAGCAGACACTTCTGGGCATAAAGCAGATGATTAGGGAATAAAGTATCATCATAAAGTCAACCCAAAACACTTCTGAACAGAAATATTTCAAACCCCTATTTCCTGATTTGGTCCTATCTGAGACATAAACAAAAGCTTAGTTGCCAGATTTCTCTGGAGACCCAATGTCTGTTTTCTCATCAACTTTAATGATGAAGTCTAAGAAATTCTGAGTTTGATCAGATGGAACAGGGCACATTTAAACTTATCTTCTGAGCTGGATGCTGATATTGCTGTGTGACATTGATGTATGGGAGAGACTCCTGTTGTCCCTTGGAACAGCCCATCCTCCTTGTGAAAACAAGGAATCTTGCCTTCCCCTGCTCCCAGCTCATGGCTAATGCCTCTTCCAACCAATTTTTTGAGTGGAGGAACGAGTTTGGTGCCACGATTACAACAGGCAGCAAACCAGACCCCACACCAGCCCTTGGTATCCACAGTGGGATGTCACTGGACATTTTATAAGTTTCTTGGATGCAAACTTCCTGAGTTTTTTCTTCCATGGGAAAGCTCATTTTCCCTGCAGATTTCAAATCTTTGTGTGTGTGTTTCAAGGACAAAATGCATTCCTTTGCCTGTCTCCCAATATGGGAGATGTGGTTTCCTTTTCTCAACCTATGATATAAAGAATTGCCATCTCTCTGACTTTGTAAATATTTTCTGGCATTCTAGGAGTTTGGGTATGGAGCTGGAAGAAGTAAGATGCCAGCTCTGAACCTGGGCAGAAATAGCCCAAATAAATCCTTCTGAGCAATGGAGTCATTTTAATAAATAATATAAACCTTCTGATATTGGAGTCAAGAATCTTGATTAACCCTGCTGGGACTCCAACAGCAACAATTGGTGACCCCTGAGACGTGGGGCAGCAGTGGGGGGCTGTGCAGGAGGTGGAATGGGCTCCTTGTGAGAGAGAGGGCATCCCAGAAGGGATTAGGGCTTTGGATGAAAACCAGGAACAAAATGGGGGCAGTCATGTATCCTGTTGCT
This sequence comes from Dicaeum eximium, assembly GCA_013396995.1. NCBI lineage: Eukaryota > Metazoa > Chordata > Aves > Passeriformes > Dicaeidae > Dicaeum > Dicaeum eximium. Next base: position 828,127 of record VWZP01002969.1, on the reverse strand, counting down.
CTGGAGGGCTGTGGGAAGCCCAGCAGGGTTTGTGCTCCAGTGATGGCCAAGTGTGTTTGCAGAGCTGTGGTTTCACATCCAGAGGATCCTCCTGGCAGGGGAAAAGTTCTGCAGCTCATGCACCAGTGAGCTCAGCACAGACAGAGCAGCTCTGAAAGCTGCTGCACAGAGTCCATGCTGCACCATAAATTACAGGGTAGTTATTTCTTAGTTATTCAGCAGTTACAGTGTAATTAGTTCCGCTTAATGTCAGCTTTTGTCAATACGTCTTTCATTAGCCAGAAAATTAGAGCTGGGTTTTGAAGCAATGGCAATACATGACTTTCTCTGAGCTTGGGCTTGGAGAAAGGAGGAGAAGAGGTGCTGTGGGGAGGGGATGGGGCTGTCAGGTGAATTCTGGGGCTGTCAGGTGAATTCCAAGCCTTCCTCACGAGCTCTGCATTCCTACAAGCTGGCACATACTCGTGTACACAAAGCTCCCATACACAAACCTCACATCTCTTCTCCAACACACAGACACAGAACACCCATCTCTTCCCTAGGATCAATATTCCAGCCCAGACTGCAGAGAGGAATCAAACAGGTCCCTGGTGAAGTTTCCTTTGGCTGCTCAGAAACAAACAGACAAATAAACAAGGAAATAAACCCCAGGAGCTGCCTCACAATAGCATTTGTTGCCTGTGTTTTGCAGGAGAGCCTAATTAAGCAGGGTGCCTTTAGATTTTAGATTTAGATTTAGACTCCAGCTTAATTTCCAGTCTGCAGGTTCTTTATTCTTGGACATCATGGGTAGTCCTCCTTCCTTCCCTTCCTCTTTTTGTTTTTCCTTTCAAAAACGTAGCCATCGTTAGGAGATTGATTTTTCTGAGTTTTTCCATTGCTTTGAACAGTGGCAGCATTTTAGTCCCCAGTCTGAAAATGGTCTCAATCAGGGGACTTGGCTTTAGGAGAAACACAAAGAAAGATTTTCCTGTGTCCTGATTTGCTGAGAAGTGAGAAACAAGGTAAAATAAGTTTAAAGGTGCTATCCTTCCCCCTAAAACACCTCACTTTAGACCATCACCAGCCTCTGGAAGCAGTTTTAGTGTCCAAGATCCTTCTACCTGTTTTAAATTTCAAACCCACATGAAAGCACATTGCACAATCTGGCTGTGGACTGAGCTACTAATGATGGAATGATTAGGAAATTGTAAAATAAATTCTTTTAAGATTACTTTGTAAGGGTGCAAATCCAACTAATTTGCTCTTTATTTGTACTGCTTGCCCAGGTCTAGACAAATGGCTGGAAGTAGAAAGGAGTCAGCATGGGTCTGGATTTTTTTATATATAGTTTTCATAATTCCAGCCTCCAATACTCTCCTCCATATAATTTTCCTCTGTGATTATGCTGTGTTGATTTCACACAGGGCCCTGCATATGCTAAAGCTGGTCCTTGAAGAAGAATTAAGTATTCAGTTCAGGAAAAAATATTAGACAGAAAGAATATAATGGTAACGTTGGAATAAATGCATCCTCCAAAGATATAATGAAGTTCCTTCAGTTGTCTTGCACCCCTCGGTGTCCACCAGGAGACCAGGGACAATGGAGCTCCTCCTGCTATTATAAAATAAACAGTAATAACAACAACAACAATAAACATTCATCCCACAGAATTTTTCCAGATGAACATGAATTCCAAAATTAATGTGCATGGCTATTCAGTGGTTATTGCAACTTCCTCCTATTGTGAATAATAAGACCAGGGACACACGATTCAACTCAGCCGTTACAACTGAGACCAACTAAAACCTCTTCAGAGAAATCTTTAGAGATTTTANAACCATGAGCAAAAAATAGAAGATAAACTCCTCTGATAAATTATGTATTGCAAACTACTCAGGTGAGTCCATTCCACCTTGCAGAGGCTGAAATCCATACAGAGCATTCCTTCTCTCTGTGGGCAGCCTCTCCCCAAATGCACTGAAGGAAATATATGCAGAGATTTGTTTCTGCTCCTCTTGAATATTTCAGACCACATTAAGACAATTCTGCCCCACCAACCTCCCTTCCCTCAGTCACCTAGGAAAAAAAAAATGGCTCTGTGTTAATGCTTGGCTGCAGCATATCCTAAAATGTGTGGAATCAGCTGGGATTGGAAGCTGTGGTGGTTTGACTGCAGGAACATCAGCTGGAAATCAGTGAGGGGTGAGCTCTGAGTCTGTGTGGGGTAAGAGCATCCTGAGCACAGGAATGGAGCCAAAGGTCTGCTGTGGTGTCTGGCTGTGGGTTATGGCTGCTGATGTATCAGAGTGAGAGCTGAGCGTGGTCTCTTCAGCTTTAGAGTCCCCCTGTTTGACTCAGCTCAGGTCCCCCAGAGCAGCTCCCCAGGGTGGCTCGGGGTGTCCCTGTCCCACCCAGCACTGCCATGAGGCCAAGGTGCTCCCATCCCCTGCTGGAAGGGACCTGCAGGAAGGGCATGATCTCACCCAGACCTGGCCCTTCCATCCCTGTGGTGTTTGTTTGTTCCCAAGCCATTTCCCACGGTCTTTCCCTGGGTAAAAACAGAGATTTCCTGTGTGAGAGGTGGTTATTAGGGGTTATCACCATTTCTCCCTGCCCACACTGCTGCCTCTCTGGCTTCTGCCCTGGTTCCCTGGATGAAGCCTGGGGAGCAGGATTAAGGCAGTGGACAAGTTAAGAAAAGCACTTTGGAAAGTGTTAACACAGAAAGAAGAAACTGTGACAAACTCCAGGATAATTCCTGCCTCTGGGCAGAGGCTGGAAGGTCCTCAGTGATGTCAGGAGAGTTTCTAACGGCATCAAGTGTTTGTCATCCCTTTTTGTCTCCTATACAAACCCGTGCCTACTGACACTGAGCCTACATCCAAGCTCTGCTGTTCCAAATCTGGAAGGTGTTGGCTGAGGAAGGGGAGGATGTACTGAGTCATGGTGTCCATGCTGCATCCATAACTTCTGGGGCTCACTGGTGGGTACAAAAACAAGCTTCCACCCACAAAAGCCTTGTGACAGAGGCTGTGGAGTCATAGCTCAGGCCTGTCAGGGAGGCTGGTGGGGTGTGAAACACCTCACAGCCTCCCTATTCTCTGGAGCTAAAATCTGGCCCTAAGAGATTGGAGCTCAGTCTGATGGAAACAGGGATGTGTTGGTTGAATCACTGGAATGGGTCTTCAGGGTTACTCAGAAAGCTTTTTGTGCTTCTACATCCATGGCCCAGCAATTCTGTGGCTGCTGTTTCAATGAACAAGCAGTGGGTAAGTGCTTGCCCAAGTGGGAAGTCTCTGGTAACAGCAAGTCTCTACTGGGGCTGAAATTTGGGACTGGGAAATGTAGAAAAGAGCTGCTCCTCATAGTAGAGGAATAGAATTAGGGCAAGAGAAAGAGGAGATGGGGTAGAAGAGAGCAGGATGCAGTGGAGAACATCAGCAGAAAGAGGGAGTGGAGACTGTGTGCTCTTAAAGAATCAACAATACTCACAGCAAAGGGAAGCACCCAGGGGAGCGGAGCGTGAGTGTGGAGCTGGGAGAAATGTTATTGAAGAAAGATATTAAGGCGAAGCAGCTGATATTTGAAATGTTACTTGAATAGAAGTTTTAATCTGATAGGGCACAGACAGAATTAATGGGTTTTCAATGAGTTGCAAACGCTGAGGGACAGCGCTGGGAGCAAAGGGAAGGTTTGAAGTTCTGCTGCTGGAGGTCAGCACCTCATCCCCAGCACGGAGCAAGTCACCAGAGAAGGAATAAAAAAGGGATTGAGAAAGCAACTCCTGAGTGAATTCCTCAGAGATAAGGGAGAGTTTTGAAAACAACACCAAAAAAACCCTGCACCTCCCGTATCTGCTTTTATTAATTACCTGAGAGCTCAGTTTGGATGTCTGGAATGAGGGATGAGGAGGTGAGAAAAGAAAAGCAGGTGTCAGTGAGGCATCTTTCATGTCCTTCAGAAGATGGATGGGTGTGCCAGGCAGGGACCTGCATTTGTGCACAGGCAGGAGTGTGGGAGGGACTGGCTGGGCTGCCAGGAAGAGCAGTGATTTGGGGAAAAACGAGTCACAGTCCAAAGCCTGCCTGGCTGGGAAGCATCCCTGTGGTGGCCTGCATGGCTCAGTAGGCCCTCTGCAAAGCAGGAGGCCTCGTTTTTGCTATTAGAGAGCAATGGAAGGGAAAAGAGAAAAGAGAATGGAGCCAGGGAAAGGGAAGGAAGCAAAACTGTGCTCATATGACCGAGCAGGAAGATGCTTATTCAAATAAACACCAATGTCTTGGGGATGAGCAAAATTTCCTGGGCTACCTAAAGATCTTATCACGTCTGTAGCTCACCTTTTTTTTTTTCTCTTATCTGCTTTATTCTAGCTTGCTTTCCCCCTCTTTGGTTTCCCCTGTTCTATTCCTTTTATGTGATCAGAGGCTGCAGGTCTCCTGTGTTTCCCAGAATCCTGGTTAAGATCTTGTTGGCGTCTGGAAGGCAGAGAATGGCAGGGGTCAGGAAGGCAATGAAACAGCAAAGTTGAATCATTCCTGTTATTTGAGTCTTTCTGGGAAATGCAGACCACTGTGGTTTGTGTTTCTGGATTTTTTTACCCCTGAAATTTGCTTTCACCCAGGGAAATAGAGCTTGGGTCAAAACACTGCAAAGAAAGTGATCTCATTTTTTGCTTCTGTTTTTTTGGCTCAGACAGCTGGATGGAATCAGAGCCTCTAAGAAGTTCCTGGTCAACAGAGAAGCTGCAGCATGAGATCCAAGACTTGAAAATAAAAACTCAACAGGGAAAAAGGTATTTTAGAAGAGCCTAAGCAATAGGATCCTCAACTGGTATTTGGAATCAGCCCTGAGTAGAAATGCATCCAAAGCCAGGCATCCTTAGTTCTTCCTTCTCATATCAGTGCCATCACTAGTTATTTTTTATAACCAATTTGCAAAAGAAATGTCTCTCAGCAGCAGGTTGAATTCTTTATTACATCTGTTTCAGTATCAACAGTACCATCCCAAGAACCCTTCTGAGGCTGCATTTCTCCCAGTGCATTATGGAAATGCAGAGCACCTTTTAATCAGTAGGGACATCTCTGTTTGCAGACTTCAAAATTCCTTCTGTTCAAAATGCTGTGTTGCTACCTGAGTGAAACCAGAGATAGAACTCCAGGTAATATCATGATTTCAAGAATTGGCAGGTAATTAATTTCCAAAACCTGAGACTGAGTAGTGCATTTCCTTTGTGGTTTGATTTTTTTTAATCTGTTTTCTTATGGAGTGAGCTTCACACCACTCCACCCTCCTCCCCCTCCCAGTAACAAATTAAAGCCATGTATTTTTGGAAGAGGATGGTGTCAGGACTAAAATACTTTGCTGGGACACTCTGGTGGGGACCTCTTGGCTCCTCTGCAGTCTCCTGCCATGATCAGTTTTGTTTAGGATATTCTCAGCCTGTGGGTGTAGAATTAGGAAACTGAGATCCAGAGAAGCTCAGTGGAAGTTCTAGAGCATCATTCAGTGTCCTGTCTCCAGGGGCTGAAGGACTGGAGAAGGACCACAACCTCTCAGGGCTGACTTGCCCAAAGGAGACATTTCTCACATTGTCATTTTTGCCTCGGAACTGGAATCCTAAAATAACAAATAGGCAGTGGGGATGATCCAGTGATTCAGCCACCAGCATCCACAGCAGTCACCCAAGATAGCTGCTTCCTTTAACATCCATAAAAATACCAACCACTCCTTGGGAGAGCTTGGAAGCCAAAGGAATGATCTCTTTATTGAAATTAAGGTGCCATGTGAGCCCTAATTCTAATGTATCTCTGCTCCTTTGCTCCTCATGTGCACAAACCAAACTCCATTATTCCCTGCCTTCCCAAATCAGGGTAGATGTTTCTCCAAGGCAGGAATCTCACCTCTCATTTTGCCCACGTGCAGCATCAGAAGAACATTTGTGTCAGAGCTGGGCCAAGGCAGTCCCTGGGTGTCAGTGAGAGACCAATAAACTCTCATCACATTACAGCAAAACAAAGGAAAAAACCCTGCTCGAGCTTAGATGTGGGATTTAGATTTTCCTGCCCAAACAAAGTACCTGGATTTGGTGGCACAGGGCAGGGAAGAGTTCAATGTACATCATCCCATCAGGAAAAGCTTCACTCTGCTCCTCTGCAGCTTGTCCCTGTGTCAGTGAGGGATTGAGTCAAGTGATGGAGGAAGGTGCATCTGCTCTGCAGTGCAAAGAGCCAAAATTCAGGTAATAATAGTAACTCCCAGTCCTGAATCTTTTCAGAAAAGCATTTTACAAGCGGCTTTCTGGAGCAGTAAAGATTTTTCTCTTTTTCTTCTTCTTTTTTTTCCCCCTTTTTCCTTTACCACAGAGAAATCTTTAACAAATAATCATTTTACACTGTACAGTTCATCAATAAAAGCAATAACATCAGGTTATGTAATAAATTAAATATGATGTGTAGTTGAAAGTAATCGTTCTTTCAGGCATCAGCTTCTTGTCACATTAAGGGCTCTGGCAAACAGGTTTAATATTCGTGGAATGAACAGAATTATTGACAAGCACAGGAGGAACTAGACAGCAAGTGAGCATCATATTAATTTTTCAAAGCTTGATATTGCTTTTCCTGCTGACAGTGCAACAAACTTCCAGGGCTGGCTGTTGCTGAAGTGAGGTTTGGTAGTGGTGGGTTGTTTCTCCTTGGTCTTGGTTTTCTGCCATTCTGTCAAGTTGGAAGAGAGAAGGGAAGGGGGAGAAAAATTGTGGTGGCTCAGGGGTAAGCGTGGTTTTATCTTTGGGATTATTCTGCATAATTCAATACAAGGTGAACTCAGATTAACTCCAGTTCTACCTTTCACTGTATCAATGGACATCTTTCATTACTTCAAAATACAGCCCGTAATTCCTATCTCACTTCTAGAATTTAAGTACTGCTCCTTGGCCTGGAGAGTCTGGTGTATGAAATATTGGAGATCCTTTGGGACAGAGTTTCTCAGAATGGACAATTAAATCAGAGATGGAGTTACAAACAGAGGTCTGCTGGGTCACCTGAGCTTCCTGATATTCAGAACTGCTCAAGGGTTGCACAGAAATGGAAATTGAAAATCTGAACTTCCTGAGGTCCAAGTGGTTCATTGATGAGGTTGGAAATGTAGAAAGTGATGACAATTCACCTTTTTACCTAAGCATTCCCAGAGTGCTACAAAAACAGCTGAAGGGAAAAAAATAACAAGTGTGAATGGCCGCTCTGAGACATGTGTTTTGTCTGAGGCGGAGGTAAAAAATAGGCACTGACATTTCCCTTATCTCATATTTGAGCCCCAACCACCACGCCCTCCCTCTGCTTGTCTCGTGAAATTTGTCACCCAAAAAAGATTTTAAAAGGTGCTAAAAGATGTGTCTTTCTGTTGATGGTCTATGGAGAGGCAAAGGAGAAGATTTCTGTGGAGTGGTGGTCAGGGAGTGTTCAGGTCAGAGGTTTTTTATAGAAATTGTCACTGGAGATGCTCTCAAAGAGCATACAGGGGACAAATTATTCCAAAAGCAGCTCTCTGGGCTGCCTTTTCCACTGTGGATGGATGGGATGGGACTGAGCCTGTCTGCAGCATTTCTGACACAATGGATGAGACCTCATCTTATTAAATGGAATGCCAGGATCCTTGCAGGTGGCAGTTTGGGAATCCTCTCCTTCATCCGCATCAGGGTCGTCTGCACATTGTTTTTGAGCATTTTCCATAACCACGGGAACATGGGGAGGAGAAAATGGGAAGGAGGTGTGGGCAAAAGGCAGCTCTGAGGTGGTCAGTGATGCCCCAGGGACTCTGTTCAACCCTTTCTCTCCTCTCTCATCTCTGTCCAGAGCTCTGAGGATGTTTTAGAGCTGGCAAGGCAGGCATGGCTGCAGAGAGCGTGGCAAGCTTTGGAACTTGGTACCACTGTCCTTTGATTGGCCTGAAAACTGTAATTTTAGAAGGGGATGGGTTTGCAGGCCTCATCAGTTAACAGCCAGGTCAGGTTTGCTCATCACGCTGGGCTCTCATGGGCTGACCTTGGCACACGTGGCCAAATTTTCAGTGATGACCTCGTGCCTCTTCAAAAATCTATCACTGCTGAAAATCGCCCTGGCCAGAGCTTCCATTCAGCTGTGAAATGTGGCAGCTGCTTTTTGCCAAAATAGTCCAGAATGACCCCATTTCTCCACAGAAATGTCAGAGCATGAGAGAGCCAAAGGGGAGGGGGGAGAGAGCAGAGCTGTTCATCTTGATCAGACCCAGCCCCAGCCTCCCCACACATTCCCATGGGTGGAATCAAATCCAGACTCTGGAAGGAATTTTGTTTTTAATGAGTGGTGAGGGAATATGTGGGCCCCAGAAAGGTGGACAAGTGATGGATGTTGTCACCTTTAAGATCTGTCTGTGTATCCTTCTTCACTGCTCTCCTGGGATTTGTTTTAAGCATTTTTGTATCTAATTTGTACCCAAGACTGGAGAGATCACTGGGCTGACAGAGTCCAGTAAAAAAATGTAACATGAGTGGAATGGTTTCAAGAGCAATGGAAACACTTTCCTTTTTTACTTGTGAGTGAATTCTGTTTCACCCCCTCCATGCAGAAAAGAACCCAGGAGTGAGAGGTATTAAAGCACCAAAAACAAATAAAGATTTTTCTGAAGGTCCAGGAGAAAGTGGGAGAAGAACTCACAAGAGAAATGTCAGCATAGGAGCACCCTTTGGTAATGAGCTGTTTTACAAAACGTGGAAAATGGTAGAATTTCAGGCATCAGCTGTGTATTCTAATGGTGCATCAGCCACTTAAAAGACCTTGGAAAATGTTGTTAGAGGCAGGTAACAGAATAAACACAGGAGCATGGAGATATTTTTATTTGAGGCAGAACCTGGAAAGTGCTGGAGGGTTGAAAGAGGGAGCCAGGCAAGGGCTGCAGCATCCAGGGTGGGACTTTGCCACAAACAGGGCAATTCCTCAGAGCCACTGGGAAGGAAATTTCCTGCTCTTCCAGGGAGAGAAAGCAGAGGGGGAGCTGATTCAGTGCTGAACCTGCGGGGCCATCCCAGCAGGGCAAAGGCTTGTGGCTTCAAAAGAGCTCAGTACAAGGAATGGGGCTGAAAGAGTCAAAATAAGGCCTGGAGGAAGCATCTTGGTAATCCAGGCTGAAATATGCATAATGAGAATTGCAAATAAAGTATTTGAATTGCTTTGGGTGGACACCCTGGTCCAAGAAGCTCCTCTTTCCCCTCCCTGCACAAGTGCCAGTGGGACAAAGCCAAAAGATTGGATTGTCGTGAGTGAAAAGTAGAGAATTTTAAATGTTTTTATTTAGTTTGTAAAGCAAGCTATTTAAAAGCTGCTGGTTATACCTGGCTTTAAATGCTGTGTGCACTATCTAAGGATTTCACTGTCGTTTTCATGGCAGCTGAGGAAATCCTGCCACATTCCCATCACCTGTGGTGCAGAGAGAGACAGAGAAACATGCAAAGAATTCTGTGTACAGCTGCCAGGCTCTGAAGTGCATCTGACAGTCCCACTAGGTACTTAACTACCTCTAAAAAACAGAGAGCATTTAATTCCCCCAGAAGTCAGTGCAGATCAAGACCATGCACATGGGTTCCTGAATCACAGGGCATCCTCCTTATCTGAGATGTATTTGACTGCTAAAAGTATGGGAGTACTTCTCTGCACTGATTAGAATTAGGAACAGATTTGTTAAAGGAAAACAAAACAAAGTACAATCCTTAGTGTTAAATCTTGCACAAATTTTACCCTTGGGTTTCTTCCAGATTTTTATTGTTGTTAAAATAAATAATATTTGGGTTTATCCTCACACTTTGCCCATTCTATTGAACCAAGGTGCTATTTTTGAGTTAAAAGCACGCACACAAAAAAAATGCAAATCCCACATTTCAAAGGCACCTTCCACTTGGAATGGGATCTATTTTTGTCCCTGTGACTGTCTTGCACAGCTCTAATTGTCATGCCCTGCTCTGAAATCCATAGTACGCGCCTCTTGCCAGCGTATTTTTGGATTATTGCTCATTGTCATCAGCCTTTTGTGGTCCTCTTGATATGGGCCAAATTTTGATGTGAGGTGCTGAGTCACACACAATGTGGATCTTATATATGTCTCAAAAAAAATCTTCCTTTTTCTATTCCCCTGTACCTGGGCCAGCACCTGGCAGAGTCTTCCCCATTTCCCAGACAGACAAGGGAAAGAAAACCACCTGAAACACATCAAAGAGCTGAAAAGCAGCTTTTGAGCAGCTCAAAACAATTCATTTAATTATTGTTATGAAATGTCTTAGGGAGTGCCTGCTTGGCATTGTATTTTCTGTGCTCATTTGTTCTGTGACAAAATGAAAGGAAGGGAAGGAGGGAGGGAGGGAAAGAAGGAAGGAAGGAAGGAAGGAAGGAAGGAAGGA
>VWZP01002969.1:746766-817678 GCA_013396995.1 Dicaeum eximium | reverse complement strand
AGGGACGTCACTAAGGAAGGAAGGAAGGAAGGAATCTTTTGAAACCAAGGTCTCTGGGCTTGAATGTGAAATATTTAATTTTTGCCCACCAAAAAGGCAGTCATATCGGAGTGGGAATGCAATTTTTAAGAATTACCAGGAGATGATTAATTTTCTGAAGGCAAAATGCATATTAGAAACCCTTTTAGGGAGTGATAGAGAGGGAAAAGGGCACTTGATGTAATGGGGTGGAAAACCCAAATAACCCCATCTCTGCTGTAGGAATCTCTTTCCTGGAGTGCTTTCCTTACATCCCACACTGCAGCACAGCCCTTGCTCTGGCACTCCTGCAGTTTACATTGCTGTGCAGAAAAGTTTCACATCTGTGAATGGATTTTTTTTTTTCATCTCTCCTGCAGCTGAGATGATTTTGGGGATGACTTTTTTCTTCCTTCCCTTTCCATTTCTTCTCTGATCACCATTTAACATATGTCAGCACCATGTGCTATTTTTTCAGTAAGAGGGAAGTTTTTTAAACCAGGTAACACAGAAAAAAAGATGGAATATTGGAGACGGAATCCTCTACAGTCTCCACACCAGCATCCTCCTAAGGTTGTCTTCCTTTTCTTTGAATGGCCTCTGTGAATGCGAATCCCAAATTTCAAAGGCCTGAATTCTGGGATGCTGAATGCAAAGCGTCTGATATTGGCTTTGCTGCTTTTGTTCCAGCTCCTCATCAGGAAAATTTCCCTGACCTTCATGCACAGGTGCCCTGGGATAGGTAAAGCAGGCAGGGGCTCCAGTCCTGCTCTTTAATCCACAGCCAGGCTGTTCCCTGAATTCCTGCAGAACAGGCTCCAGCAGATCTGTGCTTGCTTCTGGAGCTGAGCAGCTGTTTCACAAACTGTTGGGTTATTGGAGTTTTGTGGCCATAATCACTTGGCTCTCTCAGTGCTGTCACCTGCAGATGAAAATGAAAAGCTTTGAAAATCAGGTGACAGCAAACCCAGCGTGCCCAGGGATGTGTGTGAGCACAGAGCAGAGCAGGCTGCTGCAGGAAGTTGTTACACACCCCTGAAATGGAGGGCTTGACACTGGAGCGTGTGTCTGGGAGAGAAGTGAAGAAACACAGCCAAATGTTCTGTTTTCTGTGATGGAGACCAAATCCCTTTGAAAGTGGAGATGTAATTGTTCAGTGGCCAGGGCTGCTGGAACATTGTGTCTGTCTGTGCACAGTGCCACCACACCAAGGTCTTGGAACCACAGAATCCTGGAAATGGTTGGAAGGGACATTTAAAGGTCATCCAGTCCCAGACACCTCCCACTATCCCAGGCTGCTCCTGTGAGAAACGCTTCTCACTTTTAAAATTTTAAAAGGTTTATTAAAAACCTTATCAAAAATTACAACAGAAGACTGAATAGAGAAAATAAAACTGTATGGGGAGCAGGGTATTCCCCACCACGTGCTCAACCTCAAAATGGATGTTCCAGCTTTTAACCCTTTGGCCCCTCCCAAAGTTCCGTCCCCATCTCCTTCACTGTCCAGTGGTGGGGATCACTTCCTGCCATCCTGATTGGAGGCCAGCTGTTGCCATAGTAACGAGCCAACCCTCCCAAATGCCCCAAACTGCTCCGGCCATCCCATGGGAGCAATGCAAAGGAGGGAAATATAACTATAAAACCTCTTGTAGCATATACGTAATATTTACCCTCTCATTGTGAGAGTCAACCATTCAATCCTCATTTATCACACTCCAAGCCCTGTCCAGCCTGGCCTTGGACACTTCTGGGGATCCAGGGGCAGCCACAGCTGCTCTGGGCACCCTGTGCCAGGGCCTCCCCTCCCTCATTGTAAAAATCTTCTCTGGGCTAAAGAGCAGCAATTTGCCCTCAGTTCTCAGCCTGGTCATGCAGGGGGTCTGTGGAAGAGGGAGTTGTTATTGTGGATAGAAGAAATCACATTTACAAGGAAAACCCTTACAGCTGTGGTAAGGGATGAATTTGTGAAAATATTCCCAGCTACAGTCACAGCAGTGCTTGCAAGTCACAGCTCTTGGATGGCTCCTGGTGTTATCAGAGACCCCAGCACTTGGTGTTATCAGAGATCCCCTGGTAGTTTCCTCCTAGGAAGTGTTGTCTAATGATGATTTGCTGCCTGCTACCTCTGAAGGTAATTCCTGCCCCCTTTCCCCAGATCCATGTTTCCTTCATGTGCAGCTGCAGCAGATTGTGCAGACAGTGCTGACCTCGGGCTTGACACGGGTGTCAGACTTTTTATGTCATTTTTATTAATGTCATTTATGTCATTTTACTTCATACCTATAGCAGAACTGCTCTTGGTTTCCATCACAGGACAGGAGAAGAAGGGACAGTCACAGGAGAGCTGTCCAGGGGCACACAGGTGAGGGTCAATCCCATATTTCCATCCAGCTGAGAATCTGTGTCTTTGGCTGGATCAATGACTGGAATGGAAGTAATCTTGATTTACCCAGGAGATGGAAGGGGTAAAATTGAGCACAACAAGCTGAATCCTAGAATAGAAAAAGGCCACTGGAAAGGGAAAGAGAGTGCAAGGAGGAAAAGCTAACACCTCGGCCTCTGTGATTCTGTCTTTGCAGGTCCCTCAAGCAATATAACCATAAACAGTCTCTTCAAGAAATGTGAATACCGTGCTCTTTTCTGACAGTTTTTCCCCCCCCCGATTTTCTCCTGTCTTTACAAGTAGCTGAGGAAGAGAAATATTTAATGACAGGTTTTGATATTTTAATGTAGGCTCTTGGTTAAAACACCACAAATGTCTCTGTGAAAGGGCAGCAATAGAATTACAAAGGAAGCTGTTGCAGCAAGTGAGAAGTTTGTTGGAAAGGGGAAGGAAGTGGAAAGAGGCAAAGCTGCAGAATTCATGGAGTGTCCTTAGGTGAAAATCACCACTGACTCATTTCAGGAGCACCTTTCCAGAGATTACTGGGGAGGAAAAAACAGGCCAGTTTGGTGTTTCAGCCTTCACTTTTCTGTAAGAGTAGAGCAGTTCCTTCCTCCATGATTTGGCTGGGCTGTGTTCCTCTGACAGGATCCCTTTCCATGGGGAAATTCCTGCTGATGTCCAACCCAAACCTCCCCTGGCCCAGCCTGAGGCCATTCCCTCTCCTCCTGTCCCTGTTCCCTGGGAGCAGAGCCCGACCCCCCCGTCTGTCCCCTCCTGGCAGGAGTTGTGCAGAGCCACAAGGGCCCCCCTGAGCCTCCTTTTCTCCAGGCTGAGCCCCCTCCCAGCTCCCTCAGTTTCTCCTGGTGCTCCAGCCCCTTCCCCAGCTCTGTTCCCTTCCCTGGACACGCTCCAGCCCCTCAAGGTCCTTCTTGTCCTGAGGGGCACAGAGCTGGACACTGCACTCGAGGTGTGGCCCCACCAGTGCCCAGCACAGAGGCAAAAGGTAAGATGAGAAGTCCTCAATGTGTCATTGTCACAAAGGCCACGTTCTCACTCATCCTGATCTACATTTGAGGTTGTTCCCTCGCCCAGGTGAGGGAGTTGTGCCCTGCGCCCAGTGTGTGGTATCAGTGGCACCTGTCATGGACATTTTATAAATTTCTTAGATGTAAACTTGCTGAGTTTTTTCCTTCCATGGGAAAACTCACTTCTAAGCTGATTTCTATAAAAACAAATCTTTGTGTGAGTGGTTTCAAGGACATTGCTGTCTGGGCTGTTCTGTCTCCCACAGAGGAGATGAGAACTGTCTCTCTTTCTTAACCTATGAGGTGAACAATTCTTATCTTGGAATTCTAAGCATTCCAAGAGTCTTGAACTGACCATGGAGAAGAAAGCATGTTAGCTCTGAACATGGTCAACTATAGCCCATAAGCCTTCTGAACAATGGAGTAATTTTAATAAATAATAGAAGCCTTCTGATATTGGAGTCAAAGAGTCCTGATTCATCACCCTACTCAAGAAGCAATCACAACAGGCACCCACAGGAAGGGAACACACCAAAATCACATCCTTGAACCACTGTGAAGCTCGTGCCATCCTGTGTGTCCTCACACACACACAGACTGCCACAAACAGCCCACAGTGCTGGGGCTGGGCCCAGGCTGCTGCCCTGGGCAGCATCCATCCTTCAGTCAGGGATGCAGCACAGAGTGTCAGCCTGGTGCTTCTGAGACAGGGCTGGAGCCCAGAAATCGTGGCACTGAGTGCTCTCTGTGCAGACACAGCCTGGGACTGAAATCTTGGCCTGGCAGCTGCAGTGAATAGTTTATCCTGCCCTCCCTCCCCTCCCTGTCGGATCTCAGCAGCAGTCTCCAGCCAACATAATTCTTTGTGAGTTACTTTCGTTAGCAAAACCTTTCACCCTATGAAGATGTTCTACTTAATTAGTAAAAGTTCAATTTTTTTTGTCACCGACAGAGCTTCATACATCAACATGTCTGGAGAGTCATTAGCTGGAAAATTAATCAGGGTGGGTAACAGCTGAATAGAGTCAGAGCCCTTTATGTTCCTTCCCACATCTCTGCCTCTAACTTGAGAACTTTTTTGCAAAAGGGGTATCCAAAAACCATCTCCAAATATTCAAGAGGTCCATTCCTAGGGAGGAATGGATCAAGGGTGTCCCTGAGCCTGAAGGAAAGGACGAGAAACCAGAATCAGCTTTGATCCACCCTGGTCAGGATGAGGAACTCCAGCTGAGGACTCTGCAATGATGATGGAAGGCTGAGGTTTTCCTTCCACCTTTGAGAATACATCAAACCAAGGTGCTTTTGCTGCCACGCACTGCCCTGTAAATCCATTCTGCAGGATTGCTGCCAGCAGAGTTTGCTACAACCCATCATGGCTCAGCCTTGGGTTCCTTCCCCATTGTGCATTTATTTTTGCTTAGGAGAACTCTGCTTGAGGTGTCTGCTGCAATTTCCTACAATATCACCTTTTTCCAAGTGGGCTGACAGCCACAAGGAGTCCAAATAACCAATGGCTCAGCATAGATTTGCATGTCAGCTGCTTCTTGGTTTTTGTTTTTTGTTTTTCATCTTTTTACCAGTTTATTCCCTGGCTATGGAGCCTGGGCTTTTCTTCTGGCAGCTGGAGCCCATCCATTACTGCATGCAGCTGGGGAATGTTGCATCAAGTTGTGCCGAGGGTGTTGGATGCTTTGCAGGAATCTTGGGATGGGTATATTGATCTAAGAGACTCTAAGAATAATAAAATCTGATGTTGTTCCTATCTCCTGAGCACAGGACACTGTACATATGTCAGTCTCACATCACTTTTTCCTGCTCTGACACTTCTTAAAATTAACAGGGAAGTGTTGGCAGCAAGTTGTGGTGAAAAATACTGATATCCTTTATTTACTTTATGTTGCTACTAATTATTTTTATTATATTATTATTATTATTATTATTATTATTATTATTATTATTATTATTATTATTATTATTATTATTATTATTATTATTATTATTATTATTATTATTATTATTATTATTATTATTATTATTATTATTATTATTATTATTATTATTATTATTATTATTATTATTATTATTATTATTATTATTATTATTATTATTATTATTATTATTATTATTATTATTATTATTATTATTATTATTATTATTATTATTATTATTATTATTATTATTATTATTATTATTATTATTATTATTATTATTATTATTATTATTATTATTATTATTATTATTATTATTATTATTATTATTATTATTATTATTATTATTATTATTATTATTATTATTATTATTATTATTATTATTATTATTATTATTATTATTATTATTATTATTATTATTATTATTATTATTATTATTATTATTATTATTATTATTATTATTATTATTATTATTATTATTATTATTATTATTATTATTATTATTATTATTATTATTATTATTATTATTATTATTATTATTATTATTATTATTATTATTATTATTATTATTGTTGTTGTTGTTGTTGTTGTTGTTGTTGTTGTTGTTGTTGTTGTTGTTGTTGTTGTTGTTGTTAGGAGAGGGAGCATAGTAGCTGTCTTTACAGTTTGATTGGTAGCAAAGAGACATAATTATGGACAATTCAAGTGGCTACAATTTTGCTTAAAACTTTGCATAACTGATCGCCAGACCTCATTAAAATTGAACTCCTCATGTTACATTTAATTTTCCTAGAGAACAAGACCAGACAGCGGGGGAGGAAGGAAATATTTTGCCTGCACAAAAATATATCTTCCCACTTTGTGGTTTCCCTCCTCAGAAAGCGTCTGAGGGGGGAAATTACAAAAAGTCCTGGGAATGACCTCTGGGCTCTGCTCTGCCTCCAGGACTTGCCAGTTCTTTGTTGCCTCTGCTGATGCTCAGAACAAAACTGTGGCCTTCTGGAACTTTCCGTGACTAACAAGTGGCTCAGGGCCGCCAGCTCTGTGCTCACACTCCTGTCGAGTGTGGTTAACGGAGCGTCTTCCCAAATGGGAAGTGATTTCCCTGCCACATCCCTGCTGGGGACGAGTCACACCCCGACGGAGCCGCGAGCACCAAGGCCGCGTCCCCAGGAATGAGGAGTGCGTGTCTGGGCAAAAAGTTCTGTCCTTGGTGTCTGATTGATTC
The DNA here is from genome assembly GCA_013396995.1 of Dicaeum eximium. Classification (NCBI taxonomy): domain Eukaryota; kingdom Metazoa; phylum Chordata; class Aves; order Passeriformes; family Dicaeidae; genus Dicaeum; species Dicaeum eximium. Next base: position 811,093 of record VWZP01002969.1, on the reverse strand, counting down.
ATAAAGCTTGTTTGCAGTGTGTTTGTGAAGGGATAAAGGAGGAAAGAACAGAGCTCGTGCCTCAAAGCTCCTTCATTCCTTCCAGTGGGGCATCCTTGAGGAGCAGGGTCTCTGCAAAGCTGCTCTTGTGCTTTCCTGGGCAAAACAAGGGGGTAAAACAAATATTAAGTATTCACCCAAAGCAACAGAGATTATTTATTTCCCTGCCTCCTCAGTCATTCCTTCTGAAAACAGAAGGGAAGTGGAATTTCTCTTCGGCTCAGGTGAAAATTTTTGTTTTCCATTAAGCATAAAGTTCTTTTCATCCTTGGGAATCCTTAAGCTCAAGACAAATACAATTTGGATAACAGAAAAACCCTGTTTTCTTTTCAAGAGACTCTTCATTTCTAAAATGCCAGAGTGGGATATTATCTGTCTTATTTGCTCTTGTTTCCAGATTAGCTATTTGAGGGAGTCAAAACAAATTTGTGAAAATCTTCCTACACCCTGAAATTACTTTTACAGCAAACAAAGAATTGACCTCTAACATTATACCCAGCTATAGTTACAAAGACTTGTTTCAGGCTTTTCCTGAGCACGTTTCCCTCTTCAGCTTTTAATAGCAAGCACAGAAAATTCCGTTTCCAAATGATGTGGACTTTCAGGCCACACATGGTCTGTAGTGTGGGAGAGCTGTTGGAATGCCGGTAATCTCACATATACAGGCAGAAAATGCCCCAATCCCCCACCGCGATCCCATCTTTAAAGCACTTAACCATGGACCATTAGAACTTTAAATGTGGTGCAGATCATCGGGGCTGATTTAGGCAGAAGAATGAAATGGTATTGATTCAGGATTATGGCCAGATAAAGACACCATCATGCTGTTTGTTTTGTGCTTGATGTTCATTAAATGAGCTAATTTATGGATAGGATTAGTGTGATGTATAGAACAGAGGCCTGGGATGGAAAGCAGTGCCCTGAACTGCATGAACTGGAGACTGGATTAGGATTCAGAGGAAGAAAATAAAAGGAAATATAGGCACCCTATGTACATTGGCCCGAATTCAACTGTAGTGAGGGAAAGGTGGATTCTAATGAGCATAAATACACAACCTCAAGCTGCCAGTTTGAGATCAGAGAGATCAGGAGAGGGTTCAGGTACAGAGCTCTTCCTGCATTCCCCCTGCACCCATAAATTGCTTCCCCCTGCACCATAAATTAGCCCCAAATATCCCCAGCGTTCCTGTTTCTCTCTGCTAAAACATCAACTACAACGGCTTTCCCCCAAAGGTGCCCTGTTGCCATTTGGCACTTGGGGTAGTCACTAATTTTCTCCCCTCTCCTGTGAACCCAAATTTCACAAGTGATTTGATATTTACCTGGGGAGCCGATGAGAACATTTTTAAAATTACTATATNTATAAGTAACCACAAGACACAATAAATTGATTTCCTTATTCTCTTCCCTTCTCCCACACTGGCAGCTAGCAGCACTCCTGAGCAGGGGAACCCTGCAGTGCTGCTGTGGGTAGATCTTGACAGCCTAAGAGACAGTGGTCCCTGAGGGCTGAAAAGCCAGCCTGTGCCTCAGGAGACACAATTCCAGCCCCACTTGTGGTGGCAGTCTCTGCTGATCCTGCCCTTCCTTTTCCCATCTCACCTGTTCTGTGCTGAGTAACCTTTTTAAGACAGGGACTATCTCTTAGGTCACAGTGCTAAGGACCAAGCAGCCTTGATCTCATCAGAGGTATAAAGTGCTGGGATAACACCTGTGAAAAAGGAAAGGCTCTCCATCTCCCTTCCTTTTGTCTGAAGCTGAGAGAGGAGTAAGCTGGTGTCCTCAAGAGGCTTGGAAAACAAATCACTTTTGTGTTTGTTAAGTGCTGAACTTCACACACTACAAGACAGGCAGGCAACTTGCTCTGCTAATTAAGAGACAGGGTAGGAAGCAAAATGGGTGAAATTTCCACCGGAAGACTGGAATAACTCACTAGTTATTAAACTCTGTTAAGCCAAAGAAATGCCAGCAGAGTCCCCTTTTCCTCCATCTCACAGCCCAGCATCGTGCAGACACCACAGAGAGGGGAATCAGGTTTTCCCAAGTGTTTTACATCTTCACTGCAGCATCTGCCCCAGGCACAGAGCACCCAGGCAATTTGATCCAATTTGTTAGCAAGAGATATCAGACTTCTCCACAGTGCCTTTAGTCTCCAAGCTCCAGGACGAAAAACCTCTGAGTGCAATTCTGGAGCATAAATGGCTCCAAGGCACCCAGGTTAGATGAATGTGCTTTAAAGCATCTGTTAACTCTGTACTTCTTTCCAGCTGCAAAAATTACTTCATGTGCTGTCTGCAATCCCCATTTATGGGGCTTCAGTACTTTGGTGGATGGATGGGTGGAAGGAAGGAAGCCTGGAGCATGCAGAGGGGAAGGTACTGCAGAGCACTGTGCACAGCACATTTTGTAGTGAGAAGAATGACAGACTTGTCTTTACAAACAAGCCGTGGGTCTGCTGGTAGACAGAACTAGCACTGAGAGATAAAAGAAACAATAGGAAGGATTCCACTGATTGATGAATGGGAAAAAATATTTGTCTTTACAAACAAACTGTAGGTTTGCTGATCAATTAAACTGGATGTTGGAAGATGAAAGGAACAATGGGGAAAAACTCTAAAAATTCCATGAGAATTAAAAATCAAAAAGTGGGATTATACATTACAGGGGATCAGGTGTTCTGGGCAGTCTGTACCTCTCAAGTACCTCAGCCAATGGGGAAAGAGAGAAGGGAAATGGGGCTGGTAATTGGGATAAAAAGGAGGTTGTGTCCTCCAAAAATTTGAGAGACCCCAGGGGAATGCCCCATGGCCTCTCCCTTTATTCGAATAAAGTAAAAGGGACTCCTCTGTCTCCTTTTTGGACATAAACCTCTGATATTTGTGGATTAATTTTCCTGACAGTAGGAATCACTTGATTTCTTCTCATCCTCCTCCCTACAGGGTGATATCTGTGCAGGAGTCTGGGCCTGTGCTTTCCAAAGCATCACTCACCCCCTGCTTGTTCACACAGCCTGGAAGGATTTGCTTCTGCTGCACTGGCCACAGAAGGCTTTGCAAACTCACATTTGCCTGGTGGGCTCCTATCCCACCTTTGGTTTTCCAACTGGCTCTGCCTGTTTGGTGGTGGGAGGACGCCCAGGGAGCAGGGGAGCCCAGCTGGCCAGCAGCTTTCCATCTGAGTGCCACAGAGAGGCACGGAGGGGAGAGGGATGTTGCTGGTGACGTGGAGCTGTAACCCTTGAGGGGTGAACGTGGCATGTGCAGCCCACAGGGAGATGTGAGGAAGCAAATCCATGATCCCAGGGCGATCTGCTGGCCCAGCTCTCCTCTCCCTTCCCTTCCCTTCCCATTTCCCTTCCCTTCCCATTTCCCTGCCTCCCACCCACCAAGGCTCAGTGGGCACTCACCCCTTCCTGCTACAACTATCTTCAATTCTCATCTGTTCCTGGTTCCCCACCCCACTAAAAATACTTCAAAAGGGTCAGCTGCTCTTTTTTTCTTTCCTACTGCCACTCCTTTTTCCATTCCTCCTCATCACGCAAAACCAGAAGTAAATACATGAACCCCAACTTAATTTTGTAAAATTTTACACGCACAAGTGAGCAGCACAAAGGAGCCATGAACATAATCAGCAACAAGCACTAATTCCAGCAATCTTTCCCAGGGCCCTTCATGGCACGTGGTGTTGGAACAGCCACTGTGAAACAGTGCTCCAGAATGGAGTTTCTCCATCTCTCCCTCCTACCATCCTCCTCTAAACCCTGGCCACGCTCCTTCCATGGCTCTCCCTGGCATCCCAGGGCTGTTTCCCTCTTCCTGCCTCCCCTCTGCACCCTCAGCTGCCCAGGATGCTGGGGATGGCAGGGACACCTCCTGCCAGCTGGAGGGAGAGGTGAGGGCTGACCTGCTGCCATCGGAGATGGCAGGAGATGATTCCTGGTGGAGGCTGCACTGCCTCGTTCAGGGCTTTGTGATTTGAGACAGAACCCAAATAATTTCCAATTAGGAGATTGCAGTGGCAGCTGCTCTGAGCAGGGCCTTCTCTCACAGCTGAGAACCTGCTCCACGTTCAGCTGGGCTGGGGTACCTGCGTTTCCAGCACGGAGAGCTCAGCCTGGCCTTTATTATAACATCTTTTCCTTCCACCTCTTGTTAAGCCATTCCTCTCTCCCACACACCACCACTTCTCACGAGGAATTTGGATGTTGAAACGTCCTTATCTCTCCCTCACCAAAATCCATCCATTTTCTCCTTTCTATATGCAGAATTTAATTTTCCTGTTGTGCTGTCCAGCTCTCTCTCTTCACAGTTCCTCCATTACTTCTGCCTGCCCTGAGATGTATGGGCCTTGTCAGGCAGTTTGGGCCTGACCCAGGCAGCCAAAATCAGAAGAAAACCTGGTTTTATTTTGCCTGGGGAGAATTCATCACAGAAAGTGTCTCATTTAGGGAAATTAAGGATGAAGGAAAGGGAGAGCTGGAAATTTATTCTGGTTTGGTGTTAAAAATATATCTATATACTGCTGTGTTAAAGGCTGATATTTTCTTTCCACTTTTCTTTCACTCTTGTTCGACCCTATCACACAGTCCAGAGGCAGAATTCAGGAGAAAGGGGCATTGGACACTTTGCTGGGTGGAAAATTCTGCCTGTGGTAGGGAGTGAGAAGGATAAGGCGCTGTTGAACAAGAAGTCACGTCTCTCTCCATTCTGTGCCATAACTACTCATCAGAGGCAAATCTAATCCTAAAAATACAAACTAGACAAATCCTTTGGAAGGAGGAAGGGGAATATGTGGGTGCTGGCTTTAGTTATGATTCAGTTAAATCTTGGTTTGTTTGGAGACCGAGCCTCTTGAATCACAGCAGGGCTGAGCAAACCCAGAGCGAACCTTGAGTGGCGCAGAGTCCTGGAGAGCTCCTCCAGCACTGCTGCCTGCCCTCCCCAAGCACAGGGACATGGGTTTTCCTGGTCTCCCTTTTCTATCTCCCAGTCCCAAATGCAGTGAAAAGTTCCTGGTATCCTCAGGGAAGATTTCCAGGTGTTTTCTCTTACAGGGGAAGGCGTCACTTGGCTGCCCCACACCCATCCCACGTTTGGGCACCTGAGAGCTGTAGAGCAGATCTGGGGGAGCTGTGGGGCAGCTCTGAAATCTGGATTCCTTCCTCTGCTATAGAAACCCCACATCTGGAAGGAACCCAGCATCTCTGTCAAGAAACTCCTGGCATAGGGGGACACCACCCGTGCTGAGAAGGTGACACCAAGGGGAGGCCAGGTCCCACCTTGACACAGGTGATGCAAACAGCAGTGCTGGGCTGGGAACAAACCCCTGCTGGTGTCAGATCCACTGGTACCTACAAGAATTTTGACAGCAGCTTTTGGCACATGATCCCTTCATGGCTGTGCTCTTAATAGCACTCTTCATTTTCCCTGGGATCCAAGAGGGAAGATTTTAGTCCAGGAGATTTTTCAGTGGTATTGGGATGAGTGTTGTCTGTTAATTCATGTGGAGCTCTTAGGTGCTACAGAAGATAAGAGCCTTGTAAATACAGATAAATAGATCAGATTAGACCTTGACAGTGGTTCATGCAAAAGGCATTTTTATGTGCAAAAAATAATAACATTGTAGAGAAATAGCTGTTATTTGAAACCTTGGGCTAGAGCTTCCATAATTGATATTGTTGGAGGAAAGATGAAGCTAATGGAGAAGAGCTGCTGTGATTGCCCTCTTGTCATTGACTAATTCTTCCAGCAACCAAAGTGACATTACCCAGCTCCCATTTAGACCTCCAAGCAAGTGGTCACATTTTTCAAGAGAGCACAGTTCAATGAGCACTGAATCCCTTCACAACTCTCCTTGCCAGTGCTGTAATTGCAGGGATGAGGGAAGGGGGGTGATTTTGAAAATCTGCCCTCTCCTTTACATCCTGACTGCTTGGAAATCTCAACCACAGAGTGGCTCAGAGAGAGGCACGAAAATGTCACCGCCCAAGAATCTGGATGTATCCAGGTCCTTGAGGATGGAAATCTCATCCTCAGCAATTTCAAAGGCAGGGCAAGGAGAAGATCCTGGGTTCCTGTGATTATCAGCTCAGCAAGGGTTGACCAAAACTTGAGTTTAACCCATTCAGGCCCAAGCTCCCAGCACATGGGAGGTTTCTCCAGTGGTGTAGGTTCACACCTTTCACACCTTTCTTTCCTACAAATGAAGCAAAACCCTGGATTTCAATTTATCCATGCAAAAATAAAAACTAGAAAGGCAGAAATAAACACCTGAGTGATCCTGGGAGTCCTGAAACAAACAGCAGTTTTGTTCCTCTGACAAGTTACAATGAAGTACCAGCATTGCTCCCTCAGCCCCATCACATTAGGTACAAAACACAAGTGCTTAAAAGCCAGGGGATAAATAATTAACAGCATCATACATCTTTTATTCCCTACATAAAGCATATAAAGGGTGAAATCCTGACCCATCCAAAGGCAACATCAAAGTTCTTCTTGACTTTAGACGAACTTGTGTTTCACCTAAATTGTTTTGTCAAGCACAGTGAAAGGTGTTGTAAGATTCCTCCACAATCTTAATTCTGACCCAAGAGAGATCATTTTCTATCATCACTTCTTGAATTTAAACACAAAACAAACCCTTTTTAAAAAATGTGAAACACGCCTTCCAAATGAATGTTGATTTGAAGACAAACAATATTATGGAAATCCTTTTTGTTTTTAGTATAAAAACGGGCACATATTCACTTATTGAAAATTCAGTGTCACTTAACAGTAATGGTAATTAGAAATACTTCAACTAACTAATGGTATTTGCCACCTATTAAAAGAAATAAAGAATATTTCTTTTAATATTCTTTAAAAGAAAATGTTTGTACACCAAATGAAATGAAATAAAATGCCACATAAAAGAGGAAAAACAGAAAAGGAAACAATTCACAGGTTAAGCATGAGGTTGTTTCGTCAAAATAAAAAGTGCACTTCTTTGTACTCTGCTTAAAAGCATATATTTATTATGTGGGCAATATAGGGTTTCAGGAGTCCTTAATCATTCATTTCCCTGTTTTTAAGTGTGAGGGCTTTGCAAATGATGTGATAAGTAAGTACATTGTTGTCACTTAGCAACCTTAACTGGTCTCTGAAATGAGTTGTTTGTTTCTATAATAAATGAGACACTCGGATACCATGGAGATGAGCAGAGACCTTGTCTGCTTTGCCAGAGCCCATCCTGGAAAACGGGATATTGCTTGGAGGGATGAGTTCCTCACAGAGAGGAGCAGCTCTTCATTCCTGTCCACGGCACAGAAACATGGGCACTGGCTGTGGTTGTGCTGCTCTGAGAACAAGACTCATCCTCCTTTTGGGCAGAAAACCTGGAATTTTGGCCTTAGCCACGGTGAGCTCCCCAGTGCCCAGGACATGGAGGGTTTGCAGCCAGCTCTCAAATGCTTTTATTGTCATCATCAGACTTCTGTGAGAAACTTTACTCTCCACACTAAGCTCCACGCTTGGAAAACAGCACCTTTTCACTTCCAGGCAGCCCTGCTAGATCCACACTGGGCTTCTTCTTGGCCCCTAATTGCTCCTTTCTGCCCCTCTTGTGCTGTAACACAGCTCTGGGGCCAGTTCAAGCAGCTGGAGGAAGATTGCTGGCCTCTGGGAAGTCTGTGAGAAAGAACCTCCACTGTGGTTCCTGCAGATGGGCACTGATGCCACACCTCGAGGGCTGTGTCTGGGGGAAAAAGGAGAAAAGATAAATAGCATGGCTGAGGTAGAATTCCTTCCCTCAAATCTGAGCTTCTGGTTTCTGGGAATAAATAAAGCACAAGGGTTAATAACAAATGTCAAAACAGATTTCAGACAAATCTGTTCTCTTTTAAAACTATATTTAGTTGTACAAGACTCCAGTAAATCCCTGGACACTGTTGATCTGTTAGAGCTCACCTGATTTTTCCAAATCATCTCCTCCCTCACTCCTTTCCTGTATTTCCTGACTTTCGCACAATCTGCTCGTGCGGCTGTAACAGCTTCTTGAGTTTAAATTAATCTTTTAAAGAAGGATGAACCACACAAACTTTTCTTTTGGTTTTAGAAATCACATCCATATTCATAATCCTCTAATCACGTTTGATAAATCAGAATTCATTGTGGAAAACACGCTAACCCTTCACGTTGCTTCACTTTTTAATCTCGCAGGGGAAGCAATCATCGCTGCCAGGGGGCTGGGCTGGGCTGTCTCGGTTGTCTGCTGGAGTCAGCTTCCTTGTTTGTACAATGCAGCTCCTGCTCCTGGATCTAAGCTATCATCTAAAAACTTAATTAAGTCTTCAGCACTTCGCTAGCAAGAGGAATCTTCACAGTGTGAATCAAACAGCATCTTCTCAGCGACGCTGGCCTGAGCCTGAGCTCAGCTGCGAGAGCGGCTCAGAGCTTTCTTCTCATTCCGGCGGTGTAAGCACACTGAAACCTTGAGATGCTTGGCTGCCAGGTCAGCCATGGGAAGAATTGCACCTGCAGTCAAAGAATAAACAGAGAGGTGTTTGCAGGGATCAGCAGGGTCTGTTATTATGCAGTGGCTGCTTTAACCAGGTGCAGTGTGTGGATAAGGCCGAGGAGGTGGCGTTTCTGCCCCTCACATCATTTGGACAGGAATGTGCATGTTTGTGTGTTTTCTAACCGTTTGCAAAATGGCATTTTTTGGCAACACCTAGAGAAGTGGTAGATCAGCTACATCACCTTGTTTTTCTACCCCTGCCAGTCCATTAATCCTGATCTTTTCTTTAGAGGAGGAGTCTTCACGTGAGTCCAGTTCCTCTGATCTATTCCGTCTGCTTCTCCTGCTGCCAGCTCCAAGATAATCCCTTCTTCCCCACAGGCTGAGGCAGGAGACAAGCAGCCCACAGTGGGGGAAGGACAGTGACAAAGTGAAGTGCTCTGGGCCACCAGCCTCTTTCTGGGGATGATGTCAAGGTTCTGGCTCTGCTCCACACACTGGAGTTGCTCTGCTTCACCACAGTCCCGAGTTTTGGGCTCCCCTGCCTTCCCAAAGAAATATAGGTTTTATTTGCTGAAGCAGATTCTAAGCCTGCCACACTTAATAATTCAGTGGTGAACTTTCGAGCTGTGTGCAAGTTGAAAAATAACTTGCTTTAGTAAGTACAAAATCTCCATTTCTGCTGCCTTTGCTTCTCCTTCCCTCCTCCTCTTGCCCGTGGCCCCAGCAGCCCCTGCAATCCAAACACTCCCCATTATTACATTTTGGAGCAAAAAGGAAAGGCAGGACGGGGAGAAGAAATTAATTTCCTCTCTGTGGGATGTTTATTGTTTTTCCTGCTCTCAGCCATCCAAGGTCTCTGTCTTTTTACGTGATATTTTATAATGGGAGCAGTCCTTGTGGGTACCAATGAGTTCATCTGCAGAGAACGTGGAGCCTGGAGATTTAAATTTATACCTCCCTGCCACGGCTGTAATTGGGACTCCCGGGAGAGGAAACCCTGACAAGTGACACAAATAACCCCTGCCAGACCCCTCTCAAGTCCTGTAGCAGCAGGAACCCCAGGAGGACTTCCATGATCAAATTACCCTCAAACAAATGCTCCAGTCTCCAGTAACCAAGGATGTCACTGGTGAAGGTCAACAAGGTGTGTGTGTAACTCAATTATTGGGTTTAGTTCCCATTGCCTGCTCCCAGTCAAAGACCAGGAGCTGCAACACTGGCAAAACACAACCAGAAGAAGCTGCAAAACTAATTAAAACTCGTTACTCCAATTGTCTAGGAATACATTTATTTAGGCCTTCCCTACCCCTCCAGCTGTGCAGGCATAATTACACCAGCACTGTTTCCCTGAATATAAATGAACAAAATAAAGTACACACGTTTTCTCTCCTGTGAATTGAAATTTGGCAATGTCTGTGATATTCATTTGGGGAGCTGATAAAAACATTTTGAAGATGTCAGCATCTCAGTGGAAAAGAGGAGGTTAAGGAAGATTGATAGGCAGATAGATATGGATATGCAGATATATCCTAGATATAGATGTATAAAAATGATTTACTGTTTGCTTCTTTTCTCCCACCCTTTTGCAGTAAGCTTTTTAGGGAAACTACGTATTGTATAAATAGATGTAATTTCCATGGAGGAGGAAAAATAATTAATACTGATGTGTCAGCTGCCAGGGAATGTATTTCAGGTGCTGCACTGCTTCAACTGTTGGTTAAAAGAGGAAAAGTCCCCATAACTGAGCCACAAACTGTGCTGGTGTAAAAATTCTGTATTGGTCTTGTTCAAAACACAAATAGCTCCTTCTGATAAAAATAGTAAGACAAAAATTCCAGATGTAATGCAAAAAATCATGGGATGAAAATCTCAGACTAGATTATGTGGGAACTTCAAACTCGAAGAATGAACAAGTTCATAATTATTGATTCAAGTATTATTATTATTGTTATTATTATTATTAGATGTTAATTTATTCTGGATTTCCTCCCAGAATGTGCTGGGTTTGAAACATGAACTTAGTTAGCACAGAGCTCTTTTGTAAGCCCAAGGCCTGGGAGAACCTGGAAGTTCCACAAAAGCTTGGTGGGACTCAGGAACTCGAGGAAGATTTTCTGAGGAAAAGCCAGCCGTGGTGTGAAGGGGCTGCTTTGTTCCTTGCCCACTGCTTGTGTCTCAGTCATTCCCTGGGGCTGCTGCTCCTGGGAGATCCCTGCTGCCAGCCCATGCCTGGGGTTTGCTGTGTCCTGGCCTGTCTGTCCCTGTCACCTCCCACTCGTGCCCCTCTTGGTGATCTGGACTCTTCCCCACTGCCAGAGGAGCAGCTCGTGCCACAGGCTGGCACTTCTGGCATTCCCTGGCATTCCCAGGGCTCCCTGGCACTCCTTGGAATTCCCTGGCATTCCCAGGCAGTCCCTGGCATTCCCAGGCATTCCCAGGTATTCCCAGGCACTCCCTGGCATTCCCAGGTATTCCCTGGCTCTCCCTGGCACTCCCTGGCATTCCCAGGCCCTCTCTGGCATTCCCAGGCATTCCCAGGCACTCCCTGGCATTCCCTAGCACTCCTTGGAATTCCCTGGCACTCCCTGGCATTTCCTGGCATTCCCAGACCCTCCCTGGCACTCTCTGGCACTCTCTGGCATTCCCAGGCATTCCCAGACCCTCCCTGGCACTCTCTGGCATTCCCTGGCACTCCCTGGCATTCCCAGGCAATCCCTGGCATTCCCAGGAGCTCCAAATGTGCCCTTCAGGGTTCACCTCCCTGCAGCTGCTGCTGCGAAGGACAAAGCCCAGGGATTTTTTTCCTGGATGTCATCCCAGGAGACGGGAGGAAGATCTCCAGCCCTCATCCAGCATATCCCAGTGCAAGGAGGTGCCCAAAACCCTTCCCAAACTGTCCAAACTGCCCTGGCAGGTGTAGCCGTGCTCCAATGCCCTGCACATCCTTCCCAACATGCCCAAGTTTTCCCAATATCCCAGCTGCTCAGGCTCCAGGCTGTTCTGTGCTGGTGGTAAAAATTACAGCCACAGAATCGGGGTTTTGTGTGTTACCCTCAGCTCACAATCACCAGCAGATTATTTAATTGCACGGGGAAAATGTTCTCTTTAATCTTTCAGAATTAGTCATCTCTTCCTCAGTCATCTCTCTATATTTTTGGTTAGATAGACTGAAAATCTTAATATATCAGTGACATTTATAGCACATGTTAATATTATAAAACGTCAGAACTCTATTTGCAGAAATGAATACTGATGTGATGGCAGTGTTTTATTATGTCAATGACTTTTATTATAAATATGATAAAATAGTGTCATCTTTCTTTTTTTTTTTCTTTGCCCAAATAAAAAAAATAAAGCCACCTAATAATTTATCCCAAGGTTACTGCTGTGCTACCTGGTTAATTTATTCAATAGGAGTGCTGGAAAAAAATACACCCTGCAATGGATTTTCACGTTGTGTGGTCATTTGATGGATGTTCTCATTGACCTGGAGGTTTGTTTAGGATTAGAGCATGACAACATGCACAGGAGCAGGGGTCACACAGCAGCTTCCTGGGGACACAAAGCCAGCAGGTGAAACCTACTTTTAAGGGGATAATTAATCATTGCCAGAGAGTGAAAGGTGGCTGGATGTCAAGGAATCTCCAGTGCTCTCTCCAGGACTGCTGAAATTGCCGGCCTCAATCCCACCTGCCCTGTCTGCAGATGAGGCTCTGGAGGGGGTTCCCTCCTCCTCTTGAGGCTCCCCTGGCCCTCAGGTTCATTCCCAGAGATCCAGGAGCTCTGGGTGGTGTCTTGAATGAGCCCATTGTATGGGCTATGATCCCATCTTACTAATTAATCTTTATTACTACAGCTAATATTTACTGTGGTAAGTTTACTTTGGTGAGTAAGTCTGGTCACAATTGGTAGTAGCACTTCCAGCCCCCAAAATTGGCAAATTTACAAAAAAATTAAAGAGTTCATTATAAGGGAAATTATTTTTTATGCAAAATATTAGTAAATAAGGAGAGTTTCCATAAATTTCTGGTCTGTTTAAATTCCCTTCCTTATCTTTGGAAATTGCAGGCCTGTAAGAATCATCTTTAAAAGCAACAAAATATGAATGTATTTAAAAGACAAGATGGGAAAACTTGATTTGATTCATACAAAGTAACATGGCTCTGAGGGCTGGGATTTTTCAGAATAACAAGGAATAAAAACTGGAATAATAAGGCTGGGAACAAGGTCTCCTGAGACAAAGGCAGACTTTTAAGTCCCCAAGCCCACTGTCACTTGGGCTGCTGAGCCCTGGTTACAGATCTGGCTGCAGATGTGCTGCTGTTCCTGGAGCTCAGATAAAACTGGTATCCATGCAGCCCAGTGGGAGAAAGGGAGAGAATCTATCAATATTTTTCTAGCTCTGTATCTATCAATACATCTATATATCAGTATACACCTGCCCAGATATCTAACTGTGCATTTCCCTGCAATCCTCCTCTGCACTCCTGCCTGACTCCTGCCCTTTGGCAGTGCTCAAGTGCTCACCCTCCTTATCCAGGTGGTGCTCACCAGGGAATTCCAGTCATGTCCTCCCTGGGGCTGGGGTTTGTTTACAGCTCCCTTCCAAGTGAGGTTTTATACCCCCCATTTCCCCTAATCTCATGCTTCAGGAGCTGGCCACTGGGAGAGAGATCATGTGAGGGAAGAAATTCCCTTATGGATGTGCTGGGATTGCAAAACACAGCACTGGAGAGCAGAGCTGAGCCTGAGGTCACCCAGGAGATGCCTTTAGTGAGCTCCAGAGAGAAAAGCCTGGTGTGGTGGTGCATGTAATACCAAAAAAGCAGCGGGACCTGAAGCAGAGGAGTGTCTGCAAGCTGGTGTTACTCTGGAATGTAAAAAAAAAAGTCTGAAAGGGGAAGAGCTGTGAGGGGCAGCTCGTGGAGGGAGGAGCACGGGCTGAAGGTGAAGGGCAGCCTGTGTGAGATGACAACACAGAAGAAATGATAAAATGACAGAAAACAGGATTATGGGATGAAATGAGCAGTCAGAGGGAATCTCTGAAAGGCCTTAATGCAAAGGCAAAACTGCCAAATCCGTGATGTTGCTGATAAATGTGAATAGGGCAGGAAAGGAGTGGGGCAGCTCAGGAGCTGAGAGAAGGACTGGAACAGAGGATTTTGAAGGAAAAAAATCTGCACAGAGATGGTTGTGAAAACCAGAAGCATTGTCCTGAGGCAGAGAAGAAGGATAAAGGATGTAGGACCGAAGCACAGAGATGCAAGATTGATTTATGGAGAGAGGAGAGCCTGGGAGAGGAGGACAGCCAAGGGGAAACACTGGCAAGAATTCATTTGAGGGGGAAGTAATGCCATGGACAGGGACAGGCTGCCAGATCTTGGTACTCTCTTCATTTTAGTTTGTCACTTTGCTGTAATTTCACCTCCATCTCCACAACCACCTTACTGAGCTCCTCAAGGATGGCTCATTAAAAGGGAAGGAAAAAAGAGAAAAAAAGGAAAAAAAAACCAAATAACCACCTATTTCTTATATAAACTGAAAGACCAAGATGTATTTTTTATTTGGGCTTGAAAATACCTTTGAGAGTTCTTAATTTGGCATTTAATTTGTTTACTCCTTCTCTGGACTCTCTCTTGCCCCTCTCTGCTCCTGTTGCTCACAGTTTCTCCTAAGTGGAAGCAAAGCCAATGATGGCCAGGTTGGAGTTGAACTTTTAAACCCACAATTTTTGAGCAGCTTCAGAAGGAAACAGATAGAAGCTTCTCGGGCATCATTTAGGAAATGGCTGGAGATGGATGGAAAAGGCTGGAGATGGATGTGTGTTTGGACCTGAAACAAGAGCAGGGAGTCCATGAACTTTGATATAGCAGGAGGATTTCCTGCTACTTCAAAGAAGCCAGGCGTGCTGGCTCAGGGATTAAAAAGGATGTTAGCAACATCACCAGGTGTGTGATGGAGCCCAGGTGAGAGTGGCCTTCCCCTTCCTGGAGGTGTGACCTGGGCACCGTGGTGGCAGTGTGTGGCAATTGATGATGGCAGCTTTATGAGCACATCTGTAATGGTGAGGCTGAGCTCCTGGATGGCACCAGATGGGAGTTTAAAATGCCATGGAACCAGCTGTGCAGCATTTTGTGTTGCACAGGAGCAGCAGTGAGAAGGTCTGTGCCAATCTCCAGTGTCAGGATGTGTTTGTGTGTGTGCTCTGAAGCTGGCAGGGCTGCAGTGCTCTCAAGCTCTCCGCTTTCCCAGGGAGAGGAAATTCCAGGTCTGATCTGAAGTGGAAAGGAGCTGGAAACACAATGTCCTTTGAGAAGAGGAACGTCATTCCTGCTGTTCCCGTCCACAGAGATGGGGATCTGACAGAAAAGTCTGCCTTATCCGTGCCTTGCAGCTGGGATGTCAGAGCAGCCACAGCAGCAGCTTCTCTTTTGCTTTGGGCTCGCTCAGCCTTTTCCTGGGGCTCCAGGGGTCTCGTTGCTATTAAGGTAATTGGCAAACACATTGTTCAGATATTAGCAGTGGCAGCAAAGCCGTTGTGCAGGACAAGTCGAGGCAGTGCCTCCACTCACAGCACTCAGAGCTGGTGCTGCTGTCAGGGGCTGAATGTGATCCAGAAATGCTCTCCAGCTCAGAGCCTGCCTGAGCTGCTCCAACCTCAGCCATTTTTAATTTGACTGGGGATAAAAACACATTTAGAGGCCACTTTGTGTGGCTGAAAGCAAGTGAGGAAGCATTTGGCATGACATTCATCTGCCTCTGGGTGAGGCAGAGCTGTGTGGAGCAAGGAGCTGGGCTGAAGGAGCCCTCCCATGTGTTGTGGTTTTTTTGGTTATAATAAAGATGGGAGTTTAACTTTTTGGGTTTTTTGGAGGGAGTTTTTTTGTTGAGTTTTTTTTTTTAGGGGTGAAGAATGAGTTGGACACTTTTTTTTTGTTTGTTTTTAGGGTTTTGTTTATTTTTATTTTATTTTAAGTTTAGTATATTGTTTGTATTAGACTTAGTATGTGAAAAGTGAGGTACAAAATGGATTTTGAGTACTTAAAACTAAGGTTTTTTAAAGGTATTTTATTTAATTAGTTTTAATATGTATTTTGTTTTTACTTTTTTACTAATAATTTTTACTAACTTATATACGTAATCTTTATATTATTATTTATACTAACTAATAGTTTTTTATAATAAATATTATAAGAAATGGAGGTGAAAAGGGACAAGAAGGAAGAAGGGGTGATACTTTATTTTTTTTTATTTTGTGTCTTATTTATTTTTATATTGAAATTTTAAAATCTTAATTTTTATATTTTATGATACATTTTGTGAAAAACTACTACTGTTACATATTAAAATTTTGTGTGTTTTAATTTATCTTAAAGTTTTGGCAATTTTTTTTAGGGATGAAGCAGTGTTCTGCTGAGGGTCAGAATTTTTTAAAACAGGCAGAGAGACATTCTCTGTGCTCTGGCTCTCAACACCATGTCCACAGGTTTGCTGCATCCAGCTCTCCCCTGGCTCCAGCATGTCATCCCAGGAAGAGGTGAAGCAGGAGAGCTGCATAAAGCTGGGGAAAGGTTTGAATCAGCAGCTTCCCCAGCACAGGAAAATGTCCTGGTGGCTTTGCTGCTGCACTGTGGTTATGTAAGGCACGACTAAGGAGGACTTGCAGGTACTTTGTTGAATAGGACTTCATGGGAAATGTTTGTAGGAGGGAGCCAAATCCCACAACCCCGCTGAAATCAATGGCATTTTATGCCAGGTGTGAACAGGGTCAATATTTTTATGATGATGCCTTCACTGATATATTGTTTGCCTTAAAAAAAATTGAATGAGAGTGATCATAAAACTCAGGTTATGCTTAAGCGTCCAGACACGTGAATAATGCAGTTCCTATATGACAATAAAAAGGATGGAGGGAAGATCTTTTAAATTCTTTATTGATGAATTTAATGTAGCAGCTAACAACAAGTCAATGACACAATGAAGGGACTGACGTTGCCAGGGCCACATCTGTGATCTGGGCCAGTGCAGTTCCTGAGGGTGATAATTTGGGTCATTAAAAATCCATCTCCCTGCTGAGGCTGTGAAAAGAAGTGCCAGTAGGATCACCCATGGCAAGGGGGTTGGAATTAGATGATCTTTAAAGTCCCTTCAAGCCCAAACTGCTCTGTGATCACAGAGATCTCCAGGTTGCTTTCCTGTTAATCAGAGTTCCAGTGAGAGGAAACTGGAGAGAGGATCCACAACACTGAGATTAATGGGAATGTACTCCCACACCACTGCCCTGCACACAGCAATCTCCTCCTTCATACCACTGCCCAATGGTCCCAGCTTGCTTTGATTTTTCAGATAAATCCCCTGTTCTTAACGATGTATATTAAGGAATACTTTTTTTTTCTCTTTTTGGTCAGCAAACCATGCACTACTTTTTCTTTCTGTATATGCAGCTGGGAAAAAACCAAACTCACGGCTCCCCACCACCATGATCCCAGCATATCCTAAAGACTTAAAACAGACAAGACACATAAATGAGAATTCAAAACACGCTTGTAAAAACCTAATGCATTTTTTAGCCATTCTCACGCTGTTTGAACACGGAGAGCTGGGCACACTCTGGCTACAGCTGACATCTCTTCTGCTAGAACTCTGCTGGAGTTGAGATGAGCTACATCAGCAGATAATTTGGCCCATAATTTCTCTCATGACCAGCAATTTGAAACATAATCTCTGAAGGCAGTGGGTGTTTGACCACTGTTCCCTCCCCGTGGGCTGCTTGGAGCCTTGGCAACAGAGCCCCTGGAGATGGATTCTGCCTCCTCCTTGCCAAACCTCCCAGACCACACTTCCCAAACCACTGACACTGAAAGAAAATCCACCCAAAGTTGTCTCTGCTGCAGGTGTGTCACATCCTCCCTCTTCTGTGGGTAGACTGAGCTATGCAGGGGACACTTGCACTTAAAAATATCAATAATAACAATACAGATTTCAAGCCCAAACCCCTCATTGAAATAATTTTCTCCTTAAATTCAATCTTCTGCTTTAGGTGGAAGCCTGTCTTTAAATGAGAAGGAAGCAAAAGCTGTGGTTTCAGCAGCCTTTCTGTTAGAATTAAAAACCCTGGAGCTTCTGGTGCATTGTTGTGTTCATTTAAAGTTTGTTAAAATTAATGGGGGAAAATAAGAAAGCAAAAATCATTACAAGAAGATTTTTACTTAGATATGTATAAACTCGAAGAGATTGATGAACTGATTTAATTTTTTTTCTATATAAAGATTCTGTTAATGAAGTATTTTGTTGTTTATTTACCTTTACAAATACCCAAGGACAGCTTTGCAGCAGGGTTTATATTACTCACAGGAAGCAGAAAGATTGTGGGTCTAGGGAAATATTTTTATTTAACATTTATACCAGACCACAGACCTGATTCACACGCCAAATTTTGCCCACTAAGGTATTTCAATGTATCCATAAGACTGATAGCAGAAAAATTTGAACACAAATGCAATTTTGCTGCAAGAAAAAAAAAAAAAAAAGAAAGTTTGAAAATGAAAAGAAATTATTTTAAGTTCAAATCCTCCAGGTATGTCATTTTGGCTCATGATAATGATATTTTGGGGAACATTATTCTCTCCCACGGTCTTCAGAGTAGGGCTTGTACCTGCCTACTTCAAAGGAAATGTTGAAGCAATTTCTGTGACTCTGGTATTTTTTTAACTGATTTTTTTTTTTTTTTTTTAATATAGAAACCAACTACCACTTTGCAAATATTTTGATGGAAAATCCCTAGCAATTTCCCACAATTCAATGAACTCAATTAGATTCCTTACACGGTCTAAATTCCGTGAAAACCAGCATCCAGAATGTGTCTCCAGGGGAAATATGCACACAGTTTTATTGGGTTTATTACATCCAGATCTTCCTTAGTCACAGCCCCTCGGATTTGTGCTGTTCCCACGGATGATCGAGCTTTTTTACCATTTTGGACACTCCTCTTTGGTTGTCCTGTTGCATCCTACAGACAATGAACTGGAGAGGTGCAGGGCAGCAGGAGAAGAGGAAGGATGGATTTTGAGGAGCATCATTTCAGATCCATGTCAGAATCCTGTGACCACTCAGCCCCAAAAAGGCTTTTCTCTCCCATTTCCCCATCCCCAGGCCACTCTCGTGAACATCCATGTTCATTCCTAGCAGGCTGCCGCTCCTTTTTCCAGCCTGTACTTGCTGATATTCCTGTGGCAAACAGAACAGGAAATCAGATGCAACTGCAGATCCTGGAAAATCTGTGATGTTTCCAACAGGCTCCTTTATTATCCCCACCACCTCATTTTTTTGGCACCAAAAGCCAACGAACCGTGAAATAGCGGCTTCAGCCATGGGAAACTGAACACATCTCACTCTCTATTTCCCTCCCTCTGTGGTTCTATTTCATGTTGAGTTTTGATGAGGGATGTGTGCCCTTGGATGATCCAAAGTTTATAAAATAACAATGAGATCCTCAAAGCAATAGTAGGATAAAGTTTGGTGAGGAAAACCAAACAGGAGACGACATAAAGGGAAGTGGGGGGAAAAAAAGGAGAAATAGGAAAAGAGGGACAGGCAAAAAAAAAAAACAACAAAGTCATGCAATAATGAAAAAAGGGAAAAGTCTAAAAGGATAAAGTGAAGATGGAGAAGACAGAATGAAGAAGATGGATGAGAGGGCTGAAGGAAGGCAAAGGAAGGGGAAAGCTGAGTGAGGAGTGATGAAAGAACTCCAGAGTGATGGGCTTGCAGGTGCAGCTCAGCAGGTTGCCTCTGATGGGCTCTCTCAGGGACACTGCGTGGCACCTGGGCTAATTTATAAAGGAAATGAAAAGGAAATGGACTCATCATAATGAACACCATTAATTCACCTCTTCAGACTCCACTGTTTGAACAGAGAGCATCAAACCTCTCAATTGCCCTTTGTCTGTTCCATTCTTCTCTGTTGCCTGGTGGAAAGGGCTGGTGAGCACCCCGAAAAGGCTGCACAGCCACTAATTAGCATATATATTGTTTGTCCTGGTACAAATTTATAGCAAACAGCAATATTTTACACTCCAGTAAAGTTAATAAATGAGGATTTAGGCTATAAAAATTTCATGTGCTTTTGTGCAAAGGTCAATTATAAATAGTTAAGCTCAGATTCATCCAAAAGCTCTGGGCTTCAGCACGGGAAGAATGAAATGTGTTTTGGTCACTCTGGTTGCAGCTGGACAAATGCCTCTTTCACAGTGCCTGAGACACCTCTCTGCAGCAGCCCACTCATTTGTAGAGTGATTTGGGCTCTGAGGTGATGAATGTCCCATTTGAGAGGAGGAAGATGCTCTGAAGTGTTGGAGGCAGGATCTCACTGGGCCAGGAGAGGGGAGAATTTAATGGTTGTAGTTGTCTTCTCTGAGGAGTTCTGGAATTGGAAAAGCAGATGCATTCACTCAGCATCTCCAATAGTGTTACAAAAGACAAAAACACAGAAAGAACTTAAGGAATATGAAACCACTTCAAAATTTTAGAGAAAAAAAGGAAATCTGGGTTTCAAGACATCTTTTATTTCATACAATTATGGCAAAATTTTAGTTGAAGTGGATCGTAAAGTCCTATGGGTAGGGACACCTCCCACTGTCCCAGGCTGCTCCAAGCCCTGTCCAGCCTGGCCTTGGGCACTGCCAGGGATCCAGGGGCAGCCACAGCTGCTCTGAGCACCCTGTGCCAGGGCCTGCCCACCCTCCCAGGGAAGAATTTCTTCCTAATATTGAATCTCAACCTCCTCCCTGTCAGTTTAACGCCATCCCTCCTTGTCCTGTCACTCCTCCATGTCCTATTTGTGTTACAGGAACGTGCAGCATCCACGTTGTACCCAACTCTATAAACAAAGGAAGGAGAGGTGGCCTTGTTTTAAAGGGCAGCATCTGCATGTGAGTGATGGAAGGAGATGGTGGTGGTTCTGTGCATTGTTATTAACATTATTCCTTTATCACAGTGAGACTGTGTCCTATTGCATGAGGTCACAAGTGAAGGTGTCGAGATAGACATCACGAGGCTGGGGGTTTATAAGGTATGGGATCAATGATGTATGGATTTATCTCCTTTCTAGTGCAGGAAGAGAGAAAAAATATTGATCTTTCCTGCAACAACCTGCTTGAGAATAGAGGCATCAAATCAGAATTTTTTTGAGGGATTCTGGGGGCGTTGGGCTGGGAGGAGATAATTCAGTTGCAGGACATTGGAGATTACAGGACAGACCAGACTGAACAGAGGATGCAGGAGTTAAGTTACCAAAAAGAGAGTGTGAACAAGAGCATCTGAAGGCTTGACACCACAGGAGGCTGGGAAGGAAGAGGGCTGGATCCCAGGTCATGGAGGAAGCAGTGTTAAGCAAACTGTCACCCAGCATTTGTCACCAGCCTTAACCTGGTAACCAGGCAACTGAGAGATGTGTGAGAAGCTCCCTGCATCATCCAGAGCCAAGAGATGTGTTTGGGAGGGAGGAGAGAGGGCTCAGGAGCTCTGCAGCTCATGGGATCAGCAGCCCATCATCAGGGGCTGCTGGGCTGGCAACTCAGGGGACACGTGCAGGCTCTGTGGGTAGATCAGGGGGAAGCAGGAAAGCACAGAAATGTAATCAGCACAGATGGGGGCTGTACTGCAGAACCCAAGCTGCAGTTATTGCCGTCACTGTCCACCTCTGAGCCATTCCTGTGGCTGTCCCAAATGCCATTTGTCACTTTGGTTTTATGTTTCCCTCTCCAAGGCTGTGCGTCCCCTGTGTCCCTGTGGAGCTTCAGTCTCACTAAGGGACTTGGATTCAGGGACATGGATCACCCCTTCACTGCCCCATTTAATGGGACTGCCACCAACACCCTGACCCACAAGGTGTCAGGTCCTATCCTGACTCTGTCAGTTTAAGCCAGTGTTTCTTTATCATTGCCTTTATCTCAATTTTCCTATTAAATTGTGGTTCTGACTTGGGATCTCCCACTGGTTTGCTTCCAAACTAGTACACTCTGTCACTCCCCTGCTTTTCACTTGGTGAACTTGGAAGTTGTTCCTGGGAAGAGAGGGTGTGCAGAGATTCCAGCTCTCTGTGAGAAGGAGCCCCAGACACCAGAGATTCTGAAAGGGGTTTGATGATAAAATTAAATGAAATCAAATCTTTTCCATCATAATAAGCTGTGAGTTCATTTCCCCGCATTTCCACCTGATCCATTTTTTCCTTGCTTGACGTTTAAGGAGCTGTGCAGCAGCAGAGAGCAAAAACAGGATTGGGAAGGAGAATCCATCTCCCAGGATCAGCAGAAGCTGTTGGCTGCTACTTCCAGCGTGGCTCAGCAAAGGTCACCCCAAATGGGCAGAGCTGTGAGTTTTGCAGGAGGCTGGAAAGTAAAAAGAGGCCAGGCTTGATCTGGGCTGCTGAGGGGCTTTCAGAGATGCCCCAGAAAGGGGAGGGATGCTGATGTCTGCACTTGGTCAGGACACAGCTCAGCCAGGAAGCCGATGCAGCTGTGACTGTCACGTTGGCTTTGCTTCATTTACAGCACCTGTTAACTGCACAAGGTTTGTGTGGGGAGCAGCTGGTGAGGTCCCTCCCTCTGTCCTGCTTCTGCATGAGCTGGCCTGCTTGTGTTCTCAGCGTGTCAGACCCAGGAGGTTCCTGTCCTTTTGTGTCCAGGCACCGTTCTCATTACGGCTCTAGTTATGTAACTTCCCAATTTTAAATGAAACCGTGAAGTAATTCTGCAATTTCTTTTCATCTCGGACCGTAAAGGATGACAAAATAATGGAGAGGGGGAAAGCATCTCTTCAGCTTGGATGTGTTCAGGACTCTTGTTTTCTTCAGCCAGTTAATTTTTGATCTCTCTGCTCCAAAGTTTCCTCCTCTGTATTGTCCATAGGTGAAGATTTTTACCCTTTACACTTTCAAAATTACTTGAGTCAGAATGAAAAAAGCTTCTGAAATTTAAGACAGAGAACTTTTGTCACTTCCTCAGACTCAAGGGAGATACTTGTTAGGCTGTGGTATATTTGTGACTGGAGAGCACACTTTCAGGAGATGTTTACACAGATTATTTCAGATATAACTCCCTGGGTTTTTTGATATTTATATAAAGTTTGGTGAAGACTTCAAATACAGCCTGGATCTCATTGTATAAGAGCAAAGGTGCACAAGGAAAAATGACAAACTTTGTGACAGCACACACACCTTCACAGGTTAGGAGAGGTCCTGCCAACCAGGAGTTCAAGCAAAGGGAGCAGAAATAGGACTGCAGAAGTCCAGGAAAAATGGATATGGTGCTATCTTGCATTAAGAAGAGACTTGGATTAGGGTGATTCACTGATTGAGAAGGAAACAGCCACAGAAGGGTCCTTTTGTGAGGCAAAGCTACTTTCAATGGTCCCCAGTTCCAAATGATGTGTCTTTAAACTTGGCACTGATGGTGTGGGCCCAACCCTTGCCCTGGTATTGCAGAAATCATCTGTTTTCCAAAACACTGAGTGCTGGGCAGTGTGCTGCACAAGGACAGGCTGAGAGGCAGCAGCCCTGCTCCCCCAGAGGCAGGAGGAGATGGCAGAGGGCACATCCATCCCAGGGCACACCCACATCTGCTGCTGCCATTTCCCCCTTGGAAGTGGGGCTGCAGAAGGGCTTGAAGGAGCCCAAGGACTGTGCAAGGAGTGTCCTGTGATGCACATCATCCCCTGAAGCTCCAGCTGTGGTGGTGTGGGTGGTTGATGTACATGGGTTAGTTGTCCCCTCTCTCACTTGGATATATGAACTCCTCAGGAGTTCAAAAACTCATACAGATTCAGAAATTTGGAAGCTCAGGCTGCTCTCATCAAAGCTTTCAATGTTATTTTCTCTGGGATTCAGAGATAGATTCCAAACACCCTCAGGGATTCACCTTTAATAAACACTTGTGGGGTGGGCGGGTGGAGAGCATCCAGCCAGGCCCCTGTTATTTTATTTTCCCCTTGTTCAGTACCTCACTCACTCAAATATTTCTGAGCTGTAGGGGGTTGCTTGTGGTGATAGGGATCTTATTGCAATTATTTTCTCATCCAAATGAAAAAACCAGAGAGCTGGGTTCACCTTGCTGTGCTGACAGTGCTTTTCATGGAGCAGGGTAAGGCCAGTGGTCCTCGGCAGTGACAAAGCTGGGAGGTGGAAACTCACTGTGTCACTGTCTGAGAAGATAAAGGATCACTGAGCTACAGCAAAATTAAAGCTTGCCCTAATTCCCCCACTGAAGCCCACAATCAAGCTTGGAAGCAACAGAAATGCCTTCAGACCACAGCCTAGCAAGGAAGTGCCACCTGCAGCTGCAGAAGGCTGCAGCAGAACAAAGTCCCTGTGCCATGTCACGTGCCATAGGTACAGCTGCTGCAGCCAGGCTGGGCCCTGAGCTGTCGGTTAAATCCCTTTTCTCCCGGCAAAACCCATCCTGAGGGACCTGGGCCTGCTGCAGGTGTTCCCTCAGGCTCTGCTGTGCCCCTCTGCAGCTGCAGGAAAGCATTAACCACATCCAGCTGTCTGCCACTGCAACAGGTCCTTTCTGGCGGGTGACAGTGGCAGCTTGAGGCAATTTCCTCACTGGAGCAGGATTTGGCATCTCCAGGGGATGTGGAGGGGAGCCAGGCAGAGCCAGCCCTGATCTGAGTCATGGAGTGACTTGCAGAATTCCTGTGACTCAGTAGCTGAAGGGTTTGGGTTGCTGTTCTCGGGCTCACTCCCAAATCTTGTCACCACCAGCATCAGGAGCAGCCTCAGCATCTCCAGCAGCAGGGAGCCAGTGCTGGGGCTGCTCTGCACTGCTGCTCAGAAATCTAAATCACAATTGCCTGCCTTTGAAACCCCCTCCTACATGGCAGTAGAGGCACGGGCTCCAGGGTTTATTTTATGTTTTGCTATTTTATTCCCACTCTTTCTTTCTTGTCTTCAAAAGGTGCTGCTCACAATGCAGAGGGAGGATCTATTTCTTAGTTTAAGAGGGAAGAATGTAAATGTGGAACAATACTTGACAAAATAAACCTATAAGGGGAAATCTTCCAGCAGTGTTGCTTTTTGTTGCGAGGTATTATGTACACCCCTTGCTCTGATATTATTTTATAATCTAAAATACCACCATGCAGTAATACAATAATTAAATACAAATATATTGATTCATCTTTGACTGGCTTAATGATGGACACTTTGGGCAGGGTCACCTGCAAGGCAGAGGCAGCTGGTGGCCCTGTTGGCTCTTGTCCCCTCTTCTGTCTTCTCATTTCTCCCTGCTGCAGGGCCCATTTCCTTGGCCATGAGCCATGGGCCTCCCAGCTGAGAGAGAAATTCGAGCACAGGAAGCAATTTATTGTCAAATAAAGACAACCTCTGACATCAGTTTCATTTCTTCTTTTTTATTGACCCGTTTCACACATCTGAAGTCAATTTTCAAAGCCTGTTAGGGGCAGGTGTGCTCTTCTGTCCTGTGAAAGTGGCCTCACTTTGCAGGGCTCCCAAAGAGCCCAACCAGGCAGCACCACCTGGGTCCAGAATCAAACTCCTGGTGTCAGCTGCTGCACCCCTTGTCCTTGGAGCCTTGAAGCAGGCAGAGAAAAGCTGTGAGAGGTAAAGCAGAAGGAGTAAGGACTGGAACTGGCTTAAGAATAAAGAGTGAAAATAAGAGTACAGCTGGAGAATGGGATTTGCTATGTCAGACCAGCACAGAAAAAGGTGAGACAGCAGAATAGGAGGATAAGATGGTGTTAATATAAAATTGTGCTGCGGGAGATAGAGTTGGAAGAAGGAATTTATATGGGAAGGAGAAAAGAGAGAAGGCAAAAAGAAGAAAATAAATGTGGGGTTAGTTTGAGGAAGACAAATGAGAAAAAGTGTAGCAAAAAGAGTTTGTACTTCTTCCTCCTGCAGCTGCTGGGTCTAGTTTGTGACTTCACATTTTGGGGCTGTGATTTAGAGGCTTTTCTTTTTCACCTCCCACTGTCCCAGGATGCTCCAAGCTCTGTCCATCCTGGCCGCGGACACTTCCAGGGATCCAGGGGCAGCCACAGCTTCTCTGGGCACCCTGTGCCAGGGCCTCACCAGGCTCACAGGGAGGAATTTCTTCTTTCAGCAGAATTGGTCCATGGTTACATCCATTCCTGGGCCCCGAGAGCTGGAAGCCAGCCAGGGTTGATCAGAGACTCCAACCTTCTCCTCACTTGAAATCACTACCTGCCACCTCAGGAACTGCTGAAATATGTTCTCCACACCTCCTCTGAGCTCCCCACCCTCAGAAGCCTCCTTGGATTTCCAATTTAACTCCTCCAGGGAGAGCGTGCCTGAAAGGAAGAAGCATAAGCTTACTAAATGAATCTCTTAATCACTGTCATTTTAGTCCTAAAAAACCTAGCAAAAACAAAGGTATAATTTCTGCAGACAAATGGAAGTCCAGCAGTGAATTTCCACTTCTGATCACATCCCTCTGGAGAAATCTTTCTTGATGAGCTGATTTTTTTTACGTATATAAAGCACATTTTCGTTGATATTTTCCACATTCGGCAAGGTGAAAATGCTGGTCAGAAATGGTTTATTTCTATGCAGAGAGAAAAGCAATGTGTGTCCAAGCTTTGAAGCCTTCTTAAACATAACCACAGTGTTTAAACATAACCACAATGTTCTCAGGGGGAGCTGAGCCTGGGTTGTCTTGGTGGGTCAGGCTTTAACCTGCTGAGACTGAGAGGAGTTTTATGCTCCTGATGGTGTAAAGTTGTCCCATGTTCCCAGCTGGTCAAAGTTATGGTGCACCCAATATGAAATATTGTAGTTAAATGAATCTGAATGAATAAAGTGTGATTTATTCTGCATGTTAAAGGGTCATAACACACTCAGGGGGCATGAGGCAGAAGGAACCCACCTTTCTCCTCACATTGGAGCTCACAGCATTTAACCATGCTCAGATTTGGCTGGTGAGTGAACTGCCTGTGGTGAATCTGGGATTTTGGACAACTGGCATAGATATTGTCTCCTTGCAGCTAATTGTCCTGAGATAAATCTTGCTATGAGGAAATAGCTCTGCCTACAAAAGAAATAAGTGATTTGTGAAGGAAAGGCTGCGATGAAATAGCAGAGAGCTCAATAGTGCAGTGATTTACCTGCAAACAGAGGAGGAAACGAAGGAACTGAAAGCTGAGCCCCACCTTTCCTCCATGCAGTGGGCTCCCCACACCAGGGGAATGTTCTCCCAGATTGGTGCAACAAAAGGAATGCAAAGAATCCCCACCACCCTCTGCTTCCTCCCCCAGATGGATAAAAATTGTGCATTCAGAAAGTGAGCGGGGATGGATTCCATGTAATAAATTCTGTTTGAAAGCTGGAAGGTTTGCAGCCAGCAGAGGAGGGAAGCTCTGGGACAGCCTTCAGCAGGAGGAGTGGGTGGCAGGCAGCAGCCTGATGGGTTTTATGATGAAGCTCAATCAGCTTTCGAGTGGGTTCGCGTGGAACAGTTGCCCAAGACAGCAGGGACGGGATGCTGTGACCTTTGAGGCTCTTCCCATCACATGTTCCCTGAAATCCCAATGAAATCATGGGGCATAACAGACACAGTTCAATATTGTTTTGTTTCAAGGAAGGTACTTTAGTTTACAGCAGCTGAGAATTGCCCTAGCGTGGCCAAAGCCAAGGCTGGCAACCTTTGATCCTTGACACGTGTGACAACACCTCAGTCCTCTCAGCCCTCACCTGGCTTCTGATAATGCCCAGGACAGCTTTATTCTGCAGGGCCTTTTTCTATTGCAGAGATGTTAGCAATGGCCTATCTGGTGCCACATTCAAATAGATATTTCTCCCTTTGTCTGCAATAAAAGACACCTTGAAAGAGCAAGGATGGTGGTGAGAGTGTCAGGTGGGGTCACGAGGCACAGGCATTCCACAAAAGGGAACAAAATAACAATGAGAAAATACCTCAAAATACTTTCCAGATATAGCAGCCTAATTAATACAGCCATTGTTTGCTCAGTGGCTGAACCTCCTTTTCCTGTGCTTGGAAATGACTGCTGGGGAATTAGAAGGAGCTTGACTTTGTTTCTCAGCTTTAGCCCTAACAACCTGCTTTGATGGAGAAATGTGTATGAAATCAGGGGGCTGATACTCAGCATGGGAACTCTGGGTTGTGTCAGAACCAAGCAGCACAACATGAACACGGGATGCAGAGTACTAACAATGCAATGCCTATTTTATATATATATATATATATATATCTATATCTGTATATAGAGAGAGATGTATCTCACAGAGGGGCAGTGTGCCCCCAGTCAAAGTGCTGGATGGACTACAAACAGAACAAAAAAAGGCAACTGCAGAACCTTACAATTCAACCAAGTTATGGCACAGAAAAAAGTAATTCCACGAAAAAATGTTGGCAAATAAACGCAAATAATTATCCCCTTGTAGGATATTAACTCTCAGAAAGGCAGAAAGAGTCGAGTAAGTTAGAAGGAATTCACAAAGCAAAATCAGCCTGATAAACCTGTGGCTAGGAGTTGATCAGAGCAGTGCCCAGGTTCAGTGTCACTCCCCTGGGGCAGTGCTGAGCACGGACAGAGACTCAGTGGGGCTGCACCAGTCTGGGCACAAGAGCTCTGCCAGCCCCACTGCTCAGCAGACCACAGCTGTGCCCGTGTGTACCCACCCATTTCTGCTAGGAGAACGACACTGGCTTTGTAGAACCTGCTGTTAAGCTTTGTAAGACTTCCAGCTTTGCAGGGCTCTTTTCCCAGTTTCTGTGGTCAGCCAGAATGGCATCTGTTGTGCTGTTGCTCCTTTGCAGACTGTCAGAGATCTGCTGTGCATGCACTGCTGGTTGAAACAGGCTGGACTCCTCCTTGTGCATTTCGGGATATAAAAAGAAGGATCTAGTTCAGTAAGACCATAAAACAAATTTATCCAAGCGGCACAGGAAAACAAGCCCAGTTGCACATTTTTGTAAGTTAATTTATCCTACAGGCAGCAGCTCCAGGGTACAAACATTCATGGTTTTTTCTTGCTACCTTGCTATTCTTGTTTTTCTTGTTTTCTTACGTAACGCTGAAAAGCATTTCTGTATTTGCCATGGGGTCAGCACCCAGGTGTCCCTCCATCTTCCCCAGAACCACACAATGTTTTGGGCTAGAAGACATCTTAGAGGTCATCTCATTCCCAGCCCCTGCCATGGCAGGGACACCTCCCACTGTCCCAGGCTGCTCCAAGCCCTGCCCAGCCTGGCCTTGGGCACTGCCAGGGATCCAGGGGCAGCCACAGCTGCTCGTGGCACCCTGTGCCAGGGCCTCACTGCCCTCACAGGGGAGAATTTCTTCCTGTTATCCAATCTAACCCTCTGAAGGGGCAGGTTAGAGCAGGGAACGTGTCAGGTCAGGGCTCTGTGGTCCCTGACTCGATCCCTGGAGGAGGGAATGGTGTCCCTGGACAGAAGTCCTGCTCCTGCCAGCACACACAGGAGCACATTTTCTGTGCATCCCTGCTGCTGCTGCTGAGCAAAGACTCCAAGTGCTGCCTAAAACTGCACTTTTAAGAAACCTCAGCAGCTGCCCAAGGACAGGAGTTCACTTAATTGCTGTATCAGTGCATTCAAAGCTCCTCAGTATCTCCCATCACCCCAGCAAAACACGGATTATCCATTTGTCCTTGGAAGGAGCCATCCCCTGCACAGTGATTGCAGCACCCTCGTGCCATCAACCATGCACAGCTCTTTTCTCCCTCTCCCCCAAAGATATCACCCCCCTGCCTTCCCCCAGTCACGACAGAGCTCCTTCTGTTCCATCTGTAACGTTTGCACTCTGTTTTCCGTCAGACAGGCTTCAAGGCACTGCATCCAGTGACCTCTGGCAAAGGGATGGGAGCAGCACACACTTTTATCCTGGCACCAGGCAGCAGCAGTGACAAATTGGTTTACTTTTCTGCCTGACACTGGGGGTTCTTTGTGGGGAAAGGGGGTTTATTAGCCCGGATTTATGCTGTATAAACTCTCTTCTCTGACATTATTTAAAATATGTATTTGGCCTTGTCTCTTACAGCCTTGAAATACAGTGAGTTTTGCCTAAATGGATGGAAGCTTCTGGTTGGAAATAAACTTGTTATCATGATATGCTGGGATTTTAATTTTTTTTTTTTAATTTAACAGCTAAATATAAATGTTCAGTTGTGTATGGATGTATTCAGTTATGTTAGGGAAAGGAAGAGCACATACATCCACACTTTCCAGCACAAAAATATCCAGCCACTTACCAGAGAAAAGAGATTAGGAGGAGTGCACAGCCACAAACATTTCTCCAGGCCTACGGGAACATTTTGGAAAGAAAGTACTGTTCCCACTGCTCTCCTTCTAGAGCGAGCAGAAATAGCCCAGCAGATGGGGGATTCTGGGTGATTCTTGGCAGCACAAAGTGATAATGGCATTGAATTTGGTTTCACTGTGCTGTGCCAGCACTGCCCTGCCCTCCAGCTCAGCCCCCTCCATGGGCAGATGCACCTTTGGGAGTGCCCAGTGGAGTGGCAGAGGAAATAAAGCAGTGGAGATTACTTGTGTGGAATTCATAATCCTGACCCTCTCTGCACAGCCTGTAAGGCCTGCTGATAAAAGCACTAACAGGTGGCTCCTGTTGTCTTTGTTACATTCATCACCAATTTAAAAATCGAGGAAAGGTTAAAACGCTTTGAGGTCTTTTCCTCAAGAGCCTGCACAACCATTTCCAGAGGACACGTGTGTATGTGAATATTCATTTTCTGCCCTGGCTGGGCTTCTTGCTGTGGTTCTGAGGATGATCCCAGTGCCCACCTCAGCCTGGTGCACTATCACAACACCATTTTCAGTGTTCCCATGTTGCTGCTATGTCCTGACCTCAAAGGGTCGGGCTCATGCAGCCTCCTCAGAAAAACTCCATTTGTGTTCCCTCCTCCGCTCTGCTTTTTTCCGTGGCTGATGTTATCTCCTGTTATCTTAATTACATGCTTTAAGGGTGCCTGCTGCACAGATCATTGATGGAGTTTGATGTTTGTTAATATCACATTGCATTATGAGAATCTGGTACATTAAGAGCTTGGTGTCTTTCCAAATTATTCTGAAGATATAAAAAAACCCCTTAATAAGCAGCCCACTTTAACTAATACAGACTAATAAGCTGGGAAGGCAGAGGGTGAGTTTGGGAACGTGTTTATTTGAAGGGTTTTAAGAAAATGATTTAAAGAGCCCTTGCACAAGACTTGTTGTTCAAGGTCAGGGTTTAGTGTCAGGATTTGGATTAGTGCTGCTGGGGACAGCAGACACCAGTTTGTGGTCAGATCAAGTCAACCTTCCCACTTGTATTTAATTTTCCCAAAACAGCAATTTGTCT
This sequence comes from Dicaeum eximium, assembly GCA_013396995.1. NCBI lineage: Eukaryota > Metazoa > Chordata > Aves > Passeriformes > Dicaeidae > Dicaeum > Dicaeum eximium. Next base: position 780,181 of record VWZP01002969.1, on the reverse strand, counting down.
TTAAATATGAACACTTATCTAAATCAGATACAGATGGTTGTTTTTATTAAATGAATGCTGTTTTATCACTTTAAAAGCTTTTGTTCTTAGTCAAGTGAAGGCAGTGGGCAGCACTCCCTTGTTTTTGAAAGAAGAGCATATGCTTTTTAATTTGAAATGTAGCACTAATAGCATTATCCACAGGGGTATAGACTGTGCTATTGTGGATTGTGGATAATGCATTTATGCTCAAATATCCTTTATTCCCTCTTGAGTGAAAGAATTTAACAGCATATTGTATTATCATGCCATGGAGAATATAGTTTACTCCAAAAGTGAATTTTTTGACAGTATTAACTCTTCTTATAAGTCTGTGTTGAAAAAAAAAACCCTCAACCTATCATGAGCAACGAAAAAACAGTGTTGAGGGGAGATCTGGAGATAAGGCAGACAAGAGGCAGAGACAGTTTCCAAAACTGTCAGGCACATCTTTCTTTTGCCTTTCTCAGTCCCTGCTCCCTTCTCACCAGAGCTGGTGTTCGTGCTACACCGGTGACACGCTGGGGGATGCAGCAGGATGGGGAGAAACAGGTTTGGGATGCACAAACTCAGCCCATTTGTGACTTCCTGTGGTGGCAAACTCCTTCTCCCCAGGGCTGGAAGACAAATGGTTTAATAACCCAGAATGCTGTGCTCTTTGCTTCGGCAAAGTTGTCTCTCTGCATTCAGCCTCACTCACAGGTATCTCCCACAACCTCCTGGGAAAATGCTGAACAAACAGAGATCACGGCTTGGACGCCCAGGACTGGCCTGGCATTGTTTGCTTTTTATTATAAGGCTTATCTCGCTGTGTCATATGGTTAAAAACTGGAGCCTTGCCTCCAAGATAGGAGTGGGAAGGCGAGAAAAGCTTCTGTGCTTTTGTCTTCAGGTCAGTTCTATAAATGAATATACTGATGCAGCCCTCAACAAAAATGCAGGGAGAAACTATGGGCAAGAGAGAGCAGGAGCAAGTCCTAACTTTGTTCCCATCATGGGGTTTTCTGGAAATGAAAAGTCTGGGCACTTCTCTCATGCTCTTTCACCAGAGGACTGGCTGTGGTCCAGTATTTGTGTGAAGTGCTGGACTGGATCCTTCCACTCAGAGACAGGGAGTGTGAGCACAGCCCAGCTGGAGGAGCATTTGGAAATCAAAACCAGGTCTTGCACCCTGTTCCCACCTGCCCCAGGATCTTGGGATGTCCTGGTCAAGTCAGGGACGTTAAACCAAACCTGTTAGAGCCATCAGCATAAAATGAGGTGACAGAGGATGAGAAGCTCAATGAAATGAAGGCACAACAGGGCACAGTGTCCAAGTGGGGCAGCAAAAGAGAGGAAAGAAGGATTTGAAATGAAGCTGGACACTGAGTGTCCACCTAGTGCTTTGTAGGAGGAAGAACAGAAGGAATTCCTGCTTTCTCCCAGGAGGATTTAGCTTGAAGCTGAGCTGACTTCAGACCTGGTTAGGAGGAGTTCACCCTGCAGCTCCACGTGCAGGTCACAGAGCAGCACTGCTCTGGTGTCCATCACAGTGCTTGTTGTGAAGCACAGAAACAGCAGGGTTTCTTCAGCTGAGGGAAGATTAATTTTACTCAGTTTTAGTGCTGTAAAAGTTTAAATGTCTAAGCAAGTGATCCAGCCCTCTTGTACTGTGAGGAGAATGGGAGGAATCTCCAGAGCATGAGTCACCTCCTCTAATGTGCAGTGTCTGAAGTGGGTGGGATGAGTCATTCTCCAAAGGTAACAGTCTCTTTCTGGCTTAAATGACTAGTTAAACTGAAAGCCTAACTTCGTGGTGGCAGAAGTTAGCCATCTTCAGTGCCACCACCATTTGTCTCAAGTTATTTTCACGATTAGAGCGAGGTGAGGCTTCCTTCTCAGTTGATGGCATTTCAAAGGACTTTTTTGTGCTTTCTCCTGGAATCTGCACATCTTTGCCCTTCAAAAATGGTGCTGAAATGGTTTGCTCAAGTTTCACAGAGTCAGAGAAATTAAAGGCTGTTGGAAACAGAAAGTCACTTGACCCATCCCTAATCCACAGACAGAAAACTGCGGTTCAGTTTTGTTATTCTTAATGTTTCCTTCTTTCAACAATATCTCCCAACAGTCAGTAAGAAAATTTCAGTTGTTTTCAATGGGCTTTGATCCAAGCCTGCAGAGAGAGCAGGAGAGGAAATTCAGCTGCAGAGGCAAATCAACAGAGGGGAAAGGTAATGGCATGAGAGAGCTAAAAGACGTAATTGTGAGATGAGGGGAGAAAGGGGAACAAAGAGAGGTGCTTTAAAGGCTGAGCAGAGGAGGAGCACAGAGGCAGAGCTCAGTGGAGAGGAGAGAGGGACAAACTCATACCCTTGAAACACACATCCCTCTCCGCCACTGCAGCATTACTTCAATTTGAAAATGCCTAACTGCTCTTCAGTTTAATCGTTGCTGCACTTTTGGGTATAAGATGAATAATTAAGCCTGGGAGTAGAATACAGCAAGTGTTAATAGGGCAGAAGGTACTGCAAAGTCCTTATAAAGAGCTGTGCTTGCAGCACGAAGTGGCTGCTGTTCTCTGCGTCCCCAATCACGGGGCGAGGAGCAGGAAAGTACTAAATTAAATGAAGTGCATCTGTATCCATTCTGCTGGACTCTTTCCCCCCTGTGTTTGATACTATTTCTTGCTAAATAATACCCCGTCTCTAGCCAAGGCTGAACAGGGTAATTCTGAATTGTCCTTCCAGATCCAGCCAGGACAGAAATCCCACCCAGCCCTTCCTTCCATGCCTGCACCTGAGGCAGGCACAGCCTTCTCCCTTATGGGACTCGATGTCTAAAGAAACCCCCCGGTGCCTTAGAGAGATAATTCAGTCTGAAGTGGCAGCGCTGTGGAATTCACCCTCTCTGAGGAGCTGAAGATTTCTTCCTGTTGCTGTCAGAAGATCAACACGAAGAAGTAAATGGCACTTCAAAGCGTGAGAGACAACAATTAAACCAGGTCTGAGAAGACCTCTAGGACGACCCTGCTTGAGCAGGGACGTTGGGCCAGGTGACTCTGCTGTGATCCCTTCCAGCCTGACCCATTCTGTGAGGACACTGGGCCATGCACACAGCAAGAGAAGGCACAGCCAGGAAAAGCTGCACCTGGAATAAAGTACAGCCATTAATCCTTGTACAAAGCAAGGGACTGTGGCTTGCTGCTCTCTGTGCTCTGCCCTCCATCTGGAGTGTCTCCCTTTCCCTTGGCACCCTCTTCCTCAGACCAACAAAGCAGCAGCTCAAAGGGCAGCAGTTCATATTTGAATCACCCAAAATTCACTGAATTCACTGAACTCCCCAGGGACAGTGTGCAGGGAGTGTTGTTCACTCCTCTGGGAGCTCAGACCAGTGATGCAATGCTCCTCTTTCAGGTCTTCATCTTCCACACACACCCAATTAAACAGAGCTGTGTACATTAATCAAATTAGGTGGGGAGGAAGAAAGACGGATTGTTATTTTTAAATCCTTGGAAGATGTTTGGGAATGGGAGGTCATAAAAGTAAAGAGGGAGGTCAATAAATAGAAAGGAGGAAATTATTTTTAAGCTTTGCAGATAAAGTATTTTTAGAGCAATCACCTGAAAGCTCCCTGAACTACACAGTGATAAGCACAGCTCAAATCAGCAAGCGCAGCCTGGCTCAGACCCACCTTCCCTGGCTGCTTTAAAGTGAGTTTTCAGTGTAATGACTTTTTTCTTTCCCTTTTTCTCCCACCTCCAGCCCTTCCTGCTCTCACTGAGGCACCTCAGAAAGTCTGGCGCTTGAATGGACATTTGAGGAGATCTCCAGTTGTTCCAAAGTGGGTATTTTTCCTCCTCTTTGATTTGGTTTTCATCCTTTTCTTTTGGTCTTCTCTCCCGTTCACAGGAGGTGGAAGGATGACAAGCAGAGCTTCCCCAGGCCAGCAAGTTGGAAAAGAAACCAGAGGGGCCAGCAGGACACAGCTTTGGCTGGAACCTCATGGGCAGGGGTGTCACCTGAGGGCAGGAGCAGTGACTCCATCAGAGCCCTGTGCCACCAACCTCCCCTCTGGGGGCAGGAGACCCAGGCAGAGCAGCCTGAGGGGCCTGGCTGTGTTTGCCAGCTGTGGAAGAGGGGGACATCACTGGATTTTTAATTTTCTTTTTGCGCACTCTGCCGCACAGCTTCACCAATTATCCATGTCACACCTTGTCAGCAAGGAGATGGGATCAATACCATCATTTTCACAGTCTGGACAACAGTCCAGGCAAATTTGGGTGTAGGAAAACAGCTTTGGATCAGGATAAACTTAGGACAGGCCTCACACAGACATTCCTCTCTAGAACTGCAGACAAAGGCCTGGGATGCACTAACTACACTGTGCATAAAAAACTTTTTTTGGCTCTCTACTCTTCTAGAAAGGGCCAGATCTTCAAAATAATTCAGCATAAACCACGCTGTGCCATAACGCCTAAGCTGTGAATTTAAAACAGATCTTTTCAAAGGTAAGGGAAGATGTCCCAGTGTCCTCCTCAACCTGAATTAGCATTTTTCCTGCCAGGATGCCAAACTTTTGCATGTGTCAATATGTTGACATGTTGCCACAGTTTGGGGAAAACAATAATTTTGGAACCATCTTCCCATCTGCTGTGTGAATTTGATTGTCTTCCTGCATCCTGCTGGCCACTTCTCTGAGAGCCACAGTGCCTCTGCTTTCATGGTTTTCCAGAGTGAGGGCAAGGAAAAGGAATTTTCTCTCTTTCAGGGATCAAAGTAAAGCATAGAAGATGCCAAAAGATAAATATTTGACTTTGAAACATGGAAAAAAAAAAAAAGAAGTGGAAGAGCAGCACCATGGGAACCAATCTCTCGGGGTGTCCTGCAGTCTGGATGTACATTTGTATTGCAAAGACAGGAGCTGGGGATGTGGTGTGTAAAGATGTGGGTTTTACAGGAAAATAGAATCAGTTAGGAGACCTCTGGGAAATCACAGAATGTGTGTACACTTTATGGTTTGTATAAAATTAAATGCTTTTTTTTTTCCTTTCAAGATATTGATCCTTGTTCTTTTATTATTATTTATTATTATAATTTCTTTTCTTTCACTCTCCTTTGATTATCCATGTCCTGGTCTTTCTGGTCCCTTGAATTTGAATTGGGCCTCTTTAGGTGAAACACACCAATAATTCTCATCTCTTCTCTCTTATGCTCTGAATAATTATAGGTGTCCCAGGAAATCTGGCCTTCAGTAGAAATTTTGTGAAGGTTTTGAAAGATTTTATTAGAAAACACTTGGATCCTGCGCAATTATCAGCTCTGAAAGGTGCTTTGCCCACCCCCTCCAGTGGAAGGGCTATTGATCATCTCACAAAGGCAAGGCAGGTACTCACAGAGAGAAGAGTTGAGGTTTGGTTGTCTTTTCAACATCAATGATAAAATTGCATCTAATGTTCACCTCATTCACCTTAACTCCAGTGGTCTGCACTAATTAAGGTGAAGCAAGCAGGGCTGGTTAATAAAGAACACTGCAATTCAGCTTGTGCTGGGCAGTGATTGCGACAAGAGGCAAAACTCAATAACTGATTTAAAAGGTGGGCTTTGATTACCAGAAATATCTGGGCTTTTTGTCCCCTGATTGCAGAGCACACGCTGCAAAACCCTGCCACCATCAATGGCTCTGATGTGACACTCAAAATACCTTCTCCACCTTTCAAGCTGGGCTCCAACTTGTCGAGCCGTGCTTTAAAAAATATCGTCGAAAATCTTCACAATGCCGTCTTCTGTTTTGCAAAAAACACTGTTCTGCTTGGCCATCTGTGCCACCATGCTGCTCCCAGGTCCTGTATCCACAGCCATCACATCCCACACAGTAGCCAGCTCCTTTTGGAGCAGCCACTTTGCTCCCTCCTAGCTGCACACTGCTGCAGTTTACAGGAAATTTTGCTGCTAGGTTTATTTTGGACACCCATATGTCTGCCAGGTTTGGTTCTCTCTATCCAGGACAGCTCTTCCCCACTATCAGCACAGGCTGTGCTGCTTCCTCCCCACCACAACCAGCCACCCCTGAGACGTGTCCTCTGTGCTGTGCCAGCAGGGCTGGGACACAACCCTGCTACATCCACTGAGCTGAAAAAACACACCCACAAATTCATTTTCTAGAGCAGTGGCAAGAGGCAATTCAGGTGAGGAGTGATGTATTGGCCTCGTGGCTAATTCCCTCTCTGGAGCATTAGCCATGGAAATGTGTGATGGGAGGCAGCTTTTGCAGACTGCCTGATGATCAGGGTGGGAGTTGGAAATATAGAAAGCAACCCCACAGGGTTTTCACCCCTTCTCCCTGTCTGGAGCTGCACATTCCGGCTGTGTAGACAGGAGACAGAGCAATCAAGGCTCACTCCTCCTCCCAAGCCTCTCAGGAGCACTAAGAAAGGTCTACATGTTCTCATCGAGGCCGAGTTTTCACACCCCATTAGCCCAGACGGGATGAACTCCACTTCTCAGCTCACTCTCTGCTGACAGAGCTGACCAATTCATTTTTCCCCAGCTGAACAGTTTTCCCTTACAGAAATGCAAATTCAGCAAAATATCATTTTTGTTGACGTTTCTAATGGGAAATTATTGAAACACTTCATTTCCAGTTTAGCATTTGGCTGGTTCTGTCTCATCTGGCGTGAAGTAATCAAAACCCAGCAGAGAAGCCCTTGCCTCTTAAATCATTCACCAAAGTTTCCCTTCCAGAAGCCTGTCCTGAGATTCCAGAGATGAAATAAGATGGAAGGTTGCCTTTTACCCAAAAACTTTGAGAATGCTGCTTTCCATTTAGCTTTAGAACTTCTCTTCTTGGAATGAAACTGTTGCTCCAGAAAGCTGCATTTTCTAGGGAGAAAATGTGTCTTGCAGCAGCTGAATCACAGAAAGGATGGTTTGACTCAAGGCTTTTAAAGAATTAACAGTTGCCACAACAGGACTCCCTCTTATGCAGCCAAGGCGGTGCAGAGAGGAGCTGGTACAGGGAGTCCTGCGTGGTTCAGGCTTTTTATAGTGACAGATTTCTTTGCATAATGTATTTTGGGTGAAGTTTCAGGTTTATTTTGTACTTATCTGATGACAGGAAAGTATATGTTAAGTGTTTTAAAGGAAAAAAAAAAAAGAGAAAGAAAGGGTTTTTAATCGGCTTATTACAGCCTTCCACGTCTAGTAAAGCACTTATATGGCAGTAAACCTGGAATCCTACAGGAGGTTTCTGTAAAGTGACAGATTCAGGTCAGAGCTGCTCATGAGCAGCCAGATTGATTTGTGATGCATAACGATGGCAGAAATGGCATTATTGTTTTACAGGAGAGTACAGAAAGTCAGAATATGGCAGGGCCACTAGAACAGCTGGCTACCCTGGTCTGAAATACCTTGCCTCTGGCCAGGTATTTCAAATAAATATTGCCTGATATTTCAAATAAATTGGAGCTATTCCACAACTAGTCACACAGTAGATGTGGTTTTGGCTCCTTAGCTACCTTCACCCCAGCAACAAAGCTTAAATTTCCCAGTTAACTCTTGCTCCTTTAGGTACAGACTTTGAAAACCACAGACATGGGATGAGTACAACCACAGCTGTCTGCAGGAGATCAATTTTTTAGGTTTTCCTTCCTTTCCCTCGGTCACTGTCAAACTGTGACCATGGGCAACTCTTTCAACATCTACTTCTGCCCTCTTTGTTGTTTTAAACAAATCCTTTTTACAGCATGAGTTTGTCCTGTCTGTGTCATCTGGCTGGCTTTTTTGCTATTTCTTGTTTTGAATTTGTTGGCCTTTATTTTTATTAACTGGATCCTGTAATAAATGCACAAGTAATGCTGACCCGAAGGAAATGCTGCTCACACTATAAAGATATCAGAGAGGTATAAAAACACTTTGTGAATAGAATTATACTGAAATGGTAAAAGCAATGGCTCCTGTCCAACGTTTTCAGGGACAGCAAAAAAACACCCTAAAAAACAGATGAAGGACTGCTCCACCTTTATGGGACTGACCCTTGAAAACCCACTGGGAACTTCAGATGGTGCCACATGCATCTTCCTCTTAATTAGTGCTCTTCCAAGAGACTTTGTGACACCAAATCTCCTTTTTCTTACACCTCAGTAAAATGCCAGCTCCTCTGGGGTCTTGGCATGCAACTGAGGTCCCTCAGTGCTGCGTCAGAGGCATTAATTCTCATTAAGAAATGATGCAATCAGTGCTCACCTGGACACGTGCCGTGCCCCTGGCTGGCTGCTGGGTGCAGGTGATGGCTCATTTTGGGCTGGCAGGCTCTGTGCACCTTCCACCACAGCTGCCAAGCTCTGTGCACCTTCCATCTCAGTGCCAGGCTCTGTGCACCTTCCACCACAGCTGCCAAGCTCTGTGCACCTTCCATCTCAGTGCCAGGCTCTGTGCACCTTCCACCACAGCTGCCAAGCTCTGTGCACCTTCCATCTCAGTGCCAGGCTCTGTGCACCTTCCACCACAGCTGCCAAGCTCTGTGCACCTTCCATCTCAGTGCCAGGCTCTGTGCACCTTCCACCACAGCTGCCAAGCTCTGTGCACCTTCCATCTCAGTGCCAGGCTCTGTGCACCTTCCACCACAGCTGCCAAGCTCTGTGCACCTTCCATCTCAGTGCCAGGCTCTGTGCACCTTCCACCACAGCTGCCAAGCTCTGTGCACCTTCCATCTCAGTGCCAGGCTCTGTGCACCTTCCACCACAGCTGCCAAGCTCTGTGCACCTTCCATCTCAGTGCCAGGCTCTGTGCACCTTCCACCACAGCTGCCAAGCTCTGTGCACCTTCCATCTCAGTGCCAGGCTCTGTGCACCTTCCACCACAGCTGCCAAGCTCTGTGCACCTTCCATCTCAGTGCCAGGCTCTGTGCACCTTCCACCACAGCTGCCAAGCTCTGTGCACCTTCCATCTCAGTGCCAGGCTCTGTGCACCTTCCACCACAGCTGCCAAGCTCTGTGCACCTTCCATCTCAGTGCCAGGCTCTGTGCACCTTCCACCACAGCTGCCAAGCTCTGTGCACCTTCCATCTCAGTGCCAGGCTCTGTGCACCTTCCACCACAGCTGCCAAGCTCTGTGCACCTTCCATCTCAGTGCCAGGCTCTGTGCACCTTCCACCACAGCTGCCAAGCTCTGTGCACCTTCCATCTCAGTGCCAGGCTCTGTGCACCTTCCATCACAGCTGCCAGGCTCTGTGCACCCAACCAGCTGCTGAGATGAGCAAAGTCATCCAGGCTGGCAAGTTGGGTTTTTGATCCTGGAACTGCTGGGCCTTTGCAGCCCTGAGATCTGGGATTCTCCCTACAGTTATTGAAGACTCTGAATTCCAGCCAAAATAATCTATGGGCATTGTCCTAACTCTGAGGGGTTGGAACAGCCCCTTTGGCTTTCATTCCTGTGCCACACACATTCAGACCCTCAGTGTTGCACCTCAGCGTGCTCAGCACCTGGCAGGACTGAGCCCTTCACTAATCCTCCTAAATCCAAGTCTATTGACTTTCAAAGCAACCCGCCAGGGCTTCTTATCTACATTTCCTGAACAAGCTGCTTGCTTAAGCTGAGCCTTTTTGCATTAGGCTTCAACCAGAGTTGATTTTGAGCAATGAACATGATTAGATTTTCATATCAAGAGGGAATGAAAGTCTGGAGATAGTTCACAAGTATCCTGGAGTGAGGCAGGAGTGATCTACCTTAATTGAGTAGCTTGTAAAAACACAAAAGGTCAGAATTAGCGTCCAAATCCAAGTCAGGCAGAATCCAGGTTTTTCTTTCTCACCCTGGAATGAATCTTAACAGAACCCTGAGTCTAAATGTCTTAGTTTGAAAGCCAAATCTCAGTCTTTGGATGCCTGACATTTGTAGAATGGGATCCTGTCACCACATGGCAGAATAACATTCAATCCTAAACTACAGCACAACCCCACCAAGAGGGAGATGCTGGATGAGATCAAGGAGCCTGCTCCAGAAAACAGGCTGGAATAAGGATCCAATTTCTGTTGTGGGGATTTCTTTACCCCAAAATCAGGTGAAGATTGTCTTTCAGGCTGGAGCTGAGCATTTGGGATGTCAGAAGGCTGAAACAAAACCCACATCAGGGCAGCACTGCACTGTACATCTTTCTCAAGGTCTGTGTGAGTGGGGCAGTCAGACACCAGGAACTGGCTATGGAAATAAAACACACCTGGAATAACCATTCCCACACTGACATCCTCCTCATCTTCATACAAAGGTCAGGCTTTAGGCCCGAGACTCCAGAGAGGCTCTGGTCACAGTTCTGTGCAGGCTTTGCCATAGCAAGTCACTCTCTGTCCATTTTGGACTTCTTTTTCCCACCTCTAAAGTCAGAGCAGCCCTAAACTGATCGTGTCTGTGTAAGTGGCAACCCTGTGTTAATTCAGTGTATGCCCAGGAATAAACACAATGAGACTTGGATTGCCACGGAGCCCTCAAAATGTAGATTAATAGAATAATTAATAGATGTCTGTTAATAAGTTAAAGGATCAGTAATATACACATATCAAGACAAAAGCCTGCATCTAGAAGCACAGAAGGTGCAGTTGTGTTTCTGTCCCTCTGATGTCACAGTCAGCCTCTTGGCTCCCTCACTTGAATTCAGCAGCACCATAATCCAGGCATTCTTTCCTCTGTTCCTGGCAGCAGCTCTGAGAACTCCTGACCTTCAGCTCCCCTTGGCACACCCTGTTTGAGGAGATGTGTGAGCGTCTTGGAAAATCACCCCAGCTGAACTTCTCTTTCCTGCTCAGACAAACCTCTGTTCTAGACAACATGACTGACAGTATTAAAACACAGGGCTAACTCAGATTCTCAAAAAGTAATACCCCTCCCACATTTGTCAGTCAAGAAATCTTGACTTTAAACTATTTTTCAGACTTAAAATTTCAGCCAAAATGATTCAGTTGGACATTTTCTACTGTGAGCTCTTGTGTAGTTAAAGATTAAGGTATCTCACAGAGATTTATCACTGGTAAAAACATTCCTAATAAACAAAATGAGTTGCTGTGCTTTTCCCATTTCATTTTGCTTTCTTTTGTTCAGTTTGATTTATTTGACTTCTTCAGCATTAAAGTATTATTTTAAGCTCTGCTTGCATGATGTGTGTTTTATATTTATGTACATTTTTATATATATATATATATATATATCTAATGGGCTGGCTTTGTTCATCACTGAGCCAAAACTGAAACGAGGAGGTGATGAGAGACAAGATGGGCTGGGGGAGTGAAAGGAATCCTCCCTGAGCACTGAGGTCAGTATTCCAATTTCTTTTGTGCCTGCCTGTATCTCTTCAGGGTCACCTCACCAGATCTCACTCCTCCACAGATTCTGCTGCCGTGGTGATTTTTTCCAGCCATACCTTTTGTAGCTCTCCTACACGGAGAGGAATTCAGGGCCTGTTTTTGAAGGGCTCTACACAAGGTCAAATCTCCTTCTTGGCTTAAAAGCAAGTGCTGGAGGTAGACAGGAGCCACCTGGAGATTGCCCTGCTCTACAGATAAATGCTCAAGATGAGGACACAAAGATGGGTAACAGTACCTGGGGCTGTTCCTGGGGATGTCTTTAATATCCAAGGGGCAGAGACTTGGATAATTTGCCTTTTTTTCTTGTTTCATTGAAGGAAGGTGTGGTTGAAGAATTCATTTGTACCAAGCACCCATCTTGTTCCAGTTAAAAATTCAGGAGGAAGGACTGAAGTGTCCAACAAGGCTTTTATATAGTATTTTAGTCCTCACTGATTTCCATATTTATTTAATTCACAGATAATATATAATAATAATAATAATAATTCTGGTGACATTAGAAGAATATTTAGATTAAGGCAAAGAAATTCTGAGGGTGAGATAATTGATATATGCACTCCTGGACAAGAAGTCTATAATCTGACTGGCTCCAACAGAGTCAATCTATGATTTCAAATTTTCCAAGGTAGAAAGAACATGGAAGTGTCTCCCTCATGACCTCCTCATGCCTTGTGTGCTGTGTCCCCTTCAGCCTCCCCCCAAAACACACAGCACAGCCCATCCTCCTGTGTCTCTGCTCTCAGACTCGCAGCACCTCCTCCTTGTGCCAGTCCTTCCTTTCAGGGAGGGTAAATTCCTCCAGGGAAGTGCTTTAGGAGAGAGAGCCCAGAGCTGGGATTGGCACCCCGTGTGTCTCCTGCAGCGCTGGGGCTGAGCAGCCAGGCTGGGGACCCTGCTACCCCCCTGTGCAGGAGGCACCATCTGCCAAACCTCCTCCTGAGCCATCTCCTAGCAAGTGGGTTAAAGAGCTGAAAAGAGCATTCCATCCGTGGCAGCTGAAGTCCATCACAGCTTGCTTACAGGATGCTGGCTCTGAAGGGAGGCTGGGCAAGTGGCCAAAAGCCTCTCTTACTTGCCCGTGTTTCTCTCTGGGGAAAGGGATTCCTGGCTTGGCGTGGCCTGAGGTGGCTTCAGGGAGCAGGATGGCTTTAGGGAGCATTGGAGTTCCCTCATCCCAGGTGCAGCCCTCCCAAGAAGATGCAAACCCCATTAATTGGATTTGCCAGGGCCTGGGGGCTGTTCTTGATTTCTTCAAGGCCACTGGCATAACCCTTGTCAGCTCAAAAAGCAGCAGATCTCTTGTGTTCTTCTATGCAAGAGCAGCCAGGCTTCCTGGGAAGGGAAGGGGCAAGAAAAAGGGGAATTATCTCCATCCTTTATCTATTTCTCTGCTTGTTGCCCCCTCCCCTTTCTTGTCCACCCACTTCTCATCCCCTCAAGAGGACATTTCTGCTCTAGAATGTGGTTCTTGGAGCTGTGCAGGGGCCACTGGGCCTGACTGGGGGGGTCTCTGGGGCTGTGCCCTTTGCCTCTGAGGAGGCCAAAGCTGCTGAGGTCCAGATTCTTCCTGAGGATTCCATGTGATAGCTAATTAATGGCCTCCCCACGTTTCCATGGCAACTTCACGCTGTGCTCTTAGCCCTGATCCAAATGGACATTCTGCACACTCCTGAAGCCATGGCATCAGCATGTTGATAAGACTTGCTGACGTCCTGTGCTTTCTGCCACACCACCTGGTGAGCCTAAATTTGAATAATTTAAAAAGAGGAGGTTTCTTGGGAAGCTCCCAATGAATTTCTGTCACGTGACTGGAGGAAAATGGTCCCAGAAGTCTTCTGCATCTGAAGGGAAGCAGGATTCTGCAATACCTGCTGCTTTTTCCCATGCTTTGGCTTTGGGACATCTGGCATTGGCTTTTGGTTTTTTTTCCCTCTGGGTTATTTGGAAGTTCCAGCTTTCATGTAGTCCCTAATTTAATGACAGCAAGGGACGAGTATCTGTCCTGAACTGGTAGGAGCATCTCTCTGTTAGCTGAGCTGGACAATCTGAGGGATTGCTCCCTAATTCCTTCTTGTGCCAAGGAAGGAAGCTGGGTTTTGTTCTCCTACACTCAGAGAATGGTTACTCTGACTTGAGAGTGTGAACATCCCTTTTATCATTAAACTCTACAACAATGCCCACTGATCGTGCAGGTTAGTGGGTCAAGTTTTGTGGTGAAGGGGTTCTCTGGGTCCTACCCAATTCTGCTCTGTAATTACTCTACATTGCAGTCATTGTCTTGTCAAACACTTTTTTATGACCATCAATTCCTCAGGAGCCCATTAACCCCACTGTAGCACTGGCATGGCCTCCTGGGGGTCTGAACTGCTTTCTCTTGCTGAGACAGATGTCAGATCCCTCCACATCTCCCATTGCCCGCAGAACAAACTCCCTGAACAAAACCTGGGGGTTGTTTCTGGATCTGGCTGTGACAGTCTGCCCCTTACCTGGGGAAGGGCTTTTGGGGCTGAGCAGTGGAAGCAGAGCATAGGCCCTGCTTCATTTATTTCCCAGCATCAAAAGCAATCATCCACATTTGATTGGCTTGTTTGGTTTTTTTCCATTTTCTCAGCGAGCCCAAAATAATGGTTGAATTGCCAAATAACTTCATCTTCCCTACCTTGAAAGACGTGGGGGTTTATCCCTGACATTTTTGCTGCATTCCTTCGCAAAATTTTATGGAGCCATGTTGGGAATGTGGCTCCACTTTGTGGTGCTGACTTGCCATCATATCCAGGTGCACCATCAGGGACTCCCAAGGTGAGTTCCATATGCTGACAGCCTGTCTGTGCCAAAACTCCTTCCCTGCACTCTTTCCCCGTTCCCCAGCCACGATGGGAATGTTACCTCACGTGCCTCTCTCAGCTCCACGCCATCCACTCGCCTCTGGATGGGCCAGCCGGGATTTAATGTTGTGTTGGCACCCAAAACCCTGCTTAAGCTTTATGGATTTGCCCCCAGTGCTGAAGGCAGTAAATGCTGGGGGCTGCTCATCCCAAGGCATCGTTAAAGATACATGAGGGCAATTGATTTGATCCAAACCAGTGCCACAAACACCAGGCGAGATTTAGGTAATGTGCTGCTGGTTACCCGTGAGAGCTGAGATTTAATTGCAGCTTCTTTGGCTTCTGCTCGCTAGGCCTGGATTCTTATCTCAAAGGAAAGAATTTATCGAATTAATTTCACTCCGTGTTGGCACGGTCACTATTCCCAGCCACGAGCAAATCCCATCATTGCATGCAGGCTGCAGCTCAGGCTGCTCAGGAGCAGCAGTCAGTATTTTTAGAGCTATAACCATAGTTCTTTCAAGTGTCAGCTCTTTGGGTCATACATGTAATTTAAACAGTACATTTCTATTCCCTGCTTAGATGGATGTAACTGTCAGGAACATTATTTCTACTGATAATTACAAATTTGACATTCATTTCCCATGAATACTCTCTACTATTTGCTTAAAACTCACCTCCATGCATACGATTGCTGCCAAATGTTCTCTTATCAGAAAGCTGAGGCAGAAATGTCACATCTATAAAGCACACTCTTGGAATGGTGAGGTCTAATATGATTTTCTGCTACACAAAGCAAAGACCAAGCAAATGAAAAACAAACACTGGGAAAAATGAGCAACCTGAGGCCTCTTGTGTGGACTGACCAGGGGAGAGATCTTGATACAAGGTAGGGGGAAAAAGCTACTACTAAAGGAAACGTCCCTAAAAACATTCTTGCTGCTTAATTCACCCAGCTCTTTTTCTGATACCCATTCTTGGATAGACAGACTTTGGTGACTAATCCCCCTTTTTGGGTTTTACCAATTACTCAAATTGCTTCTCTTATGCCCTCAGTTGGTAGCTCAGCAGGAGAGTTCAGTGAATGTATGTTTTCCTTAAGGTACCCAGTTCCTTCTCAGGAAATTCAGATGAGAACAACCTAAATAATGCGAATTAAACCCAAAACCAGCCGTAATTGCCCAAGCCCCTGGTGTCACATGACCAACACCACAATGCATTCAGGTCCTTCCAGAACTGATGTTACTCTCAGAATCTCAGTCAAAGTCTTCAAATAATGTCAAAATTCCTACAAGACTATTTTGAACTCAGTTCAATCAACATGTTAGATCTTGAGACAAACCTGAATCTTGGTCTTTGGATCAGGACTGTGGCCCTTGCTCAGACCTGTTTTCCCCAGGATTCTCCTCCACCTCTGGGAGCCATCAGGATCAGATTTATTTCTCCCTTTCTGGAGGGCAGGAATTCCAGTCTCTTAGTAGCACTTCTCAATCAATTTCAACTAAAAAAACCCAGTGAAATTAAGAGAAACACCTCGCTACTCACCTCCCACAGTGTTCAGACTTCATCACCCAGCTCAGATGATCCTTCATTCACACACTCCATTCAACATCCTACTTTTTGTTTAAATCCAAACACATGTCCCCACACATTCCAAAAAATTTTACCCACCTTTTGGTTATTTTAGCATTTTTTTTTGATAACTCAGTTCTTTTTAATTTTTCTTGATCCTTGCAAACTCAGAGTAGGTTTGGTCGCTGTGCTCTTCCCTCCCACCCCTCCCTTTTACTAATTTTGCATATATTTTAATAAAATGTTCTCATATATTTGCTGTATTTTTTTTTTTTTTGTGGACAAAGTGTAAGTGAGACAAGGATATTATTCACAGCCACAGAAACATAAGAAAGTAAAAAGGATTTTTTCCTTTCCAGTGAACAAAAATTACCTATGTACCCTTCAGTGTCTCCAGGTTTCCTTGGAAATGTATTCCCTTGCATTGTGCTTTAGTTTTTGTGGGGATGAGGTTACCCAGTGCTACTGGAAAACCCAGCACCTGAGGCAGAAAGACAAACTCAGCTTTGCCTTTATGATTTTGGCCTTCTCTGCTTTAGGGACTATGTAGAAGGGCCTGAAAGATGAGCGAGTGAAGATTTACAGGTGCTGCTCCTCCTCTGGCACCACTGAAGGCAGCACCAGCCCAGTGCAGGGCACCAAACGCAGGTCATCCCAACACATCCCATTTTCCAGCATCTGCTGAGCCTCTACCTCTGGTGAGACATCTTCCAAGATGGAAATCTCAAAATGAGGACACCTGAGCCCTGCACCCACCCTCCAACTCTTCGGTGTGGTCTCACCAAGGAGGCAGCAGTTTTACTCCCCAAGGGCTGCCATCCCCGCCTGTCCTCCAGCAAAGCTCAGCACAGGCTGCGGGAATAACTCAACATAAAGCTGGCATAAATCTCAACAGAAGAAATATCTTTTATCTTTAACCATTTACTCCCACTATAGGAATAATGGTAGCTCTTTTACATTTACATATAACTCTTGTTTGTTTGTTTTCTTTGCTTTTTTTTTTTTGTTTTGTTTTTGTATGTCTCTTTGTCTTGGCACCTGCATAGCAGAAAACTTGACAGTTCAGTACAGAAGTTTGCCCCTCTCTCTGCTCCTCCCTTTATTTCCTCTGCTGCCCCTGAGGACTCGCAAGCAACACCCCCAAGGTCAAGAGAGAGTACGGTGTTACCCTTTTATGACGGATTATAGAAATAACAAACATGCCTGACAGTCTTATACAGCTGCTAGAACGGGTTTAGTTTTCAACAAATGAAGAATTTCCTCTTTTTTTTTTTTCCTCTTTTGTATATTAATTACATTTTACAAATCTTATTTTTTCCCTTTTCTTTTCTTTTCTTTCCTTTCCCCCCACTTTTACTTCTTCCTTTTTACTTTTTTTCTCTTTTTTTTTCCTTTTTTCTTTTTTTTTCTTTTTTGTTTGTTTGTTTTATTTAATTTTTTTTAATACAGCAAAAGGATCAATCACCAAAGTGTCCGTTGCTAAGTCCAGGGTTAGCAGAGTTTGGCTGTCATCTGGTCGGACTGTTTGAGGATCTCGGTGTTGTACAGGTCCAGCGCGTGGTTCACGCGGATGATCTCGCTGTTAGTGAGCTTCAGGCGGTGCTTGAGCATACAAGAGAACAGATCCAGCTGGGGCTTCCCCGGGGCCACCGGAGGCGCCAGGCGGTTGATTCGGTCCCGAATATCCAGCAGCAAGAGCATGACGGAGGAGGAGGAGTAGAACTGCCCGCCCTGCGTGTAGGACTGGTTGACCTGCTGCACCGCGCTGCGCAGGAGGTCGGCGTTGAAGCGCAGGCTGTAGCCGTAGACCTGCACGTCTGAGATCTTGATGTAGAACTGGCGCTTGGTGGGGTCGGAAAGGTCCACGGGCCCTTGGCCAGTCTCGTTGCGCAGGAGGGAGGGCAGCCGAGTCCGGCTGCGTAGGTAGATGTGGACGGTCTCAAAAAAGGTTTTCCACCGGTTGCCCAGCAGCAGGGTCCAGTTGTAGCACTGGCTGTTTTGGAGGCGGATTTTCTCCCAGCGCGGGTAGCCGTACTCCCCGAAGGGCATGTTCCAGCCCTCCGAGTGGCTCCCGCTGAACGGGTTCACGTAGACGAAGAACATGGGGTCCAGGCTGCTGTTGCGCATCTGGCAGATGCGCATGGAGATCCCGATCACCATGTGGATGAAGTCCATCCGGTTCTTGTTGCTCTTCAAGGTGAGGGACATGCGCTTGCGCCACCGCGGGTCGAAGAAGGTGTCCAGGCGGATCTCGTTGCTGATGAAAGTGGTGTGCACGTACAGGCGAGAGTCCATCTTCTGCAGCAGGTACTTCAGCTCCAGGTCCTGGAAGTCCAAGTCTGTCTCAAAGCTGATGAACTGCTCGCTCCGCTCCGAGTCCACGTTCTGGGGCTCGCAGCGGCCTCGGTAAAGCTTGTAGCCCTTGTTGCACGAGCCGCAGAGGGAGATGTTGGCAAGGCTGCACATGGCACAGCTGTTGTTGCCCCCAATGATGCAGGGGATGGGGCGCTGGCACAGACTGGTGCCACCGTGGCAAACGCAGCTCCGCTGGCTTTCCAGAAAGGTCCCCCAGAACCCGTTCTCGTTGCAGTAGAGCAGGGACTGGACTCGAGTAAGCCATTCCTGTATCGTCCTGCAGGTGGGGAGAAGGAAGAATTAGCACTGTAAGGCCTCGCAGGGGCTGGTGTTGGCACCTTGCTGGAGCTACATTGTTTTCAGGGATATGTCTGAGAGAGAGCTCTCGGAACATCGATGCCCTGCCGTGGCATCTGGGAGCTATTCCAGTCTATTTCTAGACTGAATCTTTTATCTGCTGTTTACTCTTTGGTGATGAGCAAAAGCCTTCTAAGAAACTGCTACCAGTTGGAAATGCTGATCTGAGTCTCTCTTCACTCTGCACTAGGGGCCAAGACAGGCTTTGTGTCCTGCCAAGGATCCCAGCAGTGCCACAGTGACATGGGAATGGAGCTGATAAAGCCATGCCGGAGGCTGTGGGGCTATCAGACATCACAAGGGCAGCAGAACTCCCAGGCTAGCAGGAGAAAACTGCTCTTCAGGTCATTGGCAATTGGCCCCACCCTCTAAAAAACAGACCCAAAACAGGACAAGGCAAAGCAAGCAGCAACCTCTGCTTATGGTGCAGAGCTCAGAACAGTAGAAAAGAGGGTGGAAACCAGGATGCACAGAGACAAAGCTGTTAAAACTATTCTTCCTTAGAAAACTCCAAAATACTTCTGCTAATTAACCACCTTTTGGAGTCTCTCCCTTAAACTCCCCTAAAATCAGCCCCACTCACCCATCTCTGAGCCCCACCACTCCCACAGCTGCTGGATCAGCACCTTCAACCCCACATCCTGCAGCCCTGGAGCGACTCCTAGAAAATAACACTGCAACCCACATCCACTTTTCGCACAACCCACTCGCCACGTTGCCTTGTTTCCCCCCTTTCCCCCCTTCCCACTGCCCCAGGAAAGCTGGGTACAGCGACTCCTTTCTCAGCAGCCCTCAGCAGAACCCTCTGTGCAGCCGCTGCTCCCTCCCCTCCACCTCCCCCTGGCTAATGAATACTTCATTGTCTCCTCTGGGCAAAAAGTTCTTGGTAGTGCTGCAGTGAGAGGACTGGCTAATGACAAATTAGGATTCAGCCCCCGTAGAACGGGAGGAGTGATTATGGACAGAGGCTCTCAGAGCTGGATTAGTGAAATTCATGGCACCTGCATCGCCTGACCTCCGAATAATCATTAAGCTGTAGGCTGTATCAAAGAAGGCATTAAATGATACAGCAGCAAAGAACAGCAAGATGATTAGG
This sequence comes from Dicaeum eximium, assembly GCA_013396995.1. Lineage (NCBI taxonomy): Eukaryota > Metazoa > Chordata > Aves > Passeriformes > Dicaeidae > Dicaeum > Dicaeum eximium. The sequence continues at coordinate 760,629 of VWZP01002969.1, read as the reverse complement.
GGGAGGGAGCCAGTGGAGGGATGAGAGTGTAAAACAGAGGAAAGCACTGGAAGGAAAGAAATAATCAAGGAGCAGAAGCAAAAAGGTTGGGAAAGAAAGAGAGGAAAATGTGCAGGTAAAAGGAAAAATGAGAGAGAAACACAGTGGGCAGGAGTAATGGGTGGAGAAAGGGAAAAACTGCAACAGCAACCACTGAAAGAGAACAGGCAGGAATGAAAAGCAGGAGGAAAAGGAGTAGAAAGAAGGGGAAAACAGGGTGAGGAAAAAAGGAAGGGCATTACAAGAAAAATTCTGAAGTGTTGGATGTGGGAACAGACAATTTTCACATTCTTCCTGTGGTACAGGGCTGCCAGGGTCTCCTTCCCCTATTCCCAGCCAAGAGGAGCTCTTCTGCTGGTGGAAAGGACAAGGCTGGCTGGGGAGCTTGGTAGCAAGTAACCTCCATAAATATCTGCTGTAGAGGGAGACAGCGACAGCCCTGGTCCCTCAAAAAAGTGCACAGGGCTCCTCTAAATTCCTGGGACAGCTCTGCCTCAGAGGGGAGGGGACAGCACAGCTCAGTGTGGCTGCAAAACACAGCACAAGCTGACAGCAACAGGCACTTCCAAACCATCCCAGGGGGCTGGGGCTGCCTTCTGCTCACCGGTGAATTTTTGCTTACTTTTCAGCACTACAAATATGTTTTCACCCATCTGAAGCTTTGTGCTTCCTGTTTGGAAAGCCAGTCAAATGCACCTGGATTTGTGCAGTGCTGGATTGATGTTTTACACAGGTTTTAGGTGTTGATAATGCCCCTGAGTTCCTAGGCCAAGGACTGCCAGGCCATAGCAGGGGACACAGTATAAATTGACTCAGGTGGCCATAATCTGTCCATTTTGGGTGTGTGCTATCTTAGGAAAAAAGTCACTGGATTGTCCTGTCCCTCCTTATACTAACAACCAGCAGAACAAAATAGGAAAGAAACCTCAGCTGATATCTTCCAGTGGACACCAGTAAATTTCCTGTTCCCCAGATGAACTTTGTGGAGGGTGGATGGGAGGTTGTTTTTTGGTGGGGGTGTGTGTGTCTGTGTCTGTGTGTGTCTGTGTGTGTCTGAGTGTCTTTTAGCTTTCTGCAAAGACACAAGTAGGACTAAAAAAACCAAGAAGAAAATGAAACAAGAGACTACCCACCATCTGCTGGTGGCAGCAATAAAGGATGTAATTAAATAAAAATGCAGAATTCAGGGCAGAGCTGGACATCAACTACAAACACAACAATGGGAAGTGTGAGAGAGAAGTAAAGTGGTATAAATTAAACCATTTTTTCTTGGAACTGGGACAGGTTAAGAATATACACAGGACCAGCCAAATGCCTTCAGCTGACAGGAGGTAACTTTTTAACATTGAACCTAAAAGGTGTCAGAGCAGGAGGATGCTGGAAAGATCCACTGTTTAACAGCTGAAAACCAGTACCAGAATAACCATTGGTTTTCATCTAAAATATTCCCAGGGAGGTGGTGGGAATCCCCACCCCTGGAGGTGTCCAAGGAATGTCTGGGTGTGGCACTCACTGCTCTGGTCAGGGTGACAAGAAGGGGATCAAGCTCACGTTGGATTCACCGGTCTTGGAGGTCTTTTCCAACCTCAATGATTCCATGATTCTAAAGTGAAAATAAGTATGACCTGCAGGCCAAGCTCTGAGTGAGAATTACTCTGCAGTGTTTTCTGGCTGTTGCTCACTGCACATGAGGTTCCCTGGCAATGTTGGGAACAGGGAGCCAGGCAGATTTTTGGTTTTTTATTTGCAAGGAAAAAAGGCAGGCACTTAAAAAATTTCCTTTGCAAACTCACCTTTCACTTTCCAACCAGCACTAGCTGCTCTGGGGGTACTTTTGGGTTTTCTGTACAGAACAGTGAAGTAAAAAATGCTATTTTTTTTTCCTCAGCAGCTGTGAGATGTATTTTGGCTGCAGGCCAGAACCCCTCTCTCCATTGCATGTTATTTCTATTTTACATCCAGTGCTTTAAAATAAAACTCAGGTGATCATTCGACATCGATATTTTATTAACTGAGGAGTAGTCTCCTTTTTAAACCAACAGACTTGCCTCTGTTTTAAACCTGTAAGCTTTTCTGGGTTTTGACAAAAGAAGTACAGACCAAATATACTGGTATCTATATATCTATTTATATATCTATATACCTATATTTTATCTGTATTTCTATAGATAAAAAATAGATATATAGATATATAAATAGATATATAAATAGATATATAGATATATAGATATATATAGATATTTCTGTCTCCTTAGCCATTGCAAAGGGTCATGGAGAATCAGCCTAATTGCCAGAATTCGTACTCTTCCTTTCTTATCTTCCTTTTGGAAATACCACCTCTTCCTTTCCCTGAGGACAATCAACAGCAATCTCATTTCTTTTTTTTTTTACATTGCCTTTGAATGTATAATGCAGGGCTACAATTATGTGTATTAAAGAGAGAGAGGCTTGCTCTTAATAGAGCCATGCCGTCTTTTCAAAGCCACTGGCATGCTTGATAAGCCTCTGTCATTCTGCACAGCAACAGCTAGAAAATGAGAGTATTTCCCAGCTCTGTGAGGAGAAAGATGGGTTGCACATCTTCCACTAAAGAGCTCCCACCACACTGCTCCCCTGCCTAGCTGCAGATGCAGAATGACAAACAAGAAAAGAAACTATAATATGCCTGCTGATGTTGACTTAAACAAATCAAGCACATCAGTCAGTTAAAAACCCATCTGCCATCATCCATTCCACCCTCCTTCCCCCAGATTTCATTGTAGTAGTTGGAGGCTCCCTTTCTGCTTGGCTGGGTTTTTAAAATAGATGATAAATGCTGAAGACATATTTGTCTGAATGTTTTGGAGCAACATGGTTGGATGGAGATTTCCTTGCTGCTGCTTCACTTTCTTCTTGTTGTTGTTGTTGTTGCTGTGGCAAAACTAAAAATTCCACCTTGGACATGCCTGTGGCTGCTCCAGCACTCAGCCTGGTCAGAACAGCTCAGCCAGTTGGCAGGGATGGGCCAGGTTTAGGAAGCTCTCCAAAGACTTTATTTCATAATCTCTTACATTTAATAGATATTTCTCCTCATCCCTAGTAAGTCCATCAAATTTTTGTCTAGAAACATGAGATTTCTTGGTAATTAAAGAGGTGTTAAGGGCTGGAAGAGTTTTCTGAGCTGCACAGTGGTGAAATTTAAAGCCAGCGTGTTCAGCAGCCAGGGAGCTGGAGGAGAGCTGTAGACAGCAGTCAATCTGTCAATTTGGTCTTGAAACAGAATATTTAGGTAATGAAGGAAGGGGACAAACAGTTTCTCTTCAAATATTTACTTCACCTGACCCTTCCAAGAGAAGCATGGCAGAAAAGGCACTCAGACTAAATTTTTTCCCCCCTCAAGATTTTCTGTATTGCTCCAGTCCAGACTGTGTAGAAAGACACAGCAAGAGATGATCATTAAAATCCAGAAATGCAAGTCTCCAAAAATGACTTGAAGCAAACTCAGCTACAGGTTAGGGTTGAAAGAGCCAGCAGGAGGGGATTATCAGATATCAATATCTGCTGTAGCAGTAATGGAAAATCTGCTTCCTCCACCTGTAAAACCTTGCAAGGCTTCAGCTCAGTGGGGTTTTACAGGTTCACACTCCATCTCACAGCAAAAATGTGATGTATTCCAAGTGAAACTAAAGCTTCTCCTTTCACTCTGGAGACATTGAGGAGCACAATCCAAAAATGGGCTGAAGCACCTTGTGCTCCACATGTCTCTTAACAGCCAGTGGAGGCTGAAAGCTTGGCTGTGGCTCTTGAGGGAAAACCACAGAAAAGCGGCTTAGTCTGCAGAACAGACTAAACAAATTCTTGCAGAACTTAAAAAATAAGTGATGCCCTTCCCCTGGGTAGGTAAAACCACACAGAAGGGATATGAGTGTAGTCAGGAACATGACAAAAGTTACCTACACCTGCAGGAATTTCAACCAGCTCCCAGATTTTACCCTTTCCCCCAAACATCCACGCCAACACACCCCACATCCAAACACAGCCTGCTGGGATTAGGCCCAAGCCCAAGCTCAGCTCCACCAGCCCCCCAGCCCAGCTCCCCCACGGCCCAGGAAGGATGGAGGTACCTTTCCCTAGGCAGCTGGTGGTTAGGATTGTGCCGACACCGGACACTGAGGCCAAAGAGTTTGCGGGCGGTGCGCTGGATCTTCTGGCGCTGGGCTTCCAGCGAGCTCTGCAGCAGCTTGTAGCGGTTCTGCAGGTCCCAGTCATTCCCCCAGTGCTGGTGGATGCTCCCAATGGTCAGGAAGTGGTTGCTAGGTAGCCTTTTCATGAAGGATTTAAACTCATCTGGAACACACACAAGAAATGGGGAGGGAATGCGGAGGTTTCCGAGCTGTAACGCAGTTACGAAGCTTTTCATTAGCAGGGTGGAGAAAGGGCAGTGATGGACAAGGCCATCAGCTCTGCCAGGGGAAGGTGATGTCCATTAACTCACTGCTCTGTCACTCTGCCCCAGGAGCCACCAATTCCATGGCTGTTGCTGCTCCCATGCCAGAAAACAAACCAAAACCCTATAGTGAATATCAAGGTGAAACAACACAGCTAAAATGTACAGGGTGAAGAAAAAAACCCAACAAAAAACCAACAAATCCCCTGGAAGATGAGGTTATAGTCTAAGGGTTATAAACAAAAAGCTGGGAGTTGTAATCATTTTCAGTTAAAGAGTTCTCATTTACATTGTTTTTCAGCTGCTCCTGCAATGCTGTTTGTTGTTGAAGGCAAAGCATTTTGCTGCGTAATTAAAAAAAAAAGGGGGGAAAACAAACCTAAAAATTCCCCAGAGGAAAGGTTTGGATGCTGTTAAAATGTCCTGCTTTCGCATTTTTTAAAAAGAGCATTCTAATTCTTACCTCTCATTTAACTCCATTTGAAGTTAAATGAGTTGCATTTTGTAATGAGGAAAATAAAATAAAATAGTTTGCAGAGCTCAGGTGAGAACAAAAGGTGTCAATTTTAGCCAAAGGGAACAAATCCAATTGATCGAAAAATATATTGTTCAGCATTGCTGTTTGTTGTGATTGTTGTTTTTTGATCACTTTATTTCCATTTTATTTTGTTTGATAATGAAAAAAAACCCACCATTATGCAGGGTTTGTTTGAGAGGTATTTTTTCATCACAATCAGAAATTCTGATACTGTTTCTGTTTATGATCCCCCCCTCCTTCCTACCTGAGAAAGGTGGTTTGCTCAGACTCTGATTACCAGGCTGGGACATCCTCAGATGGGAAAAAAACTAGATGGTTCCAACTTTCTCAAGGGAAAATAACTCAATTTTGGTGCTAGAAAACCGTATTTGACACAGTGAGACCTTGAGCAATGCAATGAGTGGGACAATAAGAACTCCATAGAATGCAATAACGACAAGAGCAATGTTTTGTACCAGGAGAGAAAAAACCCCACGTGTCAGCACAGGCTTGGGCACAACCAGCTGAGTGAGGTCCTGGGGGCTGAGGTGAGGTCAACATCCTGTTCTCACTGGGAAAAAACTTCATACTGGGCTGAAGCCAGGTTGGGGAAGTTGATATTCACCTTTTCTTGGCACTACTACACCTGGGGCACCCACCTAAAAGGGATGAACGGAGATGGGGAGGGCAGGGCTGGGGACACCCAGCTGCTTCAGGGCCCGAGCACAAGTTCTACAAAGGCAGGAGTGGGGAGCAGCTCTGGTTTAATTTGGTAAAGAGGAGGCCAAGGGATATTTAATTACAGCAGCAACTGCTCAAAGGGTACTCACAGATATGAACAAAACCCCTCTTTTGAGAGACAGTTGCTATAACAAGGAGCAATACACAGTTTGCAGCTTGAGCAATTAAAATGATTTACTGGAAAACTTCGTCACTTGGAGGTAATGCAGCCCTGGAACATGATCAGAGATGTATAAAAATCTCTCATTTTAGACTCTGCTAGACAAAACCAAGGCTGACCTGACCTAGTGCTGGCTGTGGTCCTGCTTCTAGAGGGAGGCTGGACTGAGACCCTGCCATAAACTTCCCAAGACAAGCCAAAAACAAGTATAGCCATCTTTTCCTCTACATTATCTACATTATTTCTGATCCTTTCCCCATCTTTTTTTTTTTTTTTTCCTAATTCCTTCATCCTATTTTCAGAAGGAAAAGGAGAGCTTGTAAAGGCTGGCATCTTTTCAAATCAAAAGAAACAATCCATAGAATTAGTGGAGAAAATCAGACTAAATAATTTAGATCCTATAGTACAAAGTTAAAGATATTTGCATAACAGATTTCCTATTATTCATCAACTTGCAGTTCATGCTGAAGTGCCTAACAAAGGATATCTGTACATTAGTCAGTCTCATCCTGACATGGATGGTAAATGGATGTTCACATCCTACTCATCACATGGTGTAACCGAGCTCTTCATAAAAATAATCATCATCACTGCACTACCAACATCCGTGGGACATCTGCTTGTCTCCTTTCTCCCCCAAAGATAACCAACAGCTTTTTTCTTTTTTTCAGTCATCTCTCAGGTTTTCACTCTGGTTTAATGCTGCTTCTCCTCCCCAGACCCGACTCTGAGCTTTTCCGTGGGCCTCTGAAGCCACCATCAGGTATAATTGCTTCTGTTGACCATGCTGATTACTCCGGGTACCTTTCAGCAGTAAAAGCCTTGCATTTGCTTCCCGCCCCTTATAAATCAATTTCCTCAAAAGCCTTTTTGTGCAGGAGCCCAGGCTCTTTTCCCTCTGATGATGAATGTGCTACATTTTTCATCGAGACGGGCAAGGCAGGAATTTCGGTGCAGTGTGCACATTTTGCTACCGCAGTGCAACGTTGGGGGAAAAACAAATGAGCAGCAAATCTGGCAAAATAAAAGCTGGATGGGGTTGTTTAAAAAACTAGGGTGATGAAGCAAAAAAAAAAAAAAGTACTTTAAAAACAATATCGTTTCTTCATTGTTTATATTTATTTATAACTCTGCCTGGAAACCAGTGGTATAGATGGGGAAATTCCCTTTTTCTGGGAATAGTTCACACTTAACCCTGAGAATTTCCAATTAATTAACAAGTCTGTTTGCATTTGTTCTTATTTTATTCTTCTGTACAGCAAACCTTGCTGATGGATGGAACTACAGCTCCCATGATGCAGCTTGGCCCCTCTTTTTGCTGAGTCACCCTATCCCTAAGGCAGTCCCATGGCAATGACTCAGCATCACCAGTGGCACCACAGGGAATTGACAGGTCAGACATCTCTTTCACAGATGAAATTTTCCTTTTGCCAGTGTTAAAAAGAAAAAAAAAATCCCATTTACATCAGAAAGCAATAGTCTCAAATAAACAAACAAATTAACAAATTAAACTCCACCAAATAACTTATTTAAAAGTCAGGGGTTTTTTAAATCCACATTCACTGAATTTTTCGAGCAGCCATTCTAAAATGCCAAGTATAAGGCAGCCTTATTTTTCTTAATTTACCCACAAGCAGTGAAGCACGGGGCTAAAAGAGCTCCTGAGCTGATTCAAAGCAGCTTCAGTTCACTGCAGCCTCCTTGACTTTGAAGGTACTGTTCCAAATCACAGCAACTCTTGATTCGCCCTGCACGATTTTTTCAAATTAACAGAGGATCCAACACAGACCAGAAGCAGAATACAAATGTTTTGGGCTTTCAGTAGCTTCCTGTGCAAAATGGTATTTGCTTTCAGAGCACTCCTGTGCCTTTCAGTCCACTTTATTGGAAAAGCCTTCAGATGTCATCAGAGATTTCTCCTCTGCTGTTCATAATGAAGAAAATCCCCCAGTTATTGGGAATATTTATTAAAACAAAGAAGCAAAACACTAATACTGCAGTCTTTTGTGATAGCAACTTTCATCTCAAAGGATAAGTTCACGCATGATGCATCAAAGTGATGAATCAGATGCAGCAGCTTTAGACATAAAGATAATCACTCCATCTAGCCCTGAAAAGCCTCCAGCCCTGGGTGGAATATGGCAGAAATTGCACTGCAATATGTCACTTTAACATGGCAAATGAAAAACACCTTCCCCCATTCAAATCTCAAGGGGAGGGAGCCTGAATATAATTATCTACCCCGGCCTGTGCTTGGATCAGTGCAGCAAGGACAGAACATGGGACTGGAACTCCCCTCTCCACAGGGCTCCCACCTTCCCAGTGCCTGGGGTAGATCCCCTGGGCAGGGAAGGGGCTTGATGAGCCCAACCTGTGGCTGTTGAGCACCTTTTGTGAAGATGCTGTGCCAGAACCAACAACTGGTAACATATAAACAGTGGCACAGCTGTGATCCTTGTAAACCTGTGTAGTACTGAGCTGGCAAAAGCTCCTGAAATCCACATTTCTGGTTTGCCCTGGCGTTACCCACCCCATCCATGAACCCATAGGAGCTCACAGAGAACACCTGACCTCGTTAGCTGGTGACCTGCTCCTGGAACTGCCCTGCCCCGTGGCTCCCCAGCGTAGGGGGGGGGATCTGGTCAAGGTGGTCATCAGCCTCGGGCCATTAGCTCCCACTCTTGCTGCTGGAGAACCATGGTGACAGCACGAGTGGGACACAAGGATCTGTGCAGCAGCACAAGCACCAGCAGGGGCCATGTGTTGAAGTATGAAGCAAATCCTCAACAGCCCTTTGAGGAAACATCACAGGCTACTGCATTTCAGCCTTTAAAGGGATTAAGGTGACTTTCAACATGAAGAAAGAAAGAAAACTTATGAAGGATTCATCTTAAATTGAGCTAGAATGGTCCTTTTCTCACAGTTTTCCTTCCTGACGTGGAGATCTGGGCAGTTGTGACAATAACCATTGAAGAAAATGTGTCAGAAAGTGGCTGGTTAAGATTGAAAGATAAGAGCACAAGGACAAGTTCCTGATGGAGTTCTGCTTGGTGCCTATGTGGTTTCAGGGCAGGCAGGCCACTTGCTAAAGGAGGAAATGCACGGAAAGTGTTGCTCTTTCCTACCTCAAGCCCTCAGGAGTGTGTATCCTGTGAGTACAACACACCTACTACGGGTAAACTACTCCCACTACCACATCAACACAGAACAAACTCTGCTGCCACCCCCAGCCTCACCTGGGGAGAAAGTAGAAAGGAGAAATGTTCCCAGCAGCAGACATTGCCCTGCAGGACAGAGGAGTCATTTTCCCTTCTTCTCCCTGCCCCAAAGGAGGAGTCATCTGCCCTGTGTGCTCTTCTCCCTCTGAATTGTTTGCACCAAAGCAAAATAAAGCATTCGTGCAAATCTGAAATTTCTACGTCATTCATATTGTGGAAGTTTCTCCATAAAACTATTAAAAGAGAGATTTGGAGATGATTTGGTGTGAAAAATCAGATTTTTAACCAAACGTATACTTCCATGGAAAATATCCCTGTACACATAATTCAGTGTGTGGTGTGTGTTTGTGTCTGTGTGTTTAATAGAGGAAAAAAGGGTACTCCCTCAAGACTAAGATCCTGGGTTTGGGTTCAGTGTCCTCTATTTTTTAGCCAAACTAGAGCATTATACTGAGGGAACAAAAGATATTTACCCAATACAAGCTGCCGCAAATTAAAAAAGTGATTTTTGCTCAGTTACCTGAATTCTCCAGATCTTTATAGGCTTCTGTCCAGGTCTTGGCCATGTTTGCCAGGGTGTACTCCATGATCTGGATGTCGGTGATGGGGCAGTTGCACTGCGGGAACTCCTCGGAGCACTGGCAGCCGCACTGGCTGTCCCGGCAGATGTACTCGCCCTCCCCGTTGCACATGATGTAACTCAAGGCAGACTGGACAAACTTCTCTTGTAAATACTGAGGGAAGATGATCTGGAGACCTGGAGACAGAAAAACAGGGTTATGGGAGGGGGGGAAAAAAGTAAATAAAAAGAGTAATTTCAGGTATTTATTCCTCTTTTCAAAATCCGCTTCATTAACAGTTTGGGGAAGTTATGGTGAAGTATTAAAAGCTGTCACGAATGAGGAAGGTACAAATTGCATCCATAATTGACTTAGCTGAGAACAGAGCCCATCTCCTCTGTGGGAGAAGGGTGACAAGAAACTTTGCCTTCCCCAAAACCCTTTCATCCTGTTCCCAGATCCCAGCACAGTACAAGGCCCTGAATGAAAGCCTCCCTTATTCCTAGGTGTGGTGGGTTTTGTCTCCTGAAACCAAGTGCTAGTTCAGAAGCAATGAGCATTATGCTGCTCCAACCCGTTTTGAGAGACACAAAATGGGTTTGGTGCCACAAAAAAAAGAAAAATACACACTGAAAGGGAAAATAAGAAGGAACAGAAAACGGGAGAAAGGAAAATAACACAAGAGGGGATTTATAAAAGACCCTTGCAGAGCTAAGTGCCCAGCTCCCAGAGCATAAATACAGGAGCTGGGTACCTGAGCCTTCGCAGCTCGCTCCCTGCTAGGAAGGCTACTTGCCAAATCCTATAAAAGTGCAAATGGATTTAGTGCCGATGATTTCAGCGTTGCTTGGCAGACTTACATGAGCAGGGAGATCTATCCCCTCGCCCCTTTCTCCACAGCAAGTGTTTGTGTGCCCATCCATCTGTGCAGGCATCAGAGCAATGCACCTTGCTCAGGTACCAGAGGATGCAGTAACAGTTTAGGGGTTTGCCCTGTGCAAAGTGCACGTGGCTCTCCATCCTGCCGTCCTCCAGCCTCCCTTTAGTGTAGCAGTGTGTTTTGGGGTTTTTTTCTGAACCCTGGATTTTTCCCTGGGTTTCTCAGTATCCATTCTTTACCCCTCCCCCTCCTCCCCTCACAGAAACCATCCCAATACACAAGGCCTGTCTGGGTATTGTTTTCCCTTATCTGGAGACCATCCAGAGGGATGTCCTGTAAGTGGCCAGTTTCAAAGGATGCTCCTCTGAAGACATTGGCTTACCTAGGTGTCACCTTCCCCTGAAACCTGCCCCCTGCCCCACCTGGTTGGTGGGTTACCTGTTCCTTCCCAGCCCCCTTCCCCCCGGATAAAAAGTAGAGGGAACAGATGGTCGAGAGAGCCGGGAAGAGAGCCGAGAGGAGAACCAGGCAGAAACACCAGAGGGCTGGTGGCAGTGAGAAGCCACACAAGCTGAAATAAAGACTGAAACCCCTCTCCAGTACCGGCTCCTTCTTCACCGCGTCTAAGAGAACTCTCACAACTGAGGTACCTGAGGGGGACTGGCCCTGGGCGAGGGAAAACTCCATCCCTCAGCCTCCCGGAGCCCCGTGAGCCTGTCCGGGACCCTGCAGGAACAGCTGCTGGCTGGCAGTGGCTCCTCTGGGGACGAGCCCCTCAGCTGGAGCTGCTGAACACAGCCGAGATCCAGGCGGGCACGGCAGGCTCCATCCGGACGTATTGGGGAATAACAATACTTTAGGGGTTTGCCCTGTGCACAGTGTGTGTGGCTGTCCATCCTGTTCTCCTCCAGCCTCCCTTTAGGGGTTTGCCCCGTGCACAGTGTGTGTGGCTGTCCATCCTGTTCTCCTCCAGCCTCCCTTTAGGGGTTTGCCTTGTGCACAGTGCACGTGGCTGTCCATCCTGTTCTCCTCCAGCCTCCCTGTGGCTCTCCCTGAGGATTCACAGCTGTTTGCTCCTACCTGGCCAGCGCTGCCTGTCAGCCCCTGTCAGTGTCTGTGCTGCACGAGGCAGAGGACAACAGCTCCCCTTCCAGGGGACCCCACCTGGGAAAGGCCAGGACTGGAGTGGCAGAGAGGAGTTCATGGCTGAGCTGCGCGGTAATGAAGGCGCGCGGGTCAATTACCCATCTGTTTGTGTTTCTGCTGCGCTGAGTTACCACATCCATGCCTGACAGCCCACTGGAGTGGAATGAAAATCACACAATAATTCAGAGGATGAGAGTGTGCAGGAATGGCAAAAAGGGTTGTGACCCCTTTCAGGAGTGCAGGCCCATCTCTGATGGGTTGTGTTCACCTCAGACAAGAGAAAAACAGCAGGTGGTGACCCTGGCACCCCCATTACCCTTTTGCTTTTGGATCCAGGGAAGCACTTCAGCCTTAATGAGGTCCCTCTGGAAGAGCAGGTCTGGGGGCTCAGGGGGCTGTGGCAGGCACAGGGAGCCCTTTTCCTGTCCCCTGGCCTGGGGGAGCACCATGCCTGGTGGCAGCAAGCTGTCCCTCTGCCTGACCCCACTGGCAGCCGCCAGGCAGGGTGAGCTTGGAGCACCCTCCAGCTGGGAATATGTTTGTGACACTTGCACAGGGACGGATTTCCAGCCTGGCATTCAGAGACACTTTTTCTGCATAGATCCTGCTGCCTTTTCTGCGTTGCTATTGGGGACTGGAAGGAACACACAAAGAGCTGACCAGTGCAGCAGCCCTGGAAACACATCAAAACTGGCCTGCAAAGGATCATTATTTTGAGGTCCCTTTGGTCTTTTCTGAGATGTGTCTCAACAAGAAGCTCAGATTTCTTCCTTCTGTTTCCAGGAAGTCCTGAAGCCCAGCCTCTTCTAGGGATTGTAATGATATGACAATGGGGAGTGACTTTAAACTGAAAGACAGTAGGTTTAGATTTGACATTAGGAAGAAATTCTTCCCTATGAGGGTGGCATGGCCCTGGCACAGGGTGCCCAGAGCAGCTGTGGCTGCCCCTGGATCCCTGGCAGTGCCCAAGGCCAGGCTGGACAGGGCTTGGAGCAGCCTGGGACAGTGGGAGGTGTCCCTGCCCATGGCAGGGTGGTGGAATGAGATGAGCTTTAAGGTCCCTTCCAATCCCCTTCTGGGATTCTATGATTTATCTGAAACAACCACTACAGAGGGATGGTCCCTTGTCAAATCCTCACACTGATCTTAGTGATGGTCCCACCTGCCAGGATCCCAAGCTTTCCTTCAGGATAGAATGAAAGCTCAGTGATATTGGAGAACTGATCCACAAAGGGGACCAGAGAGCCTGAAGGCAGCTGTGCTCACTGAGCTTTCAAGCTCACATGAGAGCAGAGCTGGACTTCTTGATGTGCACTGACTCCTCATTCATGGTCCAAGTCCCATGAATACATTTTCCACTCTGCTTCATGGAGGAGCAACCTGCTCTGGCTCCCCGAATATGATCACATTACCTCAGGCTCTTAAGTTCTCCATAGTTCCCCTTTGAATTTTAACTTGGATAAAGCACAACAAGCTGTTTGGTCCCAGCTACAAATGATCCTGGCTTTGGAGATTTTTTTTTTTCTGGAGGGAATAGGGATGAAAAAGCAACTGAAGTTTCAGGAAGAGCATCTCCCATTGCAAGGGACATCCACTGTGCATTCCAGCAGATGCAGAAACATGAATACCCTGTAATCTCCAAAACACAACACATTTTAACACTGCAGTGCTTCACATGGATACTCGCTTTTTGCCCATAAAACTCATGGTTTCTGAAAAAAAAAAATATTTCCAGGAAAACATCCTCCTGTAAGAAATAATATCATGTTTAAGGGGCAATCAGACCTCTGTACACTTCGCACCAGCTCAGTAAAGCACTCGTATAAATACTTAACTTCATCAGCAAAGCAGTTTTGCTGGAACCATCAGCTGCCTGAAGCATTTGACAAGAAGCACACACTCAGAGCTGTGTTTGCACAAGTGACACCCAAATCCAGCCCCTCATGGGAGCCCCAGTGTGCACACCCCAAACACAACCCCCTGACTTTCAAACAGGCTGTTGGGAACACATGACACTCACACCTTCCAGCCAGGAATTTCCTTGTGGAAGAAATCAGTGTTACTGAAATACAGCTGTGCCTATTTCCACTGAAGTGCTTTTATATATATACACATAAATATTCACAGATTCCTCATCATCCCCAGACAAGATTCATATCAACTTTTTTTTTTTTTT